>JAGGCT020004113.1:313971-326471 GCA_017654935.2 Phymorhynchus buccinoides
TAATTTTAGGTTACACCGATCGAGAAAGGAGTGTGCAGGAACACAGTTGAGGGTTCGCTGGTCGAAGACGGCGCCCACGGCACACCTGAAGGTGACCAGCCTGCCCAGGGAACAGATGTGGAACGTGCGGCAGTCCTTGTCGTCGACCCGGAAGTCCCGGAAAGAGCGCTGCACGCAGGGCGTGAAGGCTGCAGCACCCACACTGATGAGCAGAACAACGATGGCTAATCCGAACATCGTGAAGTAAAGGAGGTCTTTTTTTTTTTAGAAGCGAAATATTTCCAAGAATGTCACAATTGTGCTTGTTATGTTACAAAAAGTGAAACGACTCTACTGTCAGTTTTCTTCTTCTTTATGCTTGATGATAATTGTAGTTAATTTTGACGAATGTTTTTAACAGCCTTTAATTTTTAATCTAAGCTTTGATTTTTTTTAGTTTTTCGAACTGAGAAGTGTTTACAAAGTCAATTTGTTTTTCTCTTTTTGTTCTGTGAAAGTGCACCAACACAAAATTCTTGACCTCTAAAACTTTGTTTGGGAGTAGCTTTTGTGAAGCTGACTGCTGGGTTTGCAAGCTGCCTAGCTCTTTATACTTCAGCTGTTATCTCCCAACCGACTAACAGTGTCCACCCCAGGAGATGACGAGTCAGGAAATAATCCGCCCATCAAAGACCGATTAGGGACAGCCCCTGGTTGGACCCGGGAAGACCAGTCTCCGCTGATAACCCTGTGGCGGCACAGATTGTCTCCGCTGCACAAATTGACTGCGCCAGACAATCCGTGCAGAGCGACAGACAAGCCCGCTGCCGCCTAGCAGAGCGGCACGGATTGATCTCCGACTGCCCCACGGAATTGTCTTACCCGTCCGATCGACCCGTACAAGCACTGATCGTCTCCAATTGCTAGCTTTACCTTTCTCTTATTTGTATGTCACTTCTATCTCTCTAGAGTCACTGGTCACTCTTCTCTGCTCCGTTCTTTGTCCCTCTACGTTTGATGTTTATCAGTTGCAAGCGTGCCTGCGTACAAGCAAATAGGTGATGTGTTTGTGTGATGTGTGTGGTGTGTCGATGTGTGTGGGCTGTGGTGTGAGTCGTGTGTGTGTGTGTGTGAGTGTGTGTTGTGTGTTGTGTGTGTGTGTCGTGTGTGTGTGTGTTATGTGTGTGTGTGTGTCGTGTGTGGTGTGTGTGTGTGTGTGTAGTGTGTGTGTGTCGTGTGTGTGTGTGTGTGTGTGTGTGTGTGTGTGGGTGTGTGTGTGTGTGTGTGTGTGTGTGGTGATGTGGTGTGTGTGTAGTGTGATTATTAGTGTGTGTGGGTGTGGTGATGTGTGTGTGTGTGGGTCGTTTGTGTGTGTGTGTGTGTGTTAGGTGTGTGTATGTGTGTGTGTGTGTGTGTGAGCTGAAGGGTGACAATGTGTGTGTGCTGGTAAGTAGTGTGTTTGTGTGTGTGGGTGTGTGTGTGTTGTGTGTGTGCGTGTGTGTGTGTGTTGTGGTGTGTTCGTGTGTGTGTGTGTGTGTAGTGTGTGTGTGGTAGGGTGTGGGTTGTGATGTGAGTGTGTCAGTGGTGTGTGTGTGTGGTGTGTGTGCGTGCGTGCGTGCGTGTGTGCTGTGCGTGTGTGTGTGTGTGTGAAGGTGTGTGTGTGTTGATTAGTGTGTGTGTGTGTGTGTTGTGTGTGTGTTGAGTGTGGTGTGTGTGTGTGGTGTAGTGAGTGTGTATGTGTGTGTCGTGTGTGTTGTCGTGTGTGTGTGTGTGTGAAGAGTGGATAAAGTTACGTTGTGTGTGTGCTATAAGACTTGGGATGTGTGTGTGCATGTGTGCGTGCTGCCAGTGTGTCAACAGTCGGCACAGTCAAGATGTAAGAATGGGTGTGTGTAAGAATATTAACGATGTCTGACACAAGGAGTGTAGCGCAGAGAGATCACACTTGAGCTGGTAACGATTGAGGACAATGTACAATAAGAACAAGAGCACCCCTATTAGTAGTAATGTCCATCCACAGTATCCCCGCCTCTGATCTACGGAAAGATGAAAAGAAGAGGTATGCTTTCCAGTGGCTTCCCCCCCCCCCCCCCCCCTTCCCCCTTCACCAAAGTCACGCCCCTCACGTGCACGTATGAAAAGCATAGTTTTTTTTACGGAACTTGAGTTTGCATAATGAGGGGTGGATACGTGTTCAGTATGCTTGTGTTGCGTTTTTATGAATACAGTACTGCAATCAACTCTTCTAGTCGTCAGTTCGAATGTGTCGCGAGCTTGTGGAAATGTGTATTGTTATCAATGAACACGGGTCATGTGTCCGTGTGTGTGTGTTTGTGTGATCATGACCAGAGGTGAATGAAGAAGCTTTCGTCTATGTGACGAAACAGCTTGTCTTTGCATAGGCATTGTCTACCTCCCCATTGGGTGCATAAGTGTGGGTGATTACTCAGCGACATTACGTTGGATTATTCTTTTCAGAGGCGAGAATAAATTAAAAAGTTAAAAGTATAGTTATTAAGTTTCTTCGCCACACTCTAGCAGCTGTTATTAGTAGTTATTCATGTACTGTGCACAATACGGGTTAGTTAGTTCCAAGCAAATCTAATTTAGTATAGATATCAGAATGGAAGAAGCTTAGTCTACTACTGGTGGTGTGGATGTTTTTACGGCTTTCAATCCTAGTTTTTGATGCTTCTTCATGATTGTTCTGTTGTCCTTAGCCTAAAAATCTGATGCATGTATACTTAGGATGCGTAAGATGAGGAAAGCGCTATCAGCTCTTACCTGATCCGATGGCCCCACACACCTTAGATTCTACGTATTCCTCCGCTAGTGTCCAAATTGTGTGTGTGTGTCGTGCTGGTGGAGGTGAGTGTTGTGTTGTTGTGTGGGTGTATGTGTGTGTTGATGCGGTGTGTGTGGTACGCTGTCGTTATGAATGTTGTGTGTGTTTGTGTGTGTGTGTGTGTGTTTACTTGTGTCTCTGTGTGTGTGTCTGTGTGTGTAGTGTGTAAGTTTCGTGTGTGTGTGTGGTGTTGTGTGGGTGTGTGTGTGTGCCATGTAAAGTATGTTAAGACAATGCTGTAGGCTATAGGAAAAGTTTGTAACGACACTCAATCCATATATTATTGAAAGAAAAAATGTTGCTTCACTTTTGTCGTCTGACAATGAAGCTGTGCTTGAAGTCAGTAGCCACCCATTTATAGCTGAGGCACAAACAGTACGCCAGAAATGTTTGACGGCAGTTCATAATGCTACTAATACTGTTGTTTAGATTATGGATATTATATGGGCTGTCTACACTAGATCATATTACACTATGGATCATGTTGTATCCGTGGTGTTATTGTTCTTGCTGGATTTTACATGGTTCTTTGTTGAGATGGGAAGTAATTCTCGCTCTTTCACCTCGTTTGATTCAATGTTTCACTTTGCTAAAATCGATCGCTAAATCTTTGGGAATTCCTCCTCGTTATTGTCCTTTTTCTGCTTATGTAAAAACTAACAATTTCCTGTTAGCAATAGTGCCTATTTAGTTATACGTGAATGTGACCAAAGACGATTTGTCCTACGGCATATTGTCTGTGTATTTCTAGTTCGTTGATTCAGCTCCTATATCATTGTGATCAGACACAGAACCCTGCGCGGCGGATAAGTGACTGGATCTCGAGCGAAACTCTTCTCGAAGAGAATAGGGGTGATTAGCAAGCGACCCCCCTTGTAATAGACCCTCATGCATGGTAACTGACAATAAAGCAGAACGTACAAAGTGTCATAATGTCTGTCTCTCTCTCTCTCTGTACTCTATCTCTCTCTCTCACTCTCTCTCTCTCTCTCTCTCTATCTCTCTCTCTCAATCTCTATTTCTTCTTCACTCTCTTTCTCTCTGTCACTGTCTCTACGAATCATAACTCTCGGATCTCCTCTGCTCTTACACCCCGGTCTATCCCTAACCCAGACTCCGCTCTGAGTGTACCAGTTGTGTATTTTCTACTATTCCTTCCTGCGAAGGATACACCTCGATCGAGCACCGTATTAGAGAGGCTAGAGAAGTAAACATAAAAAAGATAATGTATTGTGAGGTATGAGAGAAGATGAGGATATCGGTGGAGAGTTATGAAGATGCTAACAGTGTAATGTGTATGGCATCAGCCCAGAGGTTGAGTTGAAAACAAATTTCCTCTCGCTCACTGTGTCACACTCAACGCGACGTACAGATGCACTCCCATGCACTTCATGCTCTTTGCCACTGCCTGCTGTATGCCACCGGTTTATCATATCTTGCACTTAGTTTCATATTTTTGTAAAATTATTTTTTTTTAGCGTGACCCACTGATCATTTGTTAAGATTTGTCACATTTCGTCTATCCTTTTTATCTTGTCGGATGTTTTTCTTATTTGCGTTAAACATCGACAGACCTGGCTATGTATTCATAGTTTTGTTCACTTTATATTCATATATTATGACATATGAAACATCGTGATACTAGTGTATTATTGCGACCAGTTTCTGTTGTGCATATGGCAGATTCCATTTTTGGAATGAAATGTTCCGATGGGTGCATATGTCTTGGAGTCAGTTGTACTTTCTCACTTGTTATTTTTGGTGGGTCGTTGGTGCATTATTGTATTAATTGTTTTGTAGATAATGGATAGTACTATTTCAGTCACTTCAGTTAATAATTGTCAGGGCCTGAATGGTAAGCAAAAAAGGCGTGACGTCTTTCATTACCTTAAAAATAAGAAGTACAGCGTTTACATTTTTGCAAGATACACATTTTGAGGAAAACAAAATGGAGCATTATCGTTAGTTCAGAGTGGCAGTTACCAAGCTCTTTTTGAAGTCTGTCTTCCAATGCTAGAGGAGTTGCAATCCTTTTTAATAATAATTTCGAGTTTAAGATTTAAAATGTATACAAGGGAAATGGAAACAGATAGTTTCTATTTGAAATTAAGCAGAAGGATTTTCTTTTTGCAAATGTGTACGGGCCAAACAAAGATGACCCAGAATTTTATAAGCATATTAAATAACAAAATTAAAGAGTTCCATACTAATAATATAATAATTGGGGGGAGATTTTAATTTAGTTCTCTTTATCCGTTAAAGAGATTATGATAATTATAAAAACGTGAAAGCCGAGCCCTAAGGCTAGAGATGCGTTACTGTGGCAACCGCCTGAACAGATGAGCTTCCATTTGCAATCAAGTGATATTTGGATTTGGAGAGAGCTAAAATCCAGATTAGCCGTAGGTTTACATGGAGAAGGAACTAAACTCCATTACCATTTCAGCAAAGTCCAGAGCCCTGGATTTCTTCCTTGTTTTTTCTGATCATGTTGTTCCCGAAATGTAGAAGATATAGAATTGTGGATATCGCACTGATCACTCCATGATATTCTTAAAATAGAAACTAAACGAAACATTTAAGCGCAACTGAAAACATCTCTGAAAATTCAACTCATCTTTAACTAAAAGACAAGGTTTTAAACATCGACGAAATTAAAAAAAAAAAAAAGAGATCAACAAATGTTAAACGAGATTATGCAGCGAGTCCATAAGAGAAGCAATTGACAACGTTTCACTTGAAAATTTACAATTGACAATTCCTGATGATCTATTCTTAGACTTGGAATGAAGATAAGGTCAAAGACAATTTCTTATGCCGCCATGAAAAAAAAATGAAAAAGAAGAGCGAGGAAGAGCATAAACTACAGGAGGAACAGCATCTCGAGCAGAAGGAAAATTAAAAAATGATGAAGTATTTAAATTTGCCGTAGACTCTAAAAAGGAACACAGAATTCTGATCGCTTCTCGGCCTTTTGGCTGGGACATAAATTTTGTTTATACCCGGTTGGTTGGTTTGTTCAGCCCGTCGTACATGGCGAAAGCCGATACGCGACGTTAAACTGAACTTCCATCCAAAAGGAACAGCTGAAAGTAATTCGAGAAAAAGAGAATAGATTCGAAGATCAAGGGCTAGGTGGATATCTGATGGAGAAAAAGTAACAAACTATCTTTGCAACTTAGAAAAACGACATTACATAAGTAAAAGCATGTCTAGACTAAATGATAAACATGGTAATGTTCTACAAGACCAAAAGATATTCTGCATGAAGTTAAGGGTTTTACAAACATTTGTATGAAAAATCAGACGTGGAAGATTGATGATTTAGTGAGAAATATCCCACGCTTAGATAATGAAGAACCACAAATGTTAGAGGGTGATATTACAATTGAGGAAGCAGGTTTGGCTCTAAAAAAATATGCAGAATAACAAAAGCTCTGATGGTTTCACTACCGAATTTTTTTTAAATGTTTTTGGCGTAGGATTGGTGCTTTTGTTGTTAGAGCCTTAAATGCAGGATTTGGAAAAGGAGAACTTTCTTGCGTTCAGAGACAAGGCATAATTGCATGCTTACCTAAAGCTCAGAATAAAGAACTGACCAATATCGCTGTTAAATGTTGTATACAAAATAGGATCTAGCTGCATAGCCAATGGATTGAAAGTATATTTACCTAAGCTCATCAATGAAGATCAAACAGGGTTTATGAAGAATAGTTACATTGGAGATAATTTAAGACTCATTTATGATATAATAGCGTACTTAGATGAACATAGCTTACCTGGGCTTTGCTAAACGCTGATTTCAAGAAAGCATTCGACTCGGTTAATTAGAATTTCATGCTTAAAGTTTTGAAGGCATTTGGATTCCAGCAGGAATCAAGAAAAGAAAAAACAGATCAAGAAAAACGTGAGAAAAAAAAAGTAACACTAAGAGGTGGGAAATGATTTTAGCAGCATTTAGCTTGCAAGAGATTGCATGTGTACTATAGCGGGGGTTCTATGTCGCAAAATCGTGCACTTCATGCAACAAGCACCAAATTTGGCAGAGATGGCCAGTTTTATGTCCTTAACAAAACCTGATATAGAGCCACCATGAAAAATTTGTAAAAACGTGTTTTGGGGGCATTTTTCAAAATGGCCGACACAAAAAAATGGAATATATTTTGCATAATTGTTCATTTAATGCTACAAACACCAAATCTGGCTGAGAAGGACAATTTCATGCCCTGAACATAACCTGATACAGGTCTATTTGAAAAAAATTTTTTTTTTGAGTATTTGAGCAATTTCCAAGATGGCCGCCAGCAAAAAGGGGAATCGTATGCTGTACAATGATTCATTTTCACCCATAACACCAAATCTGGCAAAAAAGGACAGTGCTATATCCTGAAGAAAACCTGATGAGCCACAATCAAGAAAAGAACAAAAAATGTTTTTGAACAACAAATCAATTTTGAATATCACTCCCGCAAATTAAAGTTAGTTTACAGTGCTATTCATGATAATAGATGACGGAACCAAATCAGCATAACCACAAGTCATCCAGACTCTCTTCAAGCAAAAAAGCGTTCATAATGTAGATATTTTACAATAACATATATTGTGTACATAACCAGTTTTGTGTACTGCCAGCAGGTGCGGTGGCATGAGGGATGGGGTGGTCGGGAGGGGGGGGGGGGCTGTGTAGGGTGACTCACCTAGTTGCTGCTGGGCTTCGATGACAGGAAAGCACAACTGCTGAGAGCAGTGCACTGTAGTCCCTGTTTCCAGCACCCACAGTGTTTTGTCCTGCAGGCCTTCTTGCAGCCACATTTCAGCAGTTCTCTGCACACTCTAGATGCTTCTGGAAGGCTGGTCCAGAAAGGCTCCCACTGTCCTGCAACGAACCGCCAACCCCAAGCAGACGGATTTGGAAGAGTTTGTACTGGGCGGTCTGCCTGGCCCCAAATGTAGCTGCCTTGGCAGATGGCCCTCTTCGTGTGCTGCAGCAGTGCCTCACTGGTTGGTGGAACATTCTCAATCTGCCGGCCCTTTTGGTTGAATAGGTGTCTCCTGGCACTGTTGACGTCGAGACAGTTGCTTGTCTTGTCATACAAGAGCACAACAAAGCGCTCCAGTGCTGCTCTGTCTGTGGATGTCAGCTCACATGGAGGTTCAGACAGTGCCATAAAAGTCCTGGTGACATCCTCAGAGGCACCCCATACATCCCACGCCTTCTTCTTCCTCACTCCACTGTGAAACTGTGAAAGATGGGCAGGCAACGTGACTTCTCCGGACCAAGGGCCCCTGCGATGTGATGAGCAGCGATGTGTCTGAGATCCTTCCCAGTACCCATGGACACCCACACCTCATGTGACGGATGGCGTGATGCTGCGGCAACAGCTAGGACGACGACATCAGTGTCCACAGTTCTGAGAAGGATCCTCCTGCTGTCCTTGGCAGCATGGCAGAGGTGGACCATCATCCGGCTGTCAGCTTCCTCATGTGTGCATGGAGACAGGTCACTCAGCTCTGCAGGACTGTTGGAGACAGCAATGGACCCTTGAGTGCTGATGATTTGTTTGTCAGTATCAAGCGTGATAGCACACTGAGCGAGGTAGTGGAAAAGCTCAGATTTGTTTGAGTCAACCCTGAGAAAACTGTGCCAGTTTGGTGGTATGACTGTTTCAGGGCTGACTCGTCTCCTCTTTCCAACTCCTCTGTTGTCCCTGGTGCAACTTTTCAAACTGTCAGATCTGTAGATGTCAAAGACAAGATCCAAACGATCAACATTCAGCAGCATCTGCGTGGCAGGAATACACTTTCTGCGTAGGATCCAAATGTTTTTGCAGCCCCTGGCCTAATCATGTTGACAACAGCAGCCCCATCAACAATCATCACATCCGCTGCAGGCCTATTTTCTTCCAGTGGATGCACAGCTTCAATGCACTAAAGCAGGCTTGCTTTTGAGGCGGACCTGAGTTTTCCTGCAGAAGAGAGTGAGGGAGGAGTGGCCTGATTCTCATAGGTGAAGAAATCATCGAGGCCTCCACTGCGTGTCTGGCAAGCTATGCATAGCCTGGAGTCATTCTTGAGGCTTGATAATTTGTAGGAGCTCGCATTTTTCTTCTTCCCCTTTACGCCTGAAATCAATACCAGGTTGTTTCTCTTGATGGGATCTGACAACAGCTTGGTCTTTTTCAAGAGTCGATCGTGGATGAAAGCCTTGAATTGTTGATCTCCAGTCGCCATCAGTTGTTTCATGGACTCGTGTGCTGCTGGACGCACAATGTCCTTACTGTGAAGTGTGATGAATTCTGCACTCCTCTTTGAAAAGGGGTTGCCTGCCTCTTGGGTGGTTGCAGTCAGCTTCATCACATCACTGCGGAAGGATTCTTGAAACGCTCTTGACTGCTCATGGTGAATTGATAACTCATCATTATCATCTCTTTCCAGGGATGTCTCAAACTCTTTGATGACACGTGAGACTTCAGGGCCACTGACCATCCACCGTCTGAGTGCAGACGGATTGTCTGTGAGTCCGACAGCGCCACCTTCACCTTTGACTATGGCGTTGTTTTGCTCATGGGCATGGTCTAGTGCAATCTTGGAAAATGGGCGAGCAGTTTTCTTGAGCACAAAGTGGCCTTTGTTGAACTCATGAGACTCATTGGCACTGATGTTCCCCATGTCATTTATGTGTACAGTCAGCCACCTTGCATAATTCTGCTGATCAAGTGCAAAGAACACTGGTGCCATTCTTGTCATTTTGGATCAACATATGTATTTTCATACACGACGTTATCATCGTCCAACGTTTTAGCATTAGAAAATAATTTTAGCTTAATAATTTTAGCTTGATAATATTCACTGCGGGCACCTCGTGCTAGAAAATCGTCTGCAGTTTTGGCTCATCTTTTTTATTTATTTATCAAAATAAAAAACGATTTTGAAGTGGCTTCAAATCTGAAATCAATTATATAACATTGTGAAGAACAATATACCAAAGTATTGTGCTTGTTGCACGAAGTGCACAGTTCTGGTTAATTCTGCAACATAGAACCCCAACATAGAACCTTTCATTTAAATTACATAGAATTAATTTTTTTTAAGTGGTTTTCTTTGATGTCACGTTAGACGCATACGCAGATTTGATTGATAGGTAGTCCATAATTTAACACTACAATTATCATTGGAATAAAGACGGTGGATCTCTTTTTATATACGTTTTCTTACGGCGTTGGAGATTCGATTCGTGGTTGTTATTTTAAATGTCCTTTGTCAAAACCTGTAATGTATATAATAATACTCACTTTGGAAGATTTCTGTTTGATCATTTCGGTGACGTGTGATATGATGGTGTGTTGATAGAACTTAGTAAGTGTGTTGTGTTTCGACACAGACATTAGTAGGCATGTAGAAGTTAGGATGGCGCTATGTATTGCCTAATGCATTTCACTGCCATATTTTCTTGAACTGTCTCATTTGGTGTGCGTCTGGTCTAAACGCTGGCCGCTCGGGATTGTGAGAATAGGAAATTAGTACACGATCACAAAATATGTTTCATATTAACATGAACACGTTTTTATAATGAGCAATGGTGTGGGTACAATTAAAGGCGTGGATAAGAAGGGCAAAACAGTAGACCCAAAAGGTGATTCATTCATATTTCTTCTTCGTCGATCGCTCTGACAGTTTCCTGTCATTATGAGCGCAGATGCGTCATGCTGCCGTTATGCGCCTAAAACAGGCCCGTCTTCGGCTGCAGAAAATATTTGCAAGAATGTTTCGAAAAAAGGCAGGAGAATCAATCAATCAATCAATCAATCAATAAATTCTTATTTATTGTCCCCATTTAAGACAAGGACATTTGTCTTGCAGTCAATATAAAAGAATACAAAATACAATGCAATACAATACAATAAATACATAGACATTAAAGAGACCGCACACGTGAACAGTCCCCACAACCACCACGGCAGCACAGTTCAGTCACGATATAACTGAATGGATCAGCAAAGCAGAAAGAGAGTAGATGACAGTAAGCAAAGGGAAAGGGCAGAGTCAAAGAGAGTGACAGATTATAGCAAGTTACAAGCACACGGTATCTCCACGGGGGATTCATTCATACTGTTGCAGTAAAAACAAAAGGAGTAGTGAACCTAACTCAACATTTCCACTGACCCGAAAGCCTGGCCAACTTTCAAACTACTGTATGTTAAATGCTGTTTGGGTTGGAAAAGGTCACTTGAAATGCAGAGGGGGTAAAAAATGAAGAGGTCAATCTGACATGATTGGAAGTAGACAGCGGATGTCACCCGCTGAAGAAGAACAAAGTTCGAAAGCTTCCAATGTCTAGCCTACTCCATCAGGTCAGATATACCTCTTCATTTTTCTCCCTCTGCATAATTATGTTAAATGCTGTTTTGTGTGTGGTATAATGACAGGTCAGGTAAAAGGCGAGGGAAAGGGGAGGGAGGAGAATCATTGCATCGGGTGAAAGCCAGAAGGTGCTATCATCCTTCTAGTCCTTTTGTGATGGTGCAGTCTGGCTGTCACCCAACCCCATGGGTGGGTGCCTGGGAGGTGGGCGGACAAAATGTCAACGAGATTTAAAAAAGAAAAATGATTGGAATGCGTTCACTGAAAAGAAATAAAACAAAATCAAAAACCACAAAAAAGAAGAAGAGAAACCGAAACATACTGCATCCCGATTTAAACTTATGACAGACAACGCCCACCTCTGTAATAATGCTTTCTGTTTAGCATTCCCATGTACACCGTAGAATCGACATAGTTATTAGATATCACCTAAAACTCGTCTGACAGGCCTCAATGAGGTTCACACAACTTTGTACACTGTGATGAACGTATCTTGTTGAAAAAATTGTATTTCACGTTTGTTCCTTTATTTCTTGTCGGCATTGGAAGAGTGTACGTGATAATGACATGATGTGATGTAAATCAGATGACTCTTTTGTACTGTTTGGTTTGCGTGTGATATTATGTTTTCGTCAGATTTTGACTCTTTGTCAAAGTTTTGCTTTTTGATAATAATTATTTGTCTCCAAAATTCTGTTTACTGATTTTTGTTTCTTGTCATAATCATGTGATATACGACTGTGTACATTATGCAAATGAACTTGGTGTCAATAGAGGAGAAAGAATGCATCAATTGACTTGTGTTTGTATGAGTTCGTTTTGTTGCTTTCTTTGTATTCAATTGTGCTTGTGTGTTTGCGACTAATGGTATAACACACACAGAGTGCACGCACACACGCACATTATCTGTTATAATCTATCTATCTGTTATAATATTTCTTCATTGCGTGTTGATTTTTCCCCAGTTTCCATTTTTGTTCTTTTCATTTTAATTGCTTCACTTTTTTCTTCTTTTTTGCTATGACGACAGGATGAAAAAAAAGCTGTTAGCTTATTCCTTTATCGTCAATAAAGATCATTTTGACTTGATTTGACACACACACGCGCGCGCGCGCGCGCGCGCTCACACACACACACACACACGCACGCACACACGCACGCACGCACGCACGCACACACGCGCACACGCACACGCACACGCACACGCACACGCGCACACGCACACGCACACGCACACACACACGCACGCACACACGCACACACACACACACACACACACACACACACACACACACACACACACACACACACACAC
>JAGGCT020004113.1:330975-348140 GCA_017654935.2 Phymorhynchus buccinoides
TACCAACACCTGAAACAATTGCATTTAGCGTTAACACCTGGAGCTATAAAACCATAGCACATAGAAAAAACGAAAGTAGGCCTCTGGCCTTGACCCATAGCCGGATGTGGGTCTGATGATCCCCCCTTACCGTCTAGCATGGCTAGGCCAATGATCGCCTACTTCCGCCATTACTATTTCCAGCTTTTCATGGCAAGACCTGGGCTAACCAGCACGCCTTACTTTTTTTCTTCTATTGCACTCTAACTCGGTGGGTTTGTTCCTTTCTCCATATCTCGACCATAGGTGTATCTGAGGTCTCGTTGCTCAGTTTTATAGTTCTCCTCTTTTCTAGAACGTGAGATATAATTTTATTGTCCGCGTCGCTCAACGTCGCCGTGCGCCAGTTGCACGCTCGCACGCACACGATTGCCACTTCTGGCTCACAAAACCTTCGATGTTCTCCTAAAGTCAGGTTGACACCCCGTGTCCATTCTCCTCTCCTAGGGCGAAGCAGGGCCGGTTCCGTTCTAAGAACTTCGGATTAAATCCATCCGTTCAGTTTTCTCAAAAATCGAGGTCCACTCGCTCAAGTCTCATCGCTCTCATCTCAGTCTCTATCCGTGTGGGCCGCCCTAGGCCCCTTTCGTGTACCCAGTTGTTGTCGGGTTTCACATTCTCATACCACCGAAGTTTAAGGCCTCTACCCACATTCTGTCGTTAGGTCCGGGTGTGCCCTTTCTGTTCAGGTACGGCGAGCCTCTCTTCCCTACCAAAGCGCACCACCCCTCTACCCGGGCTCGGCTTTTTCAACTTCGTGGGTGTAAGTCGCAGCCGTTGCGCGAGTGCTCGTTGTCGCTACCGAGTGGCAAGTTTGCACTCGGAGGACCGCCTAAGTCTTCTCCACTCCCGTCGGAAGAGAACCGCACTAAGGAGGTCCCCTTCCGACCATAGGTCGAGGTCTTACGACTGGGGCCTAGGGCAGACATCCCGGTGTCTCGAAGGGAACTCGAGCCCGGAAGGCCGTAGGCCTCTCGACACCTCCCCGGCCGGGGAGCCCGAGGCCTACCGGCTAACACCCCTCTCGTCGTCGGAAAGTCTCCGACGGCGTGAAGGGGTGCCCTCTCATGGACGCTTCGCCCTGGCCGCGTGCCTGCTGTCCCGAGAGGTTCTCCCGGTGATCCCCCCAATGGTGGGGACACCGGTCGAGTCTATTCCAGGCCTGGAGGCCCTACACCTCGGCTCCGGATGGACCCGGAGCCGGTGGACGAAGGCCTCCCCGCCAGTGCAGCCTACCGCCGTTCGGGCCACCGTAGCCCCCGGTCGGCCGACCGTGGTGGCAAGCGGCCCCGCTCTGGCCTCTCCGTCTCCCTCGGGCCTCCCCCACCAGGCCTCCCTCAGGCCCGGGCCTCCCTCCCGGTAGGAGGCCTCGGGGGCCTTGGCCTAGTAGGCCGTGGCCTCCCCGGCACTCCAGACCGCGGACAGGATGGGCCTCCCCCGGCGGGGCACCGGGTAGGCCTCGGCCTCCCTGGCTCCCCGGGCCGCGGGCAGGATGGAGCCCTCTCCCCACAGTCTTCCGTTGGCGAACCAGATCTAGGCCTCTCTCGGCCGGGTTCACCCATGAACCACGGATCCTCGGAGGCTTCTTTGTCTCCGACACGTTCTCCTCCGGCATTGGACGAACGTCTTCTCAAAGCCATCAGGGAATCTTTTCGCAATCTTCCTCCTCCCGCTTCACCCGTCGACCCTCCGGTTGTGCGGGACTCTTCCAACCAGGCCCTCCTGGACGTGATCGGCGGGGCGTGCCCGGATGTGGTCCGCCTCTCCGCTCCCGTCTCGGCCTCGGCCACAGGCCAGTCGGCTGGCTCTTTCCAGCAAGGGAAAGACCATCTTTTCCTTCAGCCTCCCTCCTGCCTCCAGGAGTCTATTCTCCGGGCGGAGGAATCGTTGCGTACAGGAAGGCTGTTGGACGACAGGCGCTTCGCTCAAGGCCACTCTGTGCGCAGTCGCGAAGAGTCTTCGTCCTCCGGCTCTTTCTTGGTTCCCCAGTTCCGGACGGTTCTGGGTCTCCATGCCGACTATCTCCCTTTCGCCCGTTTCTCAAAACCCTCGGGGGTAGAGAGTGACAGACTCAAGTGTTCGGAAGGATGTCACTCTTTCACCCTCAAGGCCTCCTCCTTCAGGACCCTCGAAGTAGCTCTTTCGGACGCTCTCAAAGGCTGCGGGGTCGCGAGTTCTCTCGCTCAAACCGCTTCGGACTCCTTGGGGAGCTCTGCTCCCTCTCGGTCCCCGATGGACTTTCGCTTGTTCGAGCAAGTCGACGAACCGGCTGTGGGAGTCTCTCTCGCCGCGCTCGGTGAGGCTCTCCAGAGTCTTACGGATGTCCTCGCCTCCCTCAAGGTCCAAACCTCCGCGATCGCAAGGGACAACTTTCTCGCGAAGGCAAAAACCCTCTCAGCAAGGGAGAAAGAACAACTCCGTTCCCTTCCTCTTCCCTTTTCGGGCCTCTTCGGGGAGGAAGCTCTCAGCTCGGTGATCAAGCTGTCTTCGGAGCGTAAGGCTCAGGACGGCCACGAGGCCATGTTGGCTCTGCTAGTCAAGCAGGCCAGGCAGAGCTCGGAATCGCACTCTGCTCGGTTCAGGCCAGGGGGTCGGTCCCTGGAGCGCAGAAAGCGCTCAATCTTCCCGAGGACTCAGGACTCCAAGTCCTCTCAGTACGTGGCTAGGCACACGAGAGGTCTCCGTCCTTACCGCCCTCGCAACCCCTCTACGAGGGGCTCTTCCCGACCGGCCGGCGGGAAGCCGCAACAGTCTTTTCGGTAGAGCCCGCGCGCTGCCGGGAACCGGCAGGCGTCGTGGCGTCCAGCGTGGATGCCCTGTCTCAGGCGTATCCCGCTTGGCGCTCTCTTGTCGACAACGCCTGGATTCTCGGCGTCGTGCGGGAAGGGTATCGGTTCCCCTTCGAGCTAGAACCGCCACTCTCGGCAAAACCGATCGCTTTCTCCCCCCCGGCAGACCCAGTACGGTTGGCGATACTGCAAAAGGAAGTCGACTCTCTGGTCGTCAAGGGCGCAGTCTCCCGGGTCCCTCTTCCAGGACCCGGTTTCTACTCGCGTCTCTTCACGGTCACGAAGAAGTCGGGCGGTTACCGCCCTGTTCTGGATCTGTCTCCGCTGAACAAGTTTCTTCACAAAACCAGGTTCAAGATGGAAACTCCGTCCACGGTCCGTTCGTTCATACGTCCAGGGGACTGGGCAACCTCAGTGGACTTGCAAGACGCTTACTTCCATCTGTCCATCCACCCTTCCCGCAGAAAGTTTCTCCGCTTCGTCTGGAAGGGAGAAACTTTCCAATTCAACGCCCTACCGTTCGGTCTCTCTCTGGCCCCCTGGATCTTCACCAAGGTGACCAGAGAGCTGGCCGCTCTGGCCCGCTCGCAGGGGCTGCGGTTAAAGGTCTTTCTCGACGACTGGCTTTTACTCGCATCCTCTCGCGCTCTCTCGCTCGACCACACCCGAGTTCTTGTGGACCTCTCGCTTCGGCTGGGGTTCCGCATCAACTCCCAAGAAGTCAGATCTGACCCCCTCTCAGACCTTCACCTATCTCGGCATGTGCTTCGACACCGTGAACTTTACGGTCACGGCGTCCGAGGGCAGGCTTTCAGCCATTGTCAGTCTCGTGGCCGACCTCTCAGAGGCGAAGTCGGCCACGTTTCGCCGACTCCTCAGCCTTTTGGGCCCTCATGGAGTCGTTAGCCGGAGCTCCTCCCGTTGGGCAGAGTGCGGCAAAAGGCCACTGCAACGGGGAGTTGAACGGCGCGCATCCTGGACCCCCATCCCTCTTTCGACCAGCAGGTCTGCGTTGGGGGACTGGTTCCGGAGGGGGGAAGGCGGTCATGGCTTTGGACCGACCCGTGTTGGATGAACCCCAGCATGGTCCCGAATCAGTCGTTTTGGGTTCCCAGCTCTGTATCCACATACACACGGATTAGCCTCCCTAAGCGGGTGGGGAGCCCATATGGAGACGGAAGAAACCTCGGGGTACCTCGGGGCGTGTGGACAGAGCCACATAACAAAGGCACGTCTCCATCAATCAACTATCAACTGGCTCGAGTTGGAAGCCATCCGGCTGGCCCTGATCCACTTTCTCCCCGCGATTCGGGGAAACGTGAGGTCACGGTCTGCGGAGACAACTCGACAAGCTTGGCGTACCTCCGTCGTCAGGGGTGCACCCGCTCAGCCTCCCTGTCTCTGACGGTGGAGTACACTCTGGTTTGGGCCGACAGCCACCCCAGGGATCTCCCTGTCAGTGGAGTTTGTCCCGGGACAAACTCAATGTGTATCTGGGCTCGAAGCCACGTAGCTCAGCACAATCGAATTCATCGAGTGTAGATTGTATCACCGGGAAAATCTCAATGTCTATGGCGAGACCAACTCGAGCCGCTCCATCAGGTGCTTCAAACGGATTGGACGATTGCGATCGGCCCCTTGACGCCCTAGTCTGTAGACGTCTGGCGGCAAACCCTAGTTCAAAATGGACACTACTTTGCCACGAGGTACGCGTACGCAATCCTCCTGACCTCTGTGACGTGTCCCCAGTCAGGGCACCCTCAGGCTATTGGCCACGCAACTCCTTTGCTCATGTCTTGGTCGGGGATGTCGGATTTCCGCGCTACCCCCCGAGCTGGCCGTTATGCTCACTATATTTTTCCATAGAACACAATACGAATTAATAAAATCAACAAAGTCATTGTACCTTGTGATATGTCACACACTGCATACTTACTAGAAAAACCGACATTGTGTAACAGTCTTGGGCCAGAGTGCCTTCCTAGGAAATACGTCATCACTGTCCTCGTCGCGCCCTATGTCGGCCAGCACACTCTAATTATGCGTTACGCTTGGTTTCGCTCGATTTATCAAATGCTATGTACACTCCTGGTCGCACGAGAAGCCCTCATGCTGCGACAGGCTCACTAACCAATGAGTCCTCCTCCAGCCAAGGAGCGGTCGCACGCGCCTATCGCATGACCCTTTCCGGCTAAACTCCACGGCCGTGGCATGGAAACTATAAAACAACTCTAGTCATTCCGAGCGACAAGGTCTTCTGCTTCGAGACAAACTGACTGGACCGTGGCCTGCTGAGTCTACTCTGCGGAGCTGCCAATCCACTACAATTGCCTATGTATCGATGTTTGGTGCTGGAAGGCATGGTTGCTTGTCTGGCGCGAGCACAGGAATTTGACGCTCTGCGCCCCTTCCACAGTCGCAGTGTGCTGTGGAGTTCTTGCTGCACGATCTGGCACATGAGACTTACAGGGCCTCTCTCCCGCTCAGACTTCACTTTCGTGCTCACTAAGGGCCGTCTCAGTCATCGAAGGATCACCGACTAATGCTCGTGTGTTAGGAGGTTATGTGGAGCCGAACCGTCGTTAAGGTTTCCGCTTGCGCAGTAATTCCCACGTCGCTGCGACGCAGGTACTGCGTATGACGGTAGCACGCCGCGAGGACTGTCAGGGATCCTCTCAGTCGGATTCTCGTGTGCTCTAATGTGTTTGAATTATTTCAGATGATCATGCTTGATGACTTCGTATACTCTTCTGATGCCTAAAGTCCTCAAAGCGATCCTCTCTAATGACGGTGTTCCTTGATTGCTATTGGCATCGGACGCAGACGGGTGCAGTGGCCTCCATGCCCATTAAGGCGGACTCCCCAGGGACGGTGGAGTTAACTCCGGAGATATTTTCGTCTATTCATTTCTCGCTTTGCGTTGTCTGCCGCGAGTTCAGGGCCAAAAATGCAACCCGACGATGTCTATTTCCTCTTTTCTGAGACTTTAGGGTACCTCCGATATTCGCTCATCATTCCCCAGTCGCCAATATGATCTATCCTCTGTCGCGGTTATGACCCTGATCTCCTTGCCTTCGTGCCGGGTCCGGCGCCCTCAGGTCCTCTCTCTCCAAAACCAAGGGTTTTAAGGGGTTCTAGGAGGAAGACTGTTTTCTCTCCATCAACCCTAAGGTACACTAGGAACTTTCAAAGACACGTTTGCTAGATGGTTGCTAGACTGGATCAAGCTTTCCTATTTCTCAGTTCTCCGTTAGCCTGCCATCTGCTACATCGTCAGGGCTCCTACGAGCCTCCGCCCAATGCTAGCGCTTCGCTCGCTCGCTCTGGTTAAGTGGGGTGCCCATGGTTAACTAATTGCAAAAAATGTCATCCGATTACTGATGTGTCGCTCAAGCTACCTTCCTCAGCTTCTACCTGCGGTGACGTATCTCCACAGCAGCACGACGACGACTCCTTCACGATCATAGAAGCGTAGTTGTCGCCCAGACCTCCGTCCTCCCTCTAAAACCAGTGAGTTACGGGGACGAAAGCTCCCATATCACCCAACCCCCCCCCCCCAACCCCCCTATGTTTTGTTTTTTAGTGGGTCTGATCAGTCTTTGCAATGATGTTTTGGGGCAATATTGGGGCACACACACCCCACCCCCCCTTTTTTCCCCAACTCTTTTGCCTAGGATTACCTAGTTGTCTAAGGGGGAAAAAAAGGGAGTACAGGGGTTCTGTTTTTTCAGAAGAGTGTTAGTGGGAAAAAAAGCTCCCAGGTTCTTGCTCTCACTCTGTGGTTTGGGGGTCTTGAAGCATCTACCCTCCTCCACTTTGGTAATCTGCAATTTTTTAAGGTGTTGGTAATGTATGGTTAAATTAGATTGGTAGATTTTTATAAATCCTTATTATCTAATTTAATTTAATACTTACCAAAACCTGAAACAAAAGAGGTACCCTCCCTTGTATCCTCCCTCACTAAAAAAGATGCTTCCTGTAAAATTTTGTAATGGCGGAAGTAGGCGCTCATGGGCCTAGCCACTGCTAGACCGGTAAGGGTGGATCACTCCCGCCCCACATCCGGCTAGGGGTCAAGGCCAGAGGCCTACTTTCATTTTTCTATATGCTATGGTATAGCTCCAGGTCGATTGGTGCTCATGCAGTTGTTTTAGGTGTTGGTAAGTATTTAGTTAAATAGATAGTATGGATTAATAAAAATCCACCAATCTACTTTAACAATACTGTACCAACACCTGAAACAACTGCATAAGCACCAATCGACCCTGTGGTAAAACCTTAACACATAAAAGAAACTAAGTCAGCCACGGAGCTAGGCCTACTAGGCCTGGCTATCGCGGTGGGTTAGTTCCCATGATAGCGTACCGTAGCCTAGTCGTCCGGGGTGACTTCCCCTCATTCCTGATCTCCCAGGGCGCCATGATTTGACTTGGGTTTCTCCTTCACCTGAGAATTTGTCTTTCATTACTTCAATTCTGGTTTGTTCGTTCCTTTTTCTCCTATCTAGCTCGTTTTTAGAGGCCTTCAGCTCTCTAATCGCTCTATTTAGCCTCTTCTAGAGTTTCTAATTTTGGAGTGGTGGAATTTTTTGTGGGCCTTAGCCTACTTCGTTTTTTCTAAACTCGGTTCAGCCATTATTGTTAATGGCTTCTTCCACCTCCACTCTCTTCAGTCTCTCAGACTGTTGTTCCTTCGGTTTCTCCCCTCTGTCGCGATCAAGGGTCGTTTTGTCTTCTCGTCTGCTACTTCCGTCAGTAGCAGAAGGTAAAAAGTCTTTCAGGGAAAAAGTCGAAGAAAAAAAAGGGCAAAAAAGAAAAGTCGAAGAAAGAAAGGTCGTCAAAAGAAAAGTCATCGCGTAAAAGTCGTCTGCTACGACTCTTACGTCGGACAGATTCTCTGTCTGCTTCGCGTATTTTTCCAGTTGTTCCCGAGCAGTCCTCTGTTCCTGAGCCGAACTTTTCGAATCTCTCCTCTCATTCGGAAGTTAATAGCCTTTTAGAGGCTTTTTTCCACAATTTGGATCAGTCTGGTCTCATCGTAATACTATGAGCCGATCTAATCAGCGTCTCCAATATTATCCATTGGATCAGTCGGGTCTCGTTGTCGGTCCGGCTCCTCGTTCGCCATCCCCTCGGTCTTCGGTCAGACCTTTGGTGTCGCCCCATGTTTCTGTTGTTTCCTCTGTGGATGTGCACCGTGTCTGTTCAAGGAGGCCCCTTTCCACCTGGGCCGTTACTCGGACCTCCGGCCGGTGGTCCTCTCCTTCCGACTTCCCCATAAAGTCGCTTGGTAAGCGCATGGATCCCCAGGGACGCAGGATCCCCCTGGTTAACCCCGCTTGCCAAGGCGTGGCAACCCCCTCTGACGGACTGTCTCTGGGGGGTCGGGGGTCTCCCTCCTCCACCCATTCTCGGGGGGAGGGAGACTTTGATCCATCCGGGCTTTTGTCCGAAGGCCAGTGCCATAAGACCGTTGAGCCCTGAAGGGACGGCACCACATGGCAGCCCAGAGTGGCTGAGAGATTCTACCACAGGCCAGGAGGCTATCTCTCCCCGCACTGTTACATCTCCGAGGTGTTCAGTGATCGGGCGCGCCATAAACTCCTCGGGCCCCAGGCTGGAGCCGGCCCGAGTCGAGTTGTATGGACTCACCATTCATCGGCGGACCGCCGTGGTGATCGATGGTCACCGGTTGCCCCGGTGATCCATCCGTCCATTCGTCAGCGGTCTCCCGCCCGCCGACCTCACGGTCCGCGGCGCGGTGACTCACCGCTCGGACCCCGTGACGGCGGTTCGCCCGTCCGTCCGTCACGGTCCGTCCGCGTCCAGCGGTCTCCCGTCCGCCCGGCCTCCGGCCGCTGGCACGGTGATTTGCCGCACGGTCCCCGGTGGACCGTCCGGGTAGCCGCCAACGGTTCCTCCCGTGTGGGTTCGTAACCTGGCGGTTGGGCGGATGAGTTTTCCCGGTGACCGTACGGACGGTACTGCACCGGTCGACGCGGCACTACGGCTACAGGCTACGGCCAGCCGTCCGCACGGTCCTACCGCCGGCCGCCGGCGGTGGGACACAGGGACCCACGGCTTCGGCGTCTTGCGGCGGACCGGGTGGTCAGACGGCTACGGTCTCCGTCACCGTCCGCTACGGACTGCACGGTCCGTGGACCGGCGGTTTCGTCACCGCCCGCTATGGTCCGTGGACCGACGGGCGGTGTCCACAGCGGTAGCCACCGCCGTGGCCCGAGGGCACGATGTCGGTTCCCCGTACCGTCCGTCAAAAGATGGATACGGTAGCGGTTCTTCAGCCCGTCCACCGTCAATGGTCTGCCGCCCGTCAAGACTCAAAGTCTACGGTGCAGTGACTCACCGCACGGCTCCCGTGACGGCAACTCCCCCGTCAAGACGCAGTGGTCTCCCGTCACGCCCGGCGTCCAGCACGGTCAGCACGGTGTCTCACTGCTCGGTTCCCCGACGGTCACCGGTGGTACACGGTGCACCGTCCGTCCGTCCGTCCTACCACACGGTCCGGCTTGGGCGTTCACCGTCCCCCTGTGGTCCCTCACCGGGGTCTGCTTCAGGGTACTACTCTGTGTACCTCAAAAAGCTCCGGTGTGGTTTTCTCCTGCCGTTCTGACCAGACAGTCCACCCCAGAGGCTCGTCACGTCAGCGCTCTCCAGTGTATTCGGACGTGGACTTAGCTAAGTCCGTCTCCATCCAGGCAAGGACGTAGCAGCGTGTTTTGGCCTGGTCCGGCCACTCACCAGGAAAAGGAGCTCTGGTTCTTGCAGGCTCCTAAGCTTCTGGACCACTCCCAATCGGAAAGCAGAGGCTTTCCTTTGTGCAGGGAAGATGGCAGAAACTAACCGTTTCTCATTAGCCTTCTAAGGCCGAAGCAGAGAAGCTCCTTTGCAACAGGAATTTTGCCCCGACCAAGATTAAGTCTTCCAAATTCAAGCAGTTGGAGGAATCTTTGTCTAAAGCCCTCAAGGACTGTGGCTTTGCGGCTTCGTTGGTTCAGCCCATCGCACAGAGAATTTGGGGAAACTTTTTTCTCCTACGAATTCTCCTGTGGTTTTCAGGCTATTTGAGTCCGTGAATGAACCGGCCGTTTTCTATCTGTTTTTGGTTCATCGTCGGGCTCTTCAAGGGTTTTATCACAAGAAGAGTTCTCTTGTACCATATACTCATCTGGTTAGATCTACTTCGATCTGCTGATCTTGAGCTCTTGTGCTTCTGATCGTTCGCTTTCACCGATCCATTTTACCGGGTTGGGCAACGGACCGTCGGGTTCCGTTCCGATTCTTCAAGAACCTCATGGTGATTCTGACCTTCCGTTTGGCAAGGTGGCTTTTGGGAATGATCCATCGTTTTTCTTTGTTTTCATTCATGTCTGTTGCAACGGCTCCTGTACGTGGTCGTTTTCTTCCATTCTGACGAGCATGGATTTTCTTGCTCTCTTCAGTTTCATGCCTTTCTGGTTACAACAACAGTTGTTCAACCTGATTACTCATTCAACCGGACTCCTTTTTGTTCCTCAACCCTCTAACCGTTCTTTCAAAGTCAGTACCGTTTCAATTGGATTTTTTCCACGTTACCTGACGTCACTTGGATACTCTGTTTACGCTTCTCGCAGTAACTACCGTGTTCTCTTTGGTTTGGATTTGACGTCACTAGGCGGTGTTCCATCGCCTCTGGTTTCACATCTCCCATCGTGCGTTTCCGTCCTCGCCCCGACGATTCGGACTGTTTTTCCTCTGTCCGGTCGGGGCCCTCGGCTTCACCTTTCCCGACTAAGCTTTCTCTAAGCTTTTGGAGGTCCCGCGCAACACGTTCCTTCAGCTCGACTCCGAGTCATCGAGGCCGGGACGAAGGCGACACTTTCTTCTATCGGAAAGTTTTGTCGCCCAGGTTTTTTTCCGTCTCTCCTCTAGCGTAAGTGCCTAGATTTTTTGTCGGTCCCTTTCGCTCGTGTTACGTGGTATGTCATTGTCATGTTTTCTGGGGGTTTTTGGGTTTGTCAACCCTCTCCCTCGTTCCTCGGTTGATAATGAATTCTGGAATCATCTTTTCCCTGGTTCTTTGCATGGCTCTTCTTTGAAGCATCACCCGCGCCACGCTGGGGCAAACTGCAATTGTTTTTAGTGTTTGGTAGGTGTATTGCTAGAATAGATTGATGGATTTTAATTATATTACAATCTATCTAGCTTAATACCTACCAACACCTAAAACAAAAAAGGGTCCCTTCCCTCCCTTCCTCCATCTCTTCCTGATTCTTCTTTTTTTTGGAGTATCAGGATGAGGGAAGTCACCCAGGATGAACTAAGGCTAGCATGCTGCTGTCATGGGAGCTACCCACCGCGATAGCCAGGCTAGTAGGCCTCTCCGTGCTGACTTCGTTTATTTTATGTGTTAATGTTGATTGGGGGTGAGTATGGCAATTGTTTTTAGGTGTTGGTAGGTATTAAGCTAGATAGATTGTAATATTAATTAAAATCCATCATTTTAATCAGAATATTTTCTAATACAAGAGGCGTGCCTTATGATAAGATGGACCTATATTCCGTTAAAGTAAGGTTTCTTAACGCCATATACCAAAACATGTATTCTCTTTTTTGTCTCCTTACCCTCTCGCATTCACACGTACGCTAACTTGAATTCCCATACCCCCCTGTTTCACGCGTAATCGCCGTGAACTCCCTAGTGTTTTTCATCAACGTTAGACCCGTGAAGTGTGGTATATGGACCAAAACGTTCGATACATCCTTGGGACAGGACCAATGAACTGCTTCTAGTATTATGGATGTAATTCGTGTCCTATCATAAGACTGAGGCTACAACTGCATGTGTGTCAGTGTAGCAAAGCGTGGGTACCAATTTGTTGTCTGCTCTAGCGCTGGTGTGCGAGTGTAGGATTGCTCGCATTTTGGAAGAAGAGTAGGATAATATTATGAGAAATGGAAAAAATGATGGACCATGAAGAGTTAGAAGAAGATTTGGGGGCAAAACGTTTTCATTACGAAGTCTAGTTGTCACACTCAAGTGCATCGCGTCAAACAAAATGGCGGCCTGCATTTCGAGAACCAACACGCATTTCCAACACTGCGGCCCTCTCGCTTATTTATTTTGTTTTACCCCCCCATTCTTCAAACAGCAGCAGACAGCACAGATGCTCAACACAACAAGTAAACAAGGTCCACACTTGACCCATTTTATGTGGTTATGCTGGCTAGCCTACATTTTTGGGCTCAGGGACAGTGACGTCCGCTTGGCCTACATGACTGTAGCTCTTCTGTCGCGCCTAAGTCTCTGTTATCGCAGAATTAGTGTGTTTGTGACTACCATGATCCAGTATAGATTTATTAGTGGTGGGAGGTAGGGTGGGGTGGTTATGCCACCTTTATGATGGGGTGACACCAATTGACACAACCAGTGGTGGTACACCACTGTGCTTATCACTGTGCAGCTCTGGTTAGTGTGTGTGTGTATTTTATAAAGTGTATTACGTGGTGAAGTGTATGCACACAATGTACAGTTGTTGGGTTTGAACCACATCCAAATGGTTTTATTGGTGCAGTTTGACAATTTTCTGGGTAACTCATGGATTAGCAGTATGAACTTGAAGTGACGGACAAGAACGACTAGGTCAGGTAGGCTATCAGCTTTCATTTTCACCTAGTAACGTGCGATGTGCAATTGAAATAACTGCATGGCAGTGTTGCTGTTTTACAATGTTTAACCATAATAGGTGACCTTTGGTGACATTTTAGTGACAATGACATTACCTTCACTCTGAGACACAAACACAAGGAACCCGCAACAAAGCCTCTGCCACACGCTAAAATTTTTATGGCTGTGACATTTAATTTCTAGCAATGATTAAGCATAGACCACCCTAACCTCATTTTGGGCTACATTTGCCAAAATGAATACGAAATCTAGCAGAAGTTTGGTCTCAAACACTCCGAATATAGGGTGATTGTCATTGAACGCATTGTTATGTGTTTTATGTCAGCAATGGGTGCCACCCATCAGAGGAAATGCTGTGAAGCTGGACGCCTTGCAGTCGTTTATCCGTGACCCTACACTGGCCGAGGGGTGTTCTGCTGACCACGGACCACCGCCTCAAGCTGATGGCGCTGACTGATCGAGCGCTGCAAAAGTCATGCTCTCTTAGTGTAATGGTACAGTGGAAGTTCTCTTAACACAAAACGGATCACAGAATATTGATTAATGCACAAAATCTGTTCTGAACGGAGTCCTTTTTATTACTTAATGTCCACACAAATACTGTTAACCATTCACATGGCCGTTGCTTCCCTTTACAACCTTTCACCCACCGATGTACGGCTATAGCGTACATAATGTTTTGAACCTCACACGGTGACAACTCCGAATGCCATGCAACCCAAACTGATATAGAAGTGTTCCTCTACGTACCCCTTAATGTGTTCAACAATGAAATCACTTCTAGTATATTTTGGATGGCAATGATGCAATGAGTCCCTACCCCTCTTTTCGTCCTTTGTCCTTCTTTTTTTAAATCTGCTAATAAGCAAAAATTACTTTTGGAATTATAACATATGCCTAGCTTTTTTATTATAACATACCGCAAACTTTCAAAAAGGTTCGTTAAGCATTATTTTTTTAAATAATTTTTATGTATATGCAAACTGCCTATGTTGAAACGCTGCCGCTGAGACTGTACGCTATGGCGTACATTTGTTTTGAGAGAGTTTATGTCCCATATGTGACTACCCGGGTCCGAGAGGACGTAAACACTAAATTTCTTCTTCAGTTGAGAGAAATCCATAATTATTAAATACTTTTTAGCGGTGCATAGCGTGAGGTTTAGAACTGAGGGCGTGTTACCGCTACACTAGCTGTATTAATAAAAATCAGCTTTACTGGTTTCGTAACTGCCTCCGGGCTTGCTCACATTCTTGTTCCACCTATATTTTAATTTACAAAATTTTCCATATGTTGTCTGATTCAGACCAATAGGCCTTAAACACCAATTTTCGCCTTCGTGTTGAGAGTTAACCGACAAAATCTTTATCCTTTGACTTTTGTGTTAAGTGTACTCACGGTGTTACTAAACGGGTAAAAACCCCTGTCTGAAATGTAGCAAGGTATTTAGGTAGTTTTGTTGAGCTACTATATTATATAGGGTAGGCAGGTCGTGTCGGGAAACTTTTGTTTCATTTCATTCACTCTATTTCCAACAGATTTTTCACACCAATACCAAATAAAAGACAAATCTTTTGCTGCAAAATTACCAAGCAGTTTTTTGTTTAGAGCCATATTTACTATTATTACTCAAATTAAACAGGAGTGAAGTGACACGCCTGCCCCACCTTGGGGTAGGTTATGCGCCCCATGGGTGCAGCTTGTGCCATACTTTGACAGAAGGAAAAAGTGTGTGAAAGGGGTTCGATTACAAAACCTGCCATTGTCTATGGGTACACATGATAAACGTATCATTTGAAGGTTTGTTATGCTTCCTTTATGTATTCCTTGACATTAAATTGTGAAGCAATAGATTTTGGAAGCATATGGAAATTCTGGCACATTCTATGTGACTTAAAGCAGGGCCTATCTGTGAAGGTTGGAGTGAGTAAACTGTTATTATGGGGTATTTAACCCCACACACGTGTACACACCATACACCACCACTTTATCAGAAATACTATAGACACCTCTCTTAACCAAACAACACACACACACACACATGCGCGTACACGCACACGCTCAGCACACACGCAACCAAATTGTCAAAAATGATAAGAAGAAGGAATAAAAAATGAAAGAACAGAATAGGATAAAGGAAGAATTAAATAAGGAAACCGAGGATGAAACAGAATTAAAGGAACAATAAAGTCATACAACACACAGAGGAAGAAATGAATAACCATGAAACAGGTTAAGAAGAAAGAGCAGTAAAGATTGTTTGAATACCGGACACTCAGTAGTCGAATACAGGCATACATATTGGAGAAGACCCCCACACAGGACAGACAATCATCAGCTAGACAGACAGAGAACATAGAGAACATAGTGTTTTGTGTCTGTACTAACATGTGGCAAGCACAATAGAGTACTGAGTAACACACTCACCGAAATTCTGTATGTGAGTACAAAGACACCGTACCACCCATGCAACCACATGCCCGCACTACGCCACGATCGAGCATGGCACGCTCGCGCACACGCAAGACACAACGCGACTCATGCACGCAGGCACGTGCTTGCACGCACACACATACGCATACACACACACACACACACACACACCCACACACACCACAACACACACACCTCCTACTCAACACACTTACCTGTAGCCTGCTTGATATTCCTTAGCACCTGCATATTTTAATTCTCAATATTTTGTGGTATTTCGAAAGCAGTATGACAAATTACTTCCAACATATTGAAAGAACTAAAGCATCATCGACCACAATCAGACAAATCCTGTGAAAACCTGACTGATGTTGATCCTATGTGGGGCAGTTGGGTCACCGTGGGCAGTTGTGTCGGACACAACCTCCTCCCGCTCAACTGCCCCAAAAGGGTACCGCCACAAAATACTTCCGAATCACTCAACTTAGCTAGTTAGCTGGGGGGAATTTAATGTCAATAGTACAGAATTATTGTTACATAATGTTCCAGATAGCGTCTTACTAAACAAGATTCTTTGTAAGAAAACCAAGACTCTAAAAGGTCAAAACATTACTTTCGCCCCATTTTCAGCGCCGTTCAACTTCAGTCTTTTCCCAGATCAGGAGGGAAACAAGTAAAAATACTAAAAAGGCATCTAAAATCCAGGAACATAAGAAATTTAAAATTTAAGTTTTAATACATGTTTTTTTGCACTGACACAACCTCCCCTGACACAACCTGTCCCCACCTTACTAGGATGCGAATTTGTCTTCCTTGATATAGTCAACCCTTCATTATGTGAAGTTGCTGCTCACTAGTATTCCGGTATTCCACATTCAGAATCTTGTGACTATCTTTAACTTTAAAAACTGGAACTTAAAGAACGAAACTGTTAGTTTTGGACTGTTTACATTTGTCGATCACTTACTCGTTACTGGCCTTTCACTGTTTTTTATTATAGTTTGATTAGGCACCATACTGATTTTCAGTTTTGATTTACAAGTGTGCAAAAGTATGGGAACCAAGAAGTAAAAAAAGCCATATAGTTTCCAGTGTTTTAATTGAAGCGTTAGGAAATTTCTTTAGAAAAAAGGTAAGAGGATGATCCAAACAATTCCATCTGTGGATAGCAGAGAAACAGTCGGGTGCGCTTGCACGTGTGACGATTTCTGAACTTGGATGTCTTGTTATTGGGGTGGTGACTGGGGGTTTCTCCTTCTTGCTCATTCATAACACGGAAGAGCTATTGAGCAGTTGGCTGCGTCAAAGGATGTGAGAGCACATATACTACATCACGTACACGAGATCTGCACCATGATAACGTCATCATCGACTGCAAGAACAGCCTGCTCTCTGGTGCTCTGACCACGCCAAACATGGTCGACGCTTACTATCATTTCATCTTTTCATGGCTGTACAGTGCTGTACTGTACCGCGAGCGAAAGTGATAGGACAAACTGTCAGAGGCAGAGACCATAGGACAATGTCCTGGCTCATGCAGAAATCAATAGACAATTTAGGCTCAGGACATGCACTGTCATTATGTCACGAGTCGAACCGAACATTATTCCCACCACACAACTGACTGGCCCAAGCTGTCCGCATTTGCAAAGTATTTGGTATTTCAGGTATGGGATAGTGGTGGGGCGGGATTTTTTTAGGGGGTTTGGGTCGTACTTGGAAACTTGAGCGATCAGTTTGGTCAACATACCAGCAGCAGGATTTCTCTCTACTGCTTATTTATTTTTAACTTCTCGTGTGGGTTTTTTTATGTGCGTGAAAAGTGGCGCGGGTCAGACTAGCATTTAAATCCTATCCGCAGGCCTGACTCAGATAGTTCAGTTCGATTTTCCCGTCCAAAACTAGAAAGAAAGGGTGAGGCCGGATTCGAACCTGGTCATTTTAGATGTATGTGTTGGACTTTATTCCTTGTCACAGTCTACTAGAGTATTTCCTTTATCGCTATTCTGTTGTATTTAAAAATAATGTTTCTTCTAGTGTAGCAGTTTATACATTGACAGGGAGTGTTTCAGTACTCCACTGTGTAAGTAATGACTATTGAGAGATAGGAATGAAGATGATTGTTTGTTTTGGTTTTTTCTCAGCACCAGTCCCCACGAAAAATTGGACGCCTCCTGGAGAGGGACAAGACTGAGTATTGGTCAGATGTCTGGTGGAAAA
>JAGGCT020004113.1:348640-373640 GCA_017654935.2 Phymorhynchus buccinoides
TGTCTGATCCCTGATTGGTCCGTTTGTTGTCTTTTTATGCCCTTATTTGGAGGAAGGGGGGGTGCAAGTAGGAAAAGTGGTGTTTGTGTTGGTGGGTGTTGTTCTAGGATGAGTTGTTCGTTTACCTGGTTCAACCAAAGTTGTGTGGATTGGTGTCAGCTTCGAGTCAGGTCTGCACATCACACTGGGTTAGATTGACTTTACTGTAATTGCAAAAGCAATGCTGTCCTCAACTATTGGAAGACTACTGTAGAGGTTTTCTTTACTTTGTTTTTAATATGTCGTTCTTATGCATGTTATTTTACCTTCCTTTTTTGGTTTAATGTTTGCATGCTGTCTAAAATCACGATCTATGTGAAAAGACATTAAATTAAAGATTCATTATAACATCTGTGTGTGTGTACACGTGTGTGTGAGCATGTGTGTGTGTCTGTGTCTTTGTGGGCATGGGAGAAGGTGCTTCACTAGTAGGTGTTGTGTGGTGGTGGTTGTGATGGTTTGCTTACAGTGATTGTGAAGAGCAGGGTGGCTATCTGTCAGTATTGTTGGTGATATGTCTTTGGACATAAACATCTTTAATATCATTAGCACTTTTTTTTATATTATCAGTGGACAAAGGCAAAGGGCTGGTGACTGTATTTGTCTGTTCCTTCCTTCCCAGTCCCTTGTTAACTCGCTTCTCAATTTGCCATGCTCTGTGGGATGAGGTGTGGAAGATCCACCTCTCCTCTCTCTCTTACCTCCCCTCTGCCCGTTGAACTGAAATGAGATTATCATTTCCTTCGCCCCTTTGTCTGTACAGGGTTTAAGACTGTCGTAATCCAGCACCAAAGCAACACAGAAATGTGGACTGTGGTCTGCAGGTAGTTGGTTGGGGTTGGCTGGTTTGTACAGGGTTAAGACTGTCGCTGCAATCCAGCACCCAAAGCAACACAGAAATGTGGACTGTGGTCTGCAGGTAGTTGGTTGGGGTTGGCTGGTCCTTTCTCTGGCCAGTGCTGCGCTCTATCACCCCCTCCCCCCAGCCCCCTTGTTCCCTGTTTCCTCCTCTTTTCTCCTTTCTATCACCCCCCTTCCCCCAGCCCCCTTGTTCCCAGTTTCCTCCTCTTTTCTCTTTTCTAAGTTAAATGTGAACCCCTAGCTACAATTAGCTTCAAGCTTCTCACTCTCTAAACTGTTTTTCTGGTAGCTCTGGCTTCAGCCAGAAGGATCAGCGGCCTACACGCTCTCAGCGTCCTGGCCCGCATCGTAGGGTTCTCGGATGATTACTCTTCGGTCACCTTGACCTTTCTCCCAGAATTCAGGGCTTATAATCAGCCAGGCGATGTTCCCTCGCCTCTGGTTCACATCTCCAGCTTGCGTTCCGTCCTCGGCCCTGACGATTCGGACCATTTTCTCTGTCCGGTCAGGGCCCTCAGGCTCTACCTGTCCGGAACTAAGCTTCTCTAAGCTTTTGGAGGTCGCGCAACATGTTCTTGCAGCACTACCTCCGAGGCATCGAGGCCAGGAACGAAGGCGACACTTTCTCGATCAGGAAAGTAGTGGTCACCCAGGTTTCCGTCTCTCTGTAGCGTCAGTGCCTAGATGTTTTGTTGGTCTGACGCGTTTTTGTGGGTACGTCATTGCCATGTTTTCTGGGGGCTTCTTTGTGGGTACGTCATTGCCATGTTTTCTGGGGGCTTCTTTGTGGGTACGTCATTGCCATGTTTTCTGGGGGCTTCTTTGTGGTACGTCATTGCCATGTTTTCTGGGGTTTTTTGGGTTTCTCAACCCTCTGTAGTGTATGGCTAGAATAGATTGGTGGATTTTAATTAATATTACAATCTATCTAGCTTAATACCTACCAACACCTAAAACAAAAAAGGGTCCCTCCCTTCCTCCCTCTCTTCTGATGCTTCTTTTTTGGGGTATCTGGAATGAGGGGAAGTCACCCTGGATGACTAGACCACAGCTGCTATCATGGGAACTAACCCACTACGATAGCAGGCTAGTAGGCCTAGCTCCCGGGCTAACTTCTTTTATTTTATGTGTTAAGGATTAACCCAGGTCGATTGGTGTGTATGCAATTGTTTTAGGTGTTGGTAGGTATTAAGCTAGATAGATTGTAATATTAATTAAAATCCATCAATTAGTGACTTGGAGTCTGCGCAATGCGTATATTACTTAAAAAACGCACACACACAAAACCCTGTCCTATCTTAGATTGTGTGTGTGTGTCAAGTAAAGTCAAAATTATCTTTATTGACAATAAAAGAGTAATCTTGATAAAGCTTGTTTACATCCTCTGTGTGTGTGTGTGTGTGTTTATGGACCATAGACCTTTTCGCAGTATCCAGGCAAGACCAATCCGGCTACCGTAGCGGTCCCCGAGGGCAAGCCCGGACCGGCACAGCTCCTGCCCTTCATTTACCACTATTTTGATCTATGGCCCCCCTAACCCTATCTTGAATTTAGAATGGCATGTTATTGAGCTCCCTCTTGAATGATGCCAAGGAGGGAGCCTCAGCTGCAAAGAAGGAAAAAGCCCCACTGAACTGTCTGTGTGAACTATATAGTCTGTGGTTGCGTGCACCATTCTGTGTTGTTTGCCTTGTTTATTTATTTATTGATGTCTTGTGTTGATACTGAATTGGACACACGCATGGTGGTGGGTGGAGGTGGGTGGTATGGGATTGGGTGAGGGTGGGTGTTTTTCGGGAGGGGTGTGGGTGACAGTTTGGGTATTTAAATGTACAGTTCATAAGTATGCATGTGGTAAAAATACTTGTAGTGGTGCCATAGCCGATGAGGTTTAACCGAGGCGTGGTTACCGCTACACCTATCTGTGTTAATAAAAAAATCGGGACTTTACTGGTTTCGTACTGCCTCCGGGCATTGCTTCCAGTATTGTTCCCACCATATTTGTATTTACAAATGTCCCATATGTGTCTGATTCAGACCAAGAGGACGTAAAACACCATTTTCGTCGTCGTATGCATGTGGTGTTCTCATGTATGTGGAAGCGTGCATGTGTTCTATTGTACCTTTTAACGCGACAGCAAGCAAAATTCCCTCGTTCATTTTGATGGGGATAATAAATATTGATCGATTTGATTGATTTTCGCCCACAGGTGTTTGTGGAAGGCAGGAAAAACCGAGTGACAGCCAGCACCAAAATGAACGAACATTCGTCTCGCTCCCACTGCCTGGTACAGGTTCTTTAGGTCATAACACATTACTGTCTTGTCTTTTTCATGCACAGGTGTTTGCAGAAGGCAGGAAACAACGAACAACTGCCAGCACCAGAATGAATGAACATTCGTCTCGGTCACACTGCCTGGTATAGGTTCTTTAGGTCGTAACATATTACATTACTGTATTTTTCATGTACAGGTGTTTGCCCAAGGCAGAAAAAAAAATCCACTGCCAGCACAAAAATGAACGCATTTTCGTCGCGTTCGCACTGTCTGCGTGTCAGGGGTGATCAACACCACCGGCTTGTGCACTTTCGGTGAGACAAACACTTTTTTGGCCATTCAGTTTCTTCTTCTTTGATCGCTCAGACAGTTTCCTGTCAATTATGAACGCAGATGCGTCATGCTGCCGTTATACATCCCCTACCGCAACTCGAAGCTGACATTCTTGCTGCAGGAGTCTCTGGATGAGATGTTTGGGGGGCTGTCAAGTGGGGATATTTGTGTGTATGTTGTGATGTTCCAGCAGACTACATAAGGCCGTTGGTATTAGTTTTATAGGTTTATAAGTGTGAAGCTATAAATATGCAGATATTAAAGGTGGTTATAACATTTATGTTACGTAGTCTGGCCTAGGAAAAACCCTTCTGTTGTAACTTAAAATTTATGGGAGTTAAAAAATCAAAATTTTATTTTATTAATACGAAAACAAATTTAGCCCAAAATTATTGAAAACATGTATGTACAAATATTTATTTTATATTTACCAAAAATGAATAAATTGCTATAATTGCTTACAAAGATCAAATTAAATTATATATTCAGTTTTTATTGCCCAACCAGGGGAAGGAACTCCTTCCCTATCCAAGCGGTAGGTAAAATTATTTACATGCCACTGTTATCATGTTATGCCACCGATTCTAAAAGTTAAATACTATGCCATAAACAGAGAGAGAGACAGAGAATCACGGACTTACATACATTATTATAAAAGTGAAATACTATGCTGTAAATCTACTGATCTTCTTTCGACCACACATATACCTCGAGTCGCTGGACGTTGTGTTCTTTTGATTTATTCAAGGTATGCTCAGCATTACATGTTTAGGCTACATTCTGCATGCTCCGCGGTGTCGGTGACGTGGCGACACCTAGCCGGAAGTAGTGACAGACTCTGTTTACGGACTTATATACATTATTATAAAAGTGAAATACTATGCTGTAAACAGAGAGAGAGAGGGGGGGGGGGGGGGGGGGGGGGGGGGCTCCGTCTGCTGATCTCCCAGTGGACCTGTGTATATAGTTTTAACCTCAAGTTTTAGGGATGGATCCCAATCCTGGGTGTATGCGGATGAAACTTATGTTGATGACGATGAAGATGTTCATGATAGATTAGCTACCTACTCAGAGTAAATAATATGGCAAGAATAAATCCTTCAGGATATTTTGATCTGCTACTGCTGATCTTCATATAATCCTACTGTGAAGGACTGAAAAGCCTATTATTTATAATATAAGTGTTATATGGGGAAAAAGTTAAATAACTTACTTTAGAAACGAATTATCTTTTGGTTTGCTTTTCTTTCTTTTTTTTCAATTCTGGCCTTCTCATTTACTTAGAGTAGGTAGGTAATCTATCATGAATCATTGATTTAGGTAACATTGATCTTCAATTTTACCCGGCCAGAGGCGGAGGTATTGCGATCGGTTTGTGTGTGTGTGTGTGTGTGTGTGTGTGTGTGTGTGTTTATAATTATGTCTGTGTGTGCCGGTGTGTCTGTGTGTGTGTGTGCCGGTGTATCGATTATCTTAAAAACTACAGTTTGGATTTTGATTAAAATTGGCAGAGGGGTAGACAGCTTGAAAAGGAAGCTTCCTTTCGTTACTCAACACCGTGCTGACCTTGACCTTGAAGTTTGACCTTGAAAACCGAAATTTCCTTCTTTGGGCTATGTAATTTCCCCCCAGCTTTATCTCGTGAACTCGTGAACAGGATCGCTTGAAAGATACATCTCTATAATTTTAAAATCAGTTTAGAGTTGACTCTCTCTCTCTCTCTCTCTCTCTCTCTCTCTCTCTCTCTCTCTCTCTCTCTCTCTCTCTCTCTCTTTCAAGGCAGTAAGGAGAGGCTGACTCGAACTGGGTCAGGTAGCAGACAATCAGGTATGCGCACATACTTGAGTAAAAAGTCAACAGGCTCAGCTGGCAAAAAGGGTGGGGGCGGGGGAGGGAATGGAAATGGTAATGAGAAAAACCTACGATCTGGTAGAGCCATCTAGGACAGGCCCGACCTTCCAACTAAATTGACATTTCTGAATTATAATATAGAGAATTTATGTAGCAAATTAAATGATGTAGCTTTTATGAATTATATTAACTCATTTGATTTTATTTGTCTTACCGAAACTTTTGTTGATTTATCATTCAACTTTAATGGTATTTTTCCTGATTATATCAAGTTCTGTGCACCGGCTAAAAGGTTTTCTTACTATGGCAGAAACTCTGGAGGCGTACTGCTACTTGTAAGGAAAAGCTTAGAACAGTATGTGAAAGAAATGAAGTTAACAGAGAGTGATAATTCTATTGCCATTAAGATAGATAAAAATGTGTTTAATGTTGACAAAGATGTTGTGCTTGTAGCATGTTATATAGCCCCTGAAGGAGGAGTTATGTACAATGATAAAAATGTCAAAAATGGTGTTCTGTTATTAGAAGATAGTTTGTTGAATTGTGTAGAGGAAGAAGATGTGCATTTGCTTATTATGGGTGACCTTAATGCCAGAACGGGAGAGAATCAGACTGAAAATGAAATTATGTTTAACTACGATTCTATGGGTGATGATGTTGATAACTGTACTGTTGCACGCTGTTCTAAAGACAAAGTTGTAAATCAGTTTGGAAAATCTTTATTGGATTTTTGTTTTTTGTTTGATTTGGTTATTGTGAATGGTTTTTGTAGTGGTGATAAAGATGGAGCTTATACGTTTATTTCCCCTAACGGATGTAGTGTTATTGATTATTGTCTTGTTCATGCTGATTTGTTGCCTTATTGTGACTTATGTGTGGGTGACAGTTTGTTTTCTTGGCATCTACCAGTAGAAATAACATGGAACAGAGTTGTTAATCAAGAGGGAGATTCGAACTCAGGACAAACAAAGGAACAAAAAACTGCTAGTGAACAAAAAATTGTCTGGTCAGAAGAGAATGCAAATGCATACAAAAATGAACTGGAAAGTGACGATTTTAAAGTTAGTTTACAACAAGCTCTTCAGGCTCTGAGTGTAAATATTAATGAAAGTCTTGACAAGTTTGTTCACGCCTTGTGCGCAGCAGCTGCTTGTATGGTGAGAACTGTTGGTCAATCCAAAAAGAAATGTGATGACTGGTTTGACGAAGAGTGTGAACGGAAGAAGAGAGAGGTCAAGCGGTTATTGAAACGAGTACAAAGATGTAAAACTAAAAAGGATAAGGAAACAAAACATAAAGACTATGCAAAGTCAAGAAATGAATACAATATATTAAGATCAATAAAACAACTAGAGTTTGAAGAAAAAAGAATAAAAAAGCTAACTGATTCAATAAGTGACTCTAAGACCTTTTGGTCGGTGATAAGGTCTGTCAACAGAAAGAGTTATGTTTATAATGACATATCACTACACCAATGGCATGCACATTTCTTTAGTGTTTTCAATCACATAGACACCGACTTTGCATTCGAAGATGACAACACACAAGATAATGAGAATGATGATTTTGTACCATTTTTTAATAATGAAATAACACGAGAAGAGGTCATTGCTGGCATTAAACATTTAAAGACAGGAAAAAGTGCTGGCCCGGACAAAGTAATTGGAGAGATGTTAAAAAATTCGAATGATGCTATAATTGATTTTTTAGTTCAAATGATTAATCAACTTTTTGATAGTGGGACCTTCCCTTTAGAATGGGCAAAATCGATTATTATTCCGATATACAAAAAAGGGGACACAAACAATCCTGACAACTACCGTGGCATTGCTCTCACTAGCATCCTTAGCAAAGTGTATACTCATATTCTAAACCGTAGATTAACAAAATGGGCAGAGAATGAAGAGAAAATTATAGAAGAGCAAGCTGGTTTTAGATCCAAATATAGTACCATAGATCACATATTTACCCTATATGCTCTTGTGCAAAAGTATCTATTTAGTAATACAAAACTTTATGTTGCTTTCGTAGACTTCCAGAAGGCTTTTGATTCTGTGAATCGAAATGCTCTATGGAATGTTCTTCGAAAAAGTGGTGTGAACGGAAAATTGTATTCTGCTGTCAAAAGTGTATACAATTCAGTGCTGGCCAGTGTGCGTGTGAAAAACGAATATACAGATTGCTTTGAATGTCCAAAAGGTGTTAAACAGGGATGTCTCTTAAGTCCCCAACTATTTTCGTTTTTCATAAATGAATTGGCAATAGAGCTATCCAAAAAAGGCAAGCATGGTATCCAGTTGATATCTGGGGCTTTGGAGATATTCTTGTTACTTTTTGCCGATGATGTTATTCTTCTATCAGGAACAGTAGTAGGTTTACAGAACCAATTAAATGTTTTAAAAAATGAAGCTGATCGCTTGGGGTTAAAAGTCAATTTAAATAAAACAAACATTATGGTTTTTAGAATGGGTGGTCATATCTCATCACATGAAAAGTGGTTTTATGGGAATACTGAAGTCAAAATTACTAATTCTTACAAGTATTTAGGTGTGATATTTTCAACTAAGCTTAGTATGACTTATGCATGGGATGAGTCATGTAAGAAAGGGAAAAAAGGAGTCATAACTATTTTGAAAACAATGCGAAAATTGAATACTATTAACAATCGTTTATTTTGGAAAATGTTTGATGCACAAATAGAGCCACTACTGACATATGCGTCTGAAATATGGGGTTTACATACTAATACACAAATGGAAAAAGTACATACTTATGCCATGAAACGATTTTTACAGGTACCCTTGCACTCATCTAACACTGTTCTTTATGGGGAAACGGGCAGATATCCCTTATACATTAGATCTTTTATGAAATGCATAAGATACTGGTTGAAAATCTTGAAACTTCCACAGTCTCGTCTTTGTTGGCAAGCTTATGAAATGATGGTAAAACAACTCGATTATGGCAAAGAAAACTGGGCTTATCAAGTAAAGAAGGTATTGTCAGAACATGGTTTTGGATTTGTGTGGATGTTTCAGGAAGTAGGTAATGATAAACAATTCATTTCAGAATTTAAAGACAGACTCATTTGTTCATTCAGACAAAATTGGCATTCTGACATGGAAAGCAAGGATAAATATAGTTGGTTTTTCTCGTTTAAAAATGTGTTTCAATGTGAAAAATATCTTAACGTCATTACTGACAAATGGCATAGACTTAATTACGCAAGATTCCGGTTAAGGACTCTGGGTTTTAATGCTAATAAAAGGTGGTTCCATCCTGAGGCGTCCACAGAATCACAATGCCCTATGTGTGAAGCAAGTACTGAGAACGAATCACATTTTTTATTTCAATGTAAAGCATATGAGACAGTTCGTAAGAAATGTATATTCTTTCAATTGCATATTGCTGGGAGTAATGACATTGTTTCTGCTCTTACATCAGAGGATGACTCTGTTATCAAATCTGTTGCAAAGTTTATTGCAGAAGCCTTGAAGATAAGGCAAAGGCATGCCAGCAATGATGATTGATTTATGTTGGCAACTCAGGATTATTTTGACGTATGGTTATAAGAAAGAGAGAGAGAGAGAGTGGGGATAGAGGAAAGAAAGGGAGATACATACTTGGTATAAAATTGTAGTTGGATGGTCGAGTTATTTTTTTTGATGCATGAATTCCTATATGGGTTTCTTAAACCTATTTTTGTGAACAAAAGTGAGTGAGTGAGTGCGTATCTGTGTGTGTGTGTGTGTGTGTGTGTGTGTGTGTGTGTGTGTGTGTGTGTGTGTGTATGCATGTGTGTGTGGGAAGGGGGGGAGGGAGAGAGAGAGGGAGAGAGGTAATGGAAGATAAGAAAGGGATGTTGTTTACATGCTTATGTAGACGAAGGATCTATGACATTTCATTTTTCATTTTTTCACTTTTTCATTTCTACAATTCATGTTTCATTGTTGAAGTAATGATTGTTTTCTATGCTTGATTTGTTATTAAGTTGACATATTTTGTTTACCCCCTTGTCATGAGACCTTTTATGGTGATGACAATAAAACTGTCAAATTGTCAAAATTGTCAAATTGTCAAATTGTCTCTCTCTCTCTCTTTGTTTGTCTCTCTCTCTCTGTGTCTCTCTTTATCTCTCCCTCTCTCTCTCCCTCTCTCTCTCACTCTCTCTCTTTGTCTCTCTCTCCTCTCTGGGTCACTCCATCTCTCTCTCTCTGTCTCTGTCTCCCTCTCTGTCTCTCTCTCTCTCTCTCTCTCTCTCTCTCTCTCTCTCTCTCTCTCTCTCTCTCTCTCTCCCTCTCCTCTCTCTCTCTCTCTCTCTCTCTCTCTCTCTCTCTCTCTCTCTCTCTCTCTCTCTCTCTCTCTCTCTCTCTCTCTCTCTCTTCGATGGTTTCATCCTGGGACGGACGCTGAACCTAAATGTCCAATGTGTAATGCAGATGTTGTCGATTCACAGATAGGGTGCGCTTTTACCATTCCAGCCCTCAAGATTACTAAATCCTTTCAACTAAATTCAAAAATCTCAATATTTAGCGCAGAACTCTGGGCAATTCTTGAAGCCTGTTTTTTTATAAACGAGTTCCAAAAATCATTGTTTCAGGTGACAATCCTCACAGACTCCTTATCCTCGATACAAGCATTGCAAAATAATACAAAAAATAGAAGGAAAATCATTCAAGAGATACAAAATCTTATACATCAAATAAGAATTAAAGGTATCGATTTAACCATTATGTGGATTCCCTCCCATTTGGGACTCACAGGGAATGACCTTGCTGATACGGCAGCCAAAAGGGCAGCTGAACACACCGAGGGTCAGTTTATAAACATTAAATTGTCCCTGTCAGAGATTAAAAACCATCTAAAACGTTGTGTGTACCGGAGATGGGCTGAGGAATTGGATTCCTATTTAGAAGCCCACCTCCGGTGCAGGAAATTTATCAGTGGTGGACTTCACCTGCCCGTTCCCCATAAAATTCAAGGCAGAATCAACAGATTCTATACTGATTCCATTCGATGTAAATTCAGGAACACCCCATGTAAATGTGGAAAAATCTTTAGCCTGAATCATATTTTTTATCCCTGTAATCAGATAAAAAAGGAACTACAACCTGTTATAGACAAATGTAAACAAAATAACTTAATATATAATGAAAAGAACATCTTAAGCAAACACCATAAATTAGGTTGGTCACCAATAGTTTGGCTCGCCGGGGCAATTGGCCAGGTGTCATTTAAGCACCTTGTTTAAAAGTCTGGAACTATTTTTACTGGTGGGAATAGAGTCCCTCTGGTGTGTGGGCCGTATACCTGTCTGCATTCCCGCCCCCCTCTTCCCCCATCTCCCTTTTATCTAAAATATGTGCCTGATGGGCTGAAGTGACTCTTTTGAGCCCACTATTTTTTTTAAATCCCTTCTCCTATGCAGATGGGTGTCCGGTACGCACAACGGAGGTGTCTTTCGTAACCGTTGCGTTTTGCGCTTGTGCTCCCCCCCCTTTTTGGGATTGCCCATGCGGTGTCCTGTCACTGCTCGGGGCGGAGAGGAGGGGTCCCTTCCCCTCCCTCCCTCCGTCCCGAGCACACAGGAGTCGTTAACCATCCCCACCCTCAACTCTCATACCATCCTCCTAAAAACCATCTAGAGTTTAAGTATAAATAAAAACTTTTATTAATTTCACTTATCTCAGATTCCACCATGACATCAGGGGCGGGGGAGTCTTTGTTGCTACCCCCCCCCCCCCCCCCCCTGGGATCAGATGGAACATATAAGGTTACTTGTGACAATGGTGGCCTCTGGCGGTATGTCCCCCTACTCATAAACAACTTCATATAAAATAATGAATCTTGACTAGATTTCATCTATTTAAATAATTAAATTACATATGGTCATGTAACAGACCAAAATATACATAAAACAAACCAGATTTTATTAGCAACTTTTAATATAACTATGAAACCTTAATAGTTATAAACTCGTTTTTTTTATCAAATCTTAACCTATTTTACATACTAAACAATTTTAAAGATATAGATTTTAACAAAACAATCTTAAAACTATGTATAAAACGTCCTAACAGGACAGGTACAATCATTAAATAAAGGAAGCACGCATGGCGGTGGTGTGCAAGGTCTCCTGGGAAAGGAAAACGAAACGACTGGCTCTTGTGGCCAGCTCGTCGTGGACGTACCCAGATTGAGGCTGGATTTATATACCTGGAAGATCAGTTTGTAGGGGTTGAGTCCCATAGCTTGACCAGAGTAGAAAACAAATTTTTAACATAACTTTTAACAATTTTACATACTCACATATGTGAAAATAACATTATACTTTGCCCTACGGACAAGATTAAATAAGTTAAACACTCATTAAATTTTAACATAGATTAAAATTCAACTTAGGCACATTTTAAATTTTAAATAATAACGTTACTTGTAAAAGGTTTAAACAGCTTGTTTGTAAAAGTTGTGTACATAATAACAATGTACATATCAATATTAATAACTTTTGGCCAAATAACTTTTGATCTAAGGAACAAAAGACAACAGTTGCCATTGTACCAAATAAATTTATAGTTAAAAACCTCTAGGTAACTATTAGTTGTGTTGAGTCCTAAGGGACCAAAACCTAATAGGATAGCCTTATATAAAAGCGATGTACATATAGAAAATGGAAATAAAACAATAACTTTTACTTTTACATAACCTTTTTGATAGTTTTTTTAAACTGTATATCAGCTTGTATACAGGCTTATGCCTGTCAAGAATTTTAATAATAAAGCTCTTCCCGAGCACAAACACGGATTGTTTTTATCCAATTGCTAGTTGAGCCTAAAATGCATGAATTTTAACTGTAGCCCTAGGGTTTTTTAGTCAGACCTCCTCCAATCTGCCAGACTTAAAAGCAAACAGCTAAATATCTTTTAAAATAAAAACATTTTATTACAAACATAAATTTTATATTCTTCAGCTTGCGCTATTAAAATAAAAATCCTTTATAAACTCTGTTAAAACAAATAACTTATTCTTTCAAAACTTCATCTTATAAAACTTAAAATCTACCTCTTTTCCAGGATCTTTATAAATTAAAATGCCTCAAATAGTCTTTTGACTCAGAGGGCGTAAAAACTCTATTTTTCTCTCTCTTTCTCAGATGTTGAGGATGAAAAACATTTCCTGTTTCATTGTGTGGCGTATGAACCAGTACGTAAAAGATGTGTTTTCTTTCAGTTTGATGCCGCTAAAAGGCATGACATTGTTGCTGTACTTTTATCCGATAATGAACATGTTATAAAGTCAGTAGCAAAATTTATCGCTGAAGCTTTAAAAGTAAGGCAGAGGCGCATTACTGACAATTAATTGTTAAGCTAAGTGGGATTTATATAAAATTCAGGTTTGTGTGACTAAATAGAAGTTATAGGTTTAAAATGTTATTATTGTATCCAGTTGGATGGTCGAATTTACTTATTCCTTTTGTGATTTTCTGTTTATTGATAACATGAATTCCAGAAAAGAGAAGAGAGAGGGAGAAGTTGGCAGAAAGAGAGGAGAGAGAGTGTGTGTGTGTGTGTGTGTGCGCGTGGGGGAGAGAGGGGGGGATGGAGGGGGAGGGGAGATGGAGAGAGAGAGAGAGAGAGAGAGAGTTATGCACTAGATGTAAACATGAATTTAAAAAAAAAAAAAAATTAATTTTATATATATATATTTTTCCTTTCTCGATCACAGGACTGCTTTTGTGTTGATCATACTAAGTTTCTATGATAGTATTTTTCCTTTGGATTATTGAATGTGTTATATGCTAAGGTGTTTAATGTTATTTGATAAAATTGTTGATATCTCTTTAAGCAAAAGGTGCATGTTTATTACCCCCTTGTCATCAGACCTGTTGAGGTAATGACAATAAAAATGTTCAGCGTTCAGCGTTCTCACTCTCTCTTTCTCTCTCTCTCTCTTCAAAAAGCTTCAAAATGAACAATACAACATCGAAATCAAAGACTACATTGACTAGAGAACACAAAAGCAAAACTATTCCACTTTTTAAAACACCTAAGCTGTTCGACATTAGGCCTCCCTGGGTCCAAAGTCCGGACAGTGAACCCTAGCCCTGGAAAGGTTAAAACCGTCAAGTCAAAGTTGATGTTTGACTCACGAACTCATATTGCATCGCTGCATCACTAGAAGGCCTCGTCTGACCACACTACATCGCCGTTAAAAACAAACACTACTGTCCGAACACTAGCAGCCGTCCGAGATTTGGGTCCCTTCCCTTACTGCAAGTCCCACAGTTAATTTACACCCATGATACGACTAGTCTTCCCTCAGTTTATGAAAATAATCCTTGGCTGACCCTAACCTTATCCTTTTCTAGAAAATGGGAAAGTGTTACCTCAGTGAAAATATCCAATGCACACAAATTAGGGGTGGGGGTGGGCAACTAGCTGAAAACTGACCATATGCTGCGAACCGTTGGTGGTAGACCCTTACCACCATGCATTATTGATCAGCATCACCCAAAGAATCAGGTAGGGAAGCCTTGAAGGGGCCAATAGTAACGAGAGAGCGAATCTAGCCGCTTTCCTTAATGACAGCAGGGGGGGGGGGGGGTAAAGTCAAGGGAAGAAACTCATTTAAAACATGCGGATGGGGAAAGTTTATCAGTGTGGCTAACCTCCCTTGTTTGACTAAACACACACATACCGGTGTGGCAGTGTATTTTTACCTCTATGACATTTTTACCTCGAGCCGCGTAGCCAATCAGAATCGTTTGTTTGTCCGCCATTGTGAATAATTACGAAACTAAGTGCATGGCTTTGTACATCGATTTCTCTGCAAATATGTAGATTTACACTCTCCTGCTCTATTTCTTGGTTCTTTCCGTTGTTTCAACTTAGTTAGGGATAGGGTTAGGGCTAGGGTTAGGGTTAGGGTTAGTAGTAACAAAGATACTGTATGGCTCCAACCCACCTGCGTGCGCATCTCAACCATTCCAACGGAAGTGTCGCCATCTTAGTCCTTATTTGTGTGTAAACAAAGTGAAAATGTTATCTAAATGTGTAAAGAAAACATCCAGATGTTATAAATACAGTTTAGATTAAGTTTCGAATTGGAACAGCCAAATACGCATCATCGATCTGGCATTTTTCAAAAAAAGGTAAGGACTAAGATGGCGGTCTCCCATAATATGGCGCTCCTTGTGGCCGGATATGACGACACGTGGGTACCAGCAATAGGGGAAGATAAACATCCGGTCTCTTTTCCCTATATGAGTAGTGAGGACAGAAACACTGGTTATGTCCCTTTGAAACGTAACTCATTTAGGATACATAACTCTTGTTTTAAAACCCGAGAGAGTTATCTTTTCATTAGTCAGTTACACTTTGATCATGGCGGAATGGAGCAAACGAGGAGGGGCAGTGTGTTCAACAAGTTGCAGGAATGCTCGCCCCAAGTACTCTGTCTTCCCCTGTACAGTCTAAGTCTTTGCTTTCCCCAAAGACAAAGAAAGGCAAGTGAAATTTCGATTTATAATGTGATTTTCAAATGAAATAGTGTGCTTTTATGAAATGAAACAGTGTGCTTGTGAAAAATATTGATTGAAAAATTTGATTATGATTTGAACAAAATTTCTAGATCTAAATATAACATTATCTGGAGAGAGAGAGAGAGAGAGAGAGAGAGAGAGATGTACGAAACATTCTTTTGCATCTTTATGCGTAGGATCAAATTTAGATCTGTATTAGTGTATGTATCACAAACGGGCTGGTCGCTACTTTACACATTTTCATCACTAGTGTGGGCGCGCGCGCGTGTGTGGGCGTAGATATTTGAGTATGTGCTTTGACTTGCATACTCTATAACGTTAAATATCGAACAGTAATGCTTTTATGCACTTTCTTTTAAACAGATCTGTAGAAAATGGGTCCACAACGTGGGATGCACAGATCTGCTTCAAATGGGCGTAGAAGAAGCCGCACGCTGTCGCTACGTAATATGCACAGATGAATTTGAAGAGAACCAATTCAACCGTACAGGTATCTCACATGAAAAGATGTAAAGCTAAAGATGTGCCCCCCCCCCCCCCCCCTGCATTTCTCGGTTAATTGTATTTTTTCGTTTTTGCCTTTCTTACCAAACATAAAGCTGTATTTTAAGAACATTTTCAGCTAATTCTCTTTTTGGAATACTAACCCGAGCCCTAACCCTAGCCCCAAACCTAACCCTACCCCCCACTATGTACTGCAGTACACCGCGATTTGCCACAGTTGTGGTTCGTTGCGTTTTTCCGTCTTATAGGGTGGGGGGTAGGGTTAGGTTTAGGGCTAGGGTTAGTATTCCAAAAAGGTTATTAGCTAAAAAGGTTCCTAAAATACAGCCTTATGTATGGTAAGGAAGGCAAAAACGGAAAAATACAATTAACCGAGAAATGTAGGGGGGGTGGCACATCTTGACCTTTACTTGAAACTGTTGATAGATAACCCCTTCTTTAAGTAGTCATTACCTGGCCAGAGGCCGAGGTATTGGGATCGGTCTGTGTGTGTGTCTGTGTATTGATTATCTTAAAAACTACTGTTTGGATTATGATTAATATTGACAGAGGGGTAGACAGCTTGAAAAGAAAGCTTCCTTTCGTTAATCAACACCGTGCTGACCTTGACCTTCAAGTTTGACCTTGAAAACCGAAATTTCCTTCTTTGGGCTATGTAATTTTCCCCCAGCTTTATCTCGTGAACTGGTGAACAGAATCGCTTCAAATTTTGTGTAGTGATGTACCATGGTGCAAGGAAGTTTGTATAAAAGTTCAGCTGTATCTCGTGAACTACTGAACAGAATCGCTTCAAATTTTGGGCTTTGTATTTTATGCGTTCTGTAAGGGTGGAAAGTGGTGTGTTTATTGGGGGGGGGGGGGGGGGAGGGGGACGTAACTCAGGCCGGGTTTGCATTGTCACAATGCGTTGCTGCCACTCGGCGATGTCCTTGTTACAGTATTTTTTGTATAAAAAATTATAGTTATTTTATTTATTTATTAATCCATTTATTTATTTGTTTGCAGTAGACTTTTCATAAATGTAGTGTTCATTGATAAAAAGAAAAGATGCATTGTTATTCAACAATTAAAATCAAAATCATCAAAGTACGGTCATCATATTTTTATTTTTTTTATTCTCAAGGCAAGCTACAAACTTTTTAAAAAATTGCAGTGATGAAAGACCGGCTGACCTGGAAGGCGGTGCCAGCACGATCTTCAACTGTGGACAGCAGACCGCCTCACCCTACTTCTATGCCATGAAAATGCTATCACTTCCTGATATGGCTGAAACGGAACCACTTCACAAGGAGAGACTCAGTATCCATTCAGGTAGACTACTAGTACAATGGTACAACTCGCAATGAAGCGCAATCAAATAGTTTATTAAGAACACTTGACATTCACCTAACAAGTGCATTTCATTATCAACAAGTTTGAAGCCGGATGAAAGTACTGAACAGAAACTAACTTCTTGAAAATTATTCCAGAAGCTGTGAATAATGGCATTAGTCTGTATTTTACTGCTATATACATGTATTGATCATTTTCACCATATGTGAATGAGGTAAATCGCTTAAAAAGTGAAAACAGGTATTTGGTGCTTATGTCATATTTCAAATCAGTACAAGTAAGTTCACATGCATTAATTATTTGTCAGTTTTTGTGGCTTGTTTTAGTCTTGGAAAGTGGCCGTAATGAGCAATTCTGAGGTGGGTATCTTATATCATTTTACTGTAATTGATGTTTCTATTTTATACAAATATTATTCAAATCAATAACTGAAATGTTTTTATTATTTTTACTTTTACAGGTTACTTCCATGAATAATGTACTTTCTTTACAGCTCTGAGCAGATTCATTCATTTCTCTTTTGGAAAAAGCGTTCTGTTGTTGTGACACATACTACTATGATGAAAAGGAAGCACATTCAAAGCTTCCTCCTGTTCACCCACGCGATGTCCAATATCATTTGCATGGGTCAAGACTCAGTGTTTAGTGTATGCTGATCTAGTATGGAGAATGAGGGGCGGGAATTAGCATGGAAATGGTGGAGTGGGGTAAACGGGGTGGTGGTGCATGTATTTCAAGGTGAGTGTCAAAAAGAGGAGGGTATAAAAGCAGTATGTGGACGAAGAAGTTGAAGCTGTATTTTGAAGGCTTCCACTGTGGCCGATGTCACTACCGTTAGTGTAGGAGCATTCCTCTTGGCTGTGGTCTGAGGCATGAAGACTGTTGTCAATATCGAATCAAGGCTGCCAGATGCTTGCAACGGATATCATTTTTAGTCTGTTTTTTTCTTCAAAGTACTGTAACAGCCGCATTCTAAATACTAACGTATTTTTTTTCATCTTTCAGATTCAGGATAAAATTTAATATTTCTTTCTGCAATGTACTCTAGTGGCCGCAGCCTTTAACACCAATGTATTGGATGCTGATTTTCCCCATCTTTCGGATTCATGCAATATATCTGTAGTGGCTGCAGTTTAAATATTCTGCAATATATCTGTAGTGGCTGCAGTTTAAATATCAACTTTCTACATGTTGATTTTCTCCATCCTTCAGATTCCAGTCAGGAATGCATTACCTCGGGTTTGTCATGCAGCATTTAGATAGGAAGGGGCAGAATAATGCACTTCTCTATTGCGTTGTGCTACAGTGTATTACGTCAATACCAGTGTTGCTGTTTTTGTGTCCTCAGACACCAGTCAGTTCAACGCTGAGGATGAAATTGAACAGTCAACACCTGCTGGGCAAGGGGTCAGCGCTGAATCGCCAGATGGCCAGCAACAGGGCCAATTTCCACGAGAAGAAATCACCCCCACGCAAATCTATGACTAAAACTACATCTCCCCATCATCTACAGCAAACTACATATCTCCACCCGTGACAGTCACGTCATAATGGAACAAAACTTTCTTGGATTCCGCAATTCAAAACAAAAAGTGCTGTGACTTTTGTCTGTAGATGTGCCATGGCTCAAGCAGGAGACATGGAACTGGGACAGTGTACTGTTTTTCTAATCATATTAAATGTTTGTTTCCGGCTAAAGTATTTCGGTAGTATGCAAAATAATTGGGTAAATACTTTGTTGGTTGCGTTTTTACTTCATTTCATAAAAAGGAAGTCTTATTTCAATGGGCTATTTAAAAATAAAAAAATCCATATTTGGATCTCTGATATTGTATTTAGAAAAGGAATACAAATTAAATTGTTTTAAATACTTTACAATAAATTGAATCATATATATTTTTATTGCCTTGGTTTTTCTGGTTGTCAGTCTTGTTTCTGATCATCCGGGGTTTTCCTTTCTAAAGCAGACACATGTCCAGTCATTCCAAAACGATCTTTGTTTACATCTGAATGCTTGTTCGCGAGAGTGAAGTGCTTCAACTTTTAGGTCTGATTTCTTCGTTGACCAAATCTGAACGGTTTTTGCAAGTTCGACAGAGGAAAAAGCGCAGCATCAAGCCGTTCTTTTAGAGATGTGAATGGCATCATCTCAAAAACATAAGCTACTGCATATGCAAGTGTGTGTGTACGCTTGCGTGTCTGTCTGCCTGTCTCTGTCCATATCTTGATCTGTTTGTCTCCCCCCCCCCCTCTCTCTGTCTCTCTCTCTCTCTCTCTCTCTCTGTAGTCAGCCTATTCCATTTCCAGGGGTTATGCACATGTGTTTGCCTGTGTGTTCACTGTGCATGTAGCATGTGTGTTTAGCATGTATTTGCTTTTGCTAAAGCATTTTTTATCATATACTTAGGGGACTCTCACATTTCACCCCTATGGGAAACACTGTCCTATGTCATTCTTAATTCCCACAAAATGAAGGTTCAAAATCACACAGTCATGATATGTTTAATATTTTTCCATTACAACGGTTGCTTAGTAAGCATAACATTTCATATTGTAAAGCTTGTGATCTCCCATCTTATATATTATTATTTGCACAGAAAATAGATTGGAATTAAGATTTAAAAAAATGTTTCATTGCAACTGAAATGTGTTCATATGACCGATGTCAACACAATATAAACCGTGGGTATAAAACTAGCTTGGATTTGGTTGCCTATGGAACATTCAAGCATCAACAAACAAAATATTGACGCCCATAAAGAATGAAGAATTGAATGCCGTTTTGTCAAGTTGACACCTGCTTGTTCCTTTGAGATCACAAAACATGGGCATAACATAAAAACACGGTTTCAATTTTGCTTAAGAAACCATCCAAGCATATTACCACGAAGTTTCAGGGTAATCAAAAAACATGATAAAAAACACATTTTGAGAGTTTTATGACAAGATTATTTTGAGCATGCATAATTAGCGTCTAAAGATGATGCTGACAAAAAAGATTTCCGAAATCTGTTTTCTGTGACGAGTATGATCCATTTGTTTAACTTTTTGTGAATGTTCGTTTTCTGAGCTCAATGCTTAGTAGACGATCTTATGATATAACACTGATTGTTTTGACCCCACCAAAAATTCTGTGGTAATGAAACCAAAAGCGAAAATAAACAATATTTCAAAGTTTTAATGAATGTTTTGCGACACATTTGGCTTTCTTTTCTTTGTTCTAAAAGGTCATATCGTTTGTGTGCAATTTAAACATTAAGAAGCCAAATTTTGGAAAATCATTGTCATGCTCTAGAATATATTAAATAAGATAAATACACGTTTTCATCACCCATTATAATCATACATTTAGGCAAAGTCTTGAAAATGGTGTGACTTAAGTTTTGTGGCCACATGGTAATGCACTTTTTTCTGGCAGCCATTTCCGAAAACCCGGTGTCATAATGAATAAGTAGTCCTATGAAATATTTACCTCTGCGCATGTGCATTAGAACAGTTACTTACTCCCGTGATTACTACCAAAGACTGTACAGGGGAAGACAGAGTACTTAAGTACGGCGATCCGGGCTGATAGAGTTATCGTTAGTGCGTGCGTTACACCACAACAATGGCGGCTATCCAAAGACTCAGACTGGAATTTGAAGCGAGAATTCAACTGGCCTATCGACGTTTTTTTTAAATACCAGATTCAAAGTTGAGCGCATGGACAAACCTTTTCCGTGTTCCTGAAGACAAAGAAAGGTAAGGAATCTGCAAATACGGCCAGAAAATCTATGAAACGGTAACAACCAGTGTTAGATTTCTGCTGATGTTCATGTCTTAGGCCTACTTACTAACTTAGGTCTTAGTAGGCCTACAATAGTATTAGTAGACTTTTCTCTTCCTTTACTTCAAGCGACCACAATCATTTGCTGATTACTCTGTCATTGTAAGTTCAGTGGGGTCTAGGAACATATGCGCAGAATACTTCAGCCCTAATCTATAGGTAAAGGAGAGAAAAGGGGGGGGGGGGGGGGGGAGTGGGCAGATTATTCTACGTGACCCAGCCAGTCAGGGACTTAGCAATGTCTTTGTTAGAGATAGGCCATAGGGACAATATCAGCCATCAAGCTTTAAAAATTATCTTCAACATTTAGAACCAAGAACATCTGTAGATCGTCCTTCGTGCGCGATTTATTTAGATCTAAATACAGGTCTACCAGAACCCAAGTCAAGGCGTCGCCATCGTGAATAGAGTATTATTATAGTATTCGCGATTAGCGACGGTCAAGGCCTGTGGTATATTTTAGACTGTTCGAGTTTATAGTTTAGTTCTAGGTGAGTTGGTCCTCTCTTTCTCCAAGTTTAGTTTAGATCTAGGTGAGTTGGTCTTCTCTCTCTCTCTGTTAAATATACAGTATGACACACACACACACACACACACACATCGTGCTCTGTTAAATTCTAGTTCAATGCATTTGAGACACTGTTATGGCCTGCCAAAAAAAAAAATCTTTTCATGGTTATTACGTTTTGAACGGCTTGTTACAGATTTAATTAAACGTTTTACGTCACTACTGTAGTGAAACATGACATAATCTGTGTGCGCAAGCATGCGATTGTCTGTGTGTGTCAGGGGCGGGGTTCGATGAGTTACGTACCCCCCCCCCCCCTCCCCCCGCAAAAAAATGAAAGAAAAAAGGCCGTGAAGGTAGTTTCCGGAACACCACCCACCCCCGTTCCTGATATAATGTACAGCGGCTCGCGACAGGTGTGTTTGAGTGCAATGCGGAATGCTGTACATATTATGAGCGGAAAAACTTGATAATAACATGGGCTGATTTTCTTCTGAAAAATGGATTTTCGTTAATTTTAATGGGGTAAAAAAAAAATGGCGGGAAATTTTCATTTTGTATTTTTTATAAATTCTGATCGTTAACATCACAAGAAACACTACAATTAAATCGGTTGTGCAAAAAAGTAATTTTTACCATCAATATAAGGCATTTTATATCTGTTAAGCAGCCATTGTAATGGAAAAAAAGCAGTAGTGATTTTGTTTGCAGTTCGTGCACATAGTTTATGCAACACACACAAGATTACATCACATAATAGACACATCACGCTGTGAGAAGGTTGTGCTTATAACTGCCTGTAAAGAGCTACCACTACGTCTCGTGATTTTCCTGGTATTGCAGTACCTCCGGGGCACTCAGGGGCAAATGGAGGACTTTGCCGTCCTCAGACAACGTATCTAGAGCCGAACAATCGTTTAGACGTTAATCTCACCCATCTTACCACTTCAATTAGACCCTAACCCTAAACCTAAGTTAGGGTTAGAGCTTTCTCTAAGTTAGAAACAAGAGAGAAGCGAGCAGGTGTGTTTTGGTCAGTGAATTAATTCCTACCTTCATCATACAGCCACATAAATATTGACCATTTCAGCAGAAAGCTTTTATTTCTGGCCTCTGTGTGTGTTTCAAACGCTTACTATTACATATCACACACATTTCCTTTTTTTCGGTATTATTTTTTTTTAATTTACTTTCATCCCCCCCCCCCCCCCCTCTTCCCGCACTACACAACTTGCCTCCTTTCCGAGTTTGAGAGTTATCGAACATGCAAGTGTGCAAATGGCGGACGGTGAGGTCGCAAAGCTGCAAGCTGCTGTGGACGAAATGAGAAGAAGAAAACGGCTCAAACGGGTAAAACAAAATAGTTGTTCTAGATTGTTTGGCCTAATTCTACTTTAGCACCGTCGCTTTGGTTTACGCTCAAATTATTCAAATTTCTGGATGGATAGAAGCAATCTTTATGACGTGGGTGTGAAGTCCGCGTGTGTACATTTTAATTTCACACATCACAGAATTTACCAAGACGAAAAGTAAGCACTGTTGTGCTGAACGTATTGATAGTTTCAAAGCGACGATGCCAAAGTAAGATAAAGCCGATTATTTTATGTTGCAGGAAATGTAGCTTTTGTGTTAAATTTTAAATCCTCGTTTTGCTTGGAAACCGTGGTTGGGCATTAGGGGGAGTTTAGATCTAGAATCAACAACTGCCGTGCACACCGGTATGACAAAACACATGATTATGATACGACCGAATATGACATGATATGACTTTATTATAACCATGGACACTACACATTGAAGGGACATCCAACTCAGTCATGGTCACAACGCTTTCTCTCTTGTGAACTCCCGTTTGTGGCCAGTCGCTCGCAGAGTGTCCGACCTGACTTCCGGTAGCATGTAAACAAACGGCTTCGAGTAGGCCTAGGCCTCATCTGGATATTTTCTTCTTCGAAGATATCGACTCGATCGTAGGGGTAAGTATTTTTAACTGATATCAAATATGAATTTAGATCAATAATTTTGTTCTTCAATTTATTTTTATTCTCAGTATGCGATATTTGAGCCGTAATCGAAATCAATAAACTTACAAAGTGAATGTCACTCTTCTTCTTCGCTGTGCGTGGCCACGATCAACTCGGATTATTTTGCCACTCAATTCGCTGTTAGAGTCAAAGTGATATCTGGTAATGACCAGACTACGGTCTAAAATGAGTAAAAATCGACTAAAAAATGTGCAACGTAATAGTTCATCAGAAGTTGATCTTGTATTTCAACAGGAGGATGCATACGTTTGCAGCTTCTTTCATGGTTCAGCACCACCACCATACATGCCTTCAAGTTCACAATCAGGACCAGTACCTATGTAAGTACAAGCCTAGGCCTACAATCACATGACTATTATTACATTACAAGTTTCAAGTGACCAGTGTGTATGCACTTCAAAACTGATTCATGTTTTGTTTTAGAGCTTGCATGGGTCTACATTACATTGAACGATTACAGTGAGAAGTAAACTTTAAGGTTGAGAGAAAGTTAAACATCTTCATTAGGATTAAATTCAGTTCCAATTCCAAGCATTATTTGTAAACAAATGTGTGTACATGCATTTTGTGGGGATAAAAAGTTAATGCATTGATTGTTTATTCTGTTGACGTTGTTATTCACTTATTGTTGTTGTTGGTGGTGGTGGTGGTGGTGGTGGTGGTGATGTGTGTGTGTGTGTGTGTGTGTGTGTGTGTGTGTATGTGTGTATATATATATATATGTGTGTGTGTGTGTGTTGTGTTGTTTGTGTTTTTTTGTTGGGGGGGGGGGGGGGGGGTACACCAACAGATACTTCAGTGAATCAGAAGTGGTTGGTTATATTTTACTGACACCAGCAAACCAGTTAATTGTTAGTTAAGATTGTTAGGAAGTTAGGTAATTTGGATACAAACTGCCAGGCATCTTTCCCAGCCTTACTTTAATGCTTACTTTCTTTTTTTCCACATCAATATTATAGCTGAAGCCTGTACTGCCTACTGTCAGACAAGTACATGTCAGAAGAGGATTGCCAAGTTAACCAGGATGTGAACAGTAAGTGACATTGGATTTGATGGTGGTGGTTGGCTCAGCATATATGAGACTACTTAAAAGATGTGAAGTAAAATACATCCTTTGAAATTAAAAAAAAGTTCTATTTCATGTGCTCACAAAATAGGGTAGGCTAGTAGGCAAATCAGTTGAATTATGTTTTGGTTATTTCATAAGTGTGTGTGTGTGTGTGTGTGTGTGTGTGTGTGTGTGTGTGTGTGTTTACCTCTGGACTTCAACCGAGGAATTGAATTCAAGAGATATGATGCTTGGATTTTTTATATTTTTCAGTCTTGTAATAAACTTTACAATGGCTGCAACAGTTCAAGTGGTATTCAGTTTACAAGTGACATTACATTTCTAGAAAATTGTTAGGCTTTGAGTTTGACAGATTTCCTGAACCTTTTCTTTTTAATTTAGTTTGTGTATTTTTTTAAATCTATATTTATTGTGGGGAGGGGAGGGGGTAGATCAATAGATGCACAATTGAGACCAATTGGTCAAAATTTGCTTATGATTGTTTTACAGGGAAAAATGCTGCCTGCCTGGGGAAAGGGGCAATGTTCTAGTGTGCTGCAGGGGAAAAGGCCATCAACAAATTCCATCAAACCATGCTGAGCAGTTCCATCTCCCAACTGTGTGTGTGTGTGCGTGTGCGTGCGCGTGTGCGCGTGCGCGTGCGCGTGCGTGTGCGTGTGTGTTTACAGCCACATCAGTGGTGTTGGTGTTCTATAAAATCTTATTTTAAAAAAAAAATAGGATAGTTCAGTGATGTCCCGAGGCCCCGGTCATAGGCCAATGACCTATTAAAATTGAAAATGTCCTATTGTGTTCTCCCTTTTCAGTACAAATTT
>JAGGCT020004113.1:378640-437191 GCA_017654935.2 Phymorhynchus buccinoides
AGGTGAGTTTTATCATTTGTACGTTCTGTAAGTTTATAGATTTACAGTTAATGTTTCATATCACCCTGCGTGATTTTTTTTTTTAGCAAATCAGTAGTAGTCTTTCCATACTTCTAAGTTCTTGATCATTATATAGCAAGCGACATAAGATTTCCAGGTTTAATAAAATAGTAATGTAAGTGGTATTAAATCAAACCCATTCCTTATAGAAATTTTATGGGTTTCTGGATGACACCTTTCTGGAAAAAAAACCCTCAGCCAGACTCATGTGATTAATGTACAGACTCATATGATTAATGTACATTGTAATTGGTATGCCAATGTTTTCTTCATAACCTTGTCTCTCTCTCTCTCTCTCTCTCTCTCTCTCTCTCTCTCTCTCTCTCTCTCTCTCCCTCCCTCCCTCCCTCCCTCCCCTCTCTCTCTCTCTCTCTCTCTCTCTCTCTCTCTCTCTCTCTCTCTCTCTCATATTTAACTCATGATGATTAGCTGTTGATCTTTGATTGTTCATTTCCTTTCATATGGGGCTTTGGCCTATTTGAATAAAACAGTTCACACTCCCTTTCTCTCTCTCAATCTTTTTCTCCTTTTTAATTTACTTTTTGTAAATGTTGTTATCTTCAGGATCAGCCAGTGTCAATTCCACCTCAACTGTCACAGAACATGATGACACGTAAGTATGATAAAAGAGTTGGATTGGGGAGGTTGATTACTTGATCCCAATTTTTTTTTCTCTGCCATGGGGAAAAAAGATGAAACAGAGAGATGGAGAGGTGATGAGAGGGGGGGGGGGGGGGGTCTATCAGGGGAAGTAAATCTAACATGCTGTAAGTTCTTTTAATTTAAAAAAAAAGGCATCGCTTGCTGTTACGCACAAGCTGTGATCTCATGTTTCTCAAAATATGACGATACTCAGCATGTAACAATCTCCCACAATCATTGATATTTGCTGGGACATTCATCCCAATGTAGGAAAACACAAACATCATCCATTGCCCTGGTAGACTGATACTGAAAGGTGAATCTTTCAAGGTGGATTTGTCTTACTCTCAGATCTAAATTTAAAAAAAATATTTTTGTTACCATGTTCCTGTAACTACAACTTTTTTTATTTGGCTTGGTAAGATATTTCAGTATCTGTCAAACTGTATACCAGAGTCAAAGATAAATATGCATTGACAAATAAATGGACATCCGGATCAAGTGCTAATAATGATCAATGGCCTGAGCAGGTTGTTGGGATGAGAGAGACTGGAATGCAGGTTGTTGGGATGAGAGAGACTGGAATGCAGGTTGTTGGGAGGAGAGAGACTGGAATGCAGGTTGTTGGGAGGAGAGAGACTGGAATGCAGGTTGTTGGGAGGAGAGAGACTGGAATGCAGGTTGTTGGGAGGAGAGAGACTGGAATGCAGGTTGTTGGGAGGAGAGAGACTGGAATGCAGGTTGTTGGGATGAGAGAGACTGGAATGCAGGTTGTTGGGAGGAGAGAGACTGGAATGCAGGTTGTTGGGAGGAGAGAGACTGGAATGCAGGTTGTTGGGATGAGAGAGACTGGAATACAGGTTGTTGGGAGGAGAGAGACTGGAATGCAGGTTGTTGGGATGAGAGAGACTGGAATGCAGGTTGTTGGGAGGAGAGAGACTGGAATGCAGGTTGTTGGGAGGAGAGAGACTGGAATGCAGGTTGTTGGGATGAGAGAGACTGGAATGCAGGTTGTTGGGAGGAGAGAGACTGGAATACAGGTTGTTGGGAGGAGAGAGACTGGAATGCAGGTTGTTGGGAGGAGAGAGACTGGAATGCAGGTTGTTGGGATGAGAGAGACTGGAATGCAGGTTGTTGGGAGGAGAGAGACTGGAATGCAGGTTGTTGGGAGGAGAGAGACTGGAATACAGGTTGTTGGGAGGAGAGAGACTGGAATGCAGGTTGTTGGGAGGAGAGAGACTGGAATGCAGGTTGTTGGGATGAGAGAGACTGGAATGCAGGTTGTTGGGAGGAGAGAGACTGGAATGCAGGTTGTTGGGATGAGAGAGACTGGAATGCAGGTTGTTAGGAGGAGAGAGACTGGAATACAGGTTGTTGGGAGGAGAGAGACTGGAATGCAGGTTGTTGGGAGGAGAGAGACTGGAATACAGGTTGTTGGGAGGAGAGAGACTGGAATGCAGGTTGTTGGGAGGAGAGAGACTGGAATGCAGGTTGTTGGGATGAGAGAGACTGGAATGCAGGTTGTTGGGAGGAGAGAGACTGGAATGCAGGTTGTTGGGAGGAGAGAGACTGGAATGCAGGTTGTTGGGAGGAGAGAGACTGGAATGCAGGTTGTTGGGAGGAGAGAGACTGGAATGCAGGTTGTTGGGATGAGAGAGACTGGAATGCAGGTTGTTGGGATGAGAGAGACTGGAATGCAGGTTGTTGGGAGGAGAGAGACTGGAATACAGGTTGTTGGGATGAGAGAGACTGGAATGCAGGTTGTTGGGAGGAGAGAGACTGGAATGCAGGTTGTTGGGAGGAGAGAGACTGGAATGCAGGTTGTTGGGAGGAGAGAGACTGGAATGCAGGTTGTTGGTAGGAGAGAGACTGGAATACAGGTTGTTGGGATGAGAGAGACTGGAATGCAGGTTGTTGGGATGAGAGAGACTGGAATGCAAGGGTTGTATGAAAGACACGCAAAGCAGAAGGCCAGGCAGATTGCAATTGATACTTCTCATGTGTTAAACAAACACTATGATCTTTTACCATCAGGACGCCGCTACAGAACTTTTAAACTGAAATCCAGGGCCCAGAAATATTTTATCCCTTCCTCTATCCATTTCTTAAACCCATCATGAATCTTTCAAAATTGTTGGCTCTTACTGATCGCCAGCATGTGTGTTTAAGTAAAGTGTGAGTGTATGGGAGGGGAGGGGGGGGGGGCGAAATGGAGTGTGTACCCTGAAGGTGTGCAATTCGTTTATGACTGTGATTTTGGTCTTTGTTCAATTAGATATACATTTCTTTGCATTTTAAATTGTGCTTGTAAATATGATAATGCATGTATGCTCTATACCTTTAATCTTCTATGCCATATTATAACTGTTCAATGTATTTTATTGCATGTTTAATGTCAATGTCTATGTTATAATCGTGGCACCTGGACGCAATTTCTCTTTTCAGAGATAATAAAGATGTTTTGATTTGATTTGATTTGATTAAAAATGCAACATGTTGTGTAACAAGACCAGAGATGCAAGTTCATCAACTTATCATTATGGCTCACAATCAGAGATTGTTTTATGATTAATGGTATGGATATGCTAATTTCAACAAAAAATACAGGCTGCTTGTTTAATTCAATCTCAGATTTTCTCTAATTATAAACTGATTACCTTTTTCCCTGTGCTTATTTATATTTTTTTGTGCTTTCTTGTTACAATTGAAAATGAAATTTTAGAAGAAAATAGAAAAGTAAAAGAGAACTGTCAAATAAATAGAAAAAAACACAACATATTAGACTTTTGACACAATGTTACAGAAGACCGCAACTATCCATCACCAATGAAGAGCTGAAAAGGAGAGTCGCAGAGCTAGAGGGAGATCTAAGAAAAATCTCCAAAGGTGTGCTCTTCAGTCATCGTCACAATTGGTACTTGAAAGGTGGCCAATCAAGAAGTGAGTTGGAATGATTAATTATATAACATTATCTATAAGATACTGACGTTGGTATTTTATTGTCATCACCAAAGAAGATCTTAAGATAAGATGGGTTTTTTCAGACTTTGAAAAGCATCACACATTTACACAGCTTGCATTCATATACACACATTTGAAAGCAGGCAGGCCTCTTTCTCACTGACATACATACACTTACACACAGATGCATTAGCCATTATGCTTGTAAAAGTAATGCAATGCAGACTATACTGAAAAACAGACTGTCCACAATTTTAAAACATTGTCTGTGCTCTTGTTTTTTTCTGGGGGGTTTTCATACAACACATGTTTATATGCATAAGTTTATTCATTTTCTTAATCCTTTGAAGAACATTCTTAATCTTAATAAGTCATTCCAGAGGCTATGTTTCTAATTATGCAGCTGTACTGCCTTTACAGTAGAACTCCCTAGTAGGACCTCTCTTTATTAGACTCCCTCCAATATAAGATCTACTTCTATGAAACATTGCTTTTCTTGGTAAGTATTAGAATTGCCCCCGTTACCAGCCGCTGTGGCCTAGTGGTTAAGGCCTCTGACTACTGGCTGGGAGGGCATGGGTTTGAATCCCATCAGGGGCGAGGTATATCTTTCCTAGACCAACTTCTACCCAGAGTGAGTGGCTGTGGACTCAATGGGAAGACTGAAACCACGCAATCGAGCTTCAACCGATTAACGGATGCGATTCTGAGAGTGTTAATTTTATGACCAGCACTGCAGGTGTCTCTAGTGTTCAGGCCTGGTATGTTCTGGGGAGATGTTCAGTGGTGGAGTTGGATAGTGGTGGTGGTGCCCTTGGAGGAGGACCTCCCTCACGCTGGCTCCGCGACTGGGCGAGTATTGTCATTAGTAGGGGGCTTAATAGGTGGTGTTCTGAATAGGCTCCACTGAACTCCACCGAGGTCTCAGCAGCAGTGCAGTGTCTCCTCGGTTGGTGGCCGCCTGATGGCTAACATTTCCTCCCCTTGGGCTGATGGTTTCGGATTCTGTGACCTGAGCAAGCTGGGGTGTGACTGTGTCGGAATGAGTGGTGTGGGAGCAACGCCACTGTACGACCCAGGTGGGACCACCACAACAAAAAAGAATTGCCTGTGTTACTACAGGACCCCTCCCTTATAAGACCTTATTTTTGATGATTTTAAAGATTTTTTGAGGGAGAATCCACTGTATGAATATCTTTTTATGCCTGATCTGTTAACCCCAAGCAAGTTCACACTTTAGGTACTTGTAAAATGTTCTTTTTGGGAAGAGAGGAGGGGAAGAGGACAGAGGGATGTTTCAAGCTCTGAAAAAAATGTTTGGAATTAATGCATTTTGCTTTAGTTACATGTTAAAGCAGCACAAGGGATCTAATTTTTGTTTTAAGTTGCGCACCACCACCTTGTGAATGGGCATGACCCATGAAGTCAACCCTGTGTATGTCACATTGTGTCAGAATTAATGAATGAAATCACATACAGTCTTACAATCACATTCATGCCAAAGTCTAACCTCTAAGTTTTCCAATGACATATAACTTTACATATAAAAAAATATTATTTTTTTTAATTTAATAAAGAAAATGTCTGTCTTACTGTCTGGTGGTGTTGACCATAGGCCTTTTCATAGTATCCGGGCTGGACCAATCTGGCTAGTGTAGCGCTCACCGGGGACGAACCCCGACCGGCACAGCTCCCCCCCCCCCCCCTCTCTCCACTCTCAAATGTTGTTTCAAGTCTCTCTAATAGTTTCTGTGTGTGCAGAGCTTCAAATTGTCGGCACGCCCACGTCATTGACCCATTTTTTTAACTTTGTTTTTACATCTTACTACAGTCTCTTATTATATCAATTTTTTGGGGTACCCAGGTCTGATATTGCGATAATTTTTTTGGGGCCTCAATTTCATCAGAAAAGCTTTCGTACCTTCAGTCATTAATTCTCAGTCAATTTTAGTATAAAACAAGCTGAAAAAAAACAAAATACCTGGAAATGTTCGCGATTAGACAGAAAATCACTCGACCAACGGATCGGCATCCGCCAAGTTGCAACTAGGCACCATTGCGATCAATTTTCTTTTCATTTTCCGTTGAAAAGTTAAAAACTCTCACATCATCGTTTTTTCCAGTGATAATATAATCTAAATCGACTCATTTCAAGCCCTAATTACAATCTCTACCATAAAAAAAACCTGCCTGGAAAGCTCTTCGAATCGACAGTAAAAGCCTGGCCGGCATTTGCATGAAGCTTAGTTCTGACCCCGAAATAGATCGACCAAAATGAAAAATTACTTCACCCCTTTAACCAATGAAAATGCAGCATTTAATGCATGTGACGTCAAGCACAACCCCTCTTTTGATGACGTAGTGTGTTAGGCACACAAGTATTCAACGATTGGCCGATAAATGAGCTGCTTTGTGATGTCATGTGGGCTTCCCGGAATATTCCCGGGAACCGCCATTGGGTCTAGGGATAGGCTATCCCGGACCGCTCTGATAACAGCGCTATTAGGGTTAACATCCTAAGCCAGGGCTTTGGTTTAGAATGTTGCAGTTTGCGTCACCGGACGCAGCCTACTTAAAAAAAATGTGTACGCTGAGGGGGAAATGCAATATTTGCGAACCCTGGTTTCTGTGTGCAGGGAATCTGGACTTTGACAATGGCCTTCGCTTGATCCCAGAGGGTCAAGACGACATCATAATGCAAGTGCTCATAGCCAAGTTTCCCTTGATGGCCTTCGCTTGATCCCAGAGGGTCAAGACGACATCATAATGCAAGTGCTCATAGCCAAGTTTCCCTTGATGGCCTTCGCTTGATCCCAGAGGGTCAAGACGACATCATAATGCAAGTGCTCATAGCCAAGTTTCCCTTGATGGCCTTCGCTTGATCCCAGAGGGTCAAGACGACATCATAATGCAAGTGCTCATAGCCAAGTTTCCCTTGATGGCCTTCGCTTGATCCCAGAGGGTCAAGACGACATCATAATGCAAGTGCTCATAGCCAAGTTTCCCTTGATGGCCTTCGCTTGATCCCAGAGGGTCAAGACGACATCATAATGCAAGTGCTCATAGCCAAGTTTCCCTTGATGGCCTTCGCTTGATCCCAGAGGGTCAAGACGACATCATAATGCAAGTGCTCATAGCCAAGTTTCCCTTGATGGCCTTCGCTTGATCCCAGAGGGTCAAGACGACATCATAATGCAAGTGCTCATAGCCAAGTTTCCCTTGATGGCCTTCAAGGTATTGAGTATTTTTATTTCAGTCCAGTGAATTGTTGCGAACACATTTTTACGAGACACTTAGTTCTCCTTTTTTTTTTTTTATTCAAGTTCTTTACAAGTTGTTATTTAATTTAAAAGCGAGATTTAGACCAGTGCTGTTTTTCTCTTTAAAACTATCAATAACAATAGCTTTTTGACTTAGTGTTTTCAGGTTTTTGAACTCAGACATTTCCTAACTTGTTTATTAGGTCACCCGTCTTGAAAGTGTCAGTAGCAATAAATGTCATTGGCAGGCTATCTCTTCAAGAAATATGATTGGGTGAGCATGCTACTGAAGTAGCTTGTGAGCAGTGTCTCCTGGTTGGTTGCCTCTTGGTTTTCTGCATTTGGACTGCTGATTAGGTATTCTGAGACTTGACATGCCGAGTTATGGCTGCGAGCAGCGATTCAGAATAAACAAAGTGGGACCAATGCTACTGTACAACCCAAAAGATGTACACAAAAAAAACAAAAAAAAGTTTCCGAATAGCTATTTTTTAAAGATGAATATAACATCCAGAAAAAATATAGTATTGTTCTTTATAATTTGTTCATCTACTTCTTTTTGTTTTTAGTTTATATTTTTTTTTTTTCAGAACATGGACTACATTGTCAGAGTCCTACTGCCAGAGTCACTCATGCATATATATAATCAAGTACATGTAAGTGTTACCTGAATTTGATGTGATTTTCTGTTTTGTAATTCTGTCCACATTATCTTCTCACACTTGCTAGAAAATTTAATTTATCTATCTATACTAACCATACATTATCAACACTCAAAACAATAGCATAAACACCAATCAATCTGGAAATCACACATGCCATAGCAACCAAAAAACAAACCACCCAAGGGGAGTAACCCCACAGACCAACCCGGGTTACCTTCCCCTGATCACAACCATGTGACCACCCCAGATAACTCTTCACTTTTTCAATTTCCACCATTTTGGTTACATGGAAGTCCCTTGCTGTTGATGTTTTTCATCTTTTCAACCTTTTTCTGGTGGGTTTGTTCCTTTTAGGTTAGCCTGCTCTGCTCTTTAGTTCTGCTTGTATTCCTTTGCTTTCTTTGAACTTTTGGGCCGTTTTCTAGTTTATTTCAATTTTTTATTTCCCACTTGGAAGTTTTTTAAAGCTTCCGTGTTGGTAGCCTTGTGTGAAAATCCGGTCTTCCCGGTTTGTTTATATTTTTTAAGGTTTGAATTTTTGGGCTAGGCTTTTCTACTTGTCTTGTACTTTAGCCTTGTTCCTCTTGTTCCTTCCTCGTTTATTTCAGAAATTTTCTTTTGATTCTTGAGGAAATATTTGGTGAAGACTTTGTTAATTTTTTGACGTTTTTTCAATGTCTCTTAATTTCAGTGACGCTCCTTCGGGAGCTCAAGCTTCTCCCTCTTCTAAGGTTTCATCCAAGTCTGTGACTGACCTTTCCAGGGACAAGTCAGGACGCCTTGCTTCCCCGTCCGCATCCTCTTCCAAGACTTCAAGGCCTTCTTCGAGGAAACATTCTTCAAAGTCGAAATCTGAGAAAGTCCACGGTTACCTCGCTGTCCGTGGACCCCGTGTTTGTTGACCCAGTGAGTGTTGTTGTTCCTGGCGTTGATAAGCCAGTCTCTGAACCGACGTTTCAGGTTATTTCTCAGGCTGATTCTTCAGCTCTTTTTGGAGCTTTCATTCAACATTTGACGTCTGGTCTAGCAATTTCTATTCCTCATCATGTTTCTCTCTCTCTCCCTTCCACCGGAGAGAATTCTGTTTCAGCTCCTGTTCTCCGGTCTGACTGATCGTCCGCTGTCCGCTTCCGGGATGAAACCAGCTATGCCTCTCCTTACCAGAGAGAAGGCAGACGGACCGTCTGCGTGGTCAGGGAGATTGGGCCGCGGACTCAAATCTTCCTGGAGGGGGGAAACGGACTCGACACAATGTGTGCGGTCGTTTACCGGTTTTGCTCCTGATCGTTCTCACTCCCGTGAGTTCGGCGCGGAGCAAAGCGAACCGGTTTTCCCTAATACCTCCGGTGTTGTCAGTGGGATTGGGAATCCTGACTCACCAGACCACCCGGCGGGCATACCCCTCACGGAGAGGGTCCCGCCGGAGGATCTATACGGCACCGGACCGGTGACCAAACCTTCACGGCATCCACTGTTCCATGGTCCTGCTGGACTGGACCTTTCACGGTCGGCCGACTGTCGGGTGGATTCCCTTCATCGCTCACGGACTGATCCCCGTGCGGTCCATGGATCGGAGCGTAGCCCTTGCGGCACTCCGTATCCTGGTACCTCCAGGAGCTACCGTCCACGGTCTGAGCACCGTACGGTCCACGGTTCTCATTTTCACCGTGTTGATTCTCAGTCTCCCGGTACCGATCAGCACCGTCAACGGTCTCGTCTCCGTACAGTCCGGAGTTCGCAGCACCCTCGTGCACACTCCTTCTTGAATGAATCTTCTGGAGCCCATTTTCCTCGGTCCAGACAACGGACCGTTCACGGAACGGACCGTCGCCAAAGAGGCTCTCCGTCTCCTGAGATGGTTTCGGATGGGTCGGGTCAGTTTGATTCTCACCATGGCTCTGCGTATTCTGGACTCCAGTACGTACACCGCATTGATCTTGAAGCCCCTCCGTCAGTAGACGAGCTTCAACCCCCGGTTCTCTCTTTTGAAGGGTATCCCCAAGGAGATAATTCAGACCTTTCAGGCGAAGGCAGCGGTTATGAGTCACGTTCTCCAGTTCGGTCTCGTCGGGACCCTTCCTCCCAGTCTCAGGATGCTACGTTCTCGAAGCAAGACATGCTTAGACTGATTAAACCGGTGTGTTCTAATGTCTTTGAGAGTCGGTCCTTTCCTTCTCTCTCTGCTACGGCCAAGGTAGCAGGATCCTTTCACAAGCCGAAAGACTCTTCTTTTCGGCTCAAATGTCCGGATTTGTTGCTCGATTCCATTACTCAGGCCGAGTCTCCTGCGCACAGGAAGAATTCCGCAAGGTGCTCAATCGGTTCCGGATACAGAGGGTGATGATGATGACTTCTCATCAAGTTTAGGTTCTTTCAAGATTCCTAAGTTCCCGAATCCAGTGTTCATTGAGGACCCTTTCTTGCCCTTCGAAGACGTTTCAAGTCTCTCTAAGTCTGAGATGTCGAAACTCGGTTTCAATCGTCAAACTCTCCCAGCCTGTTCGTTGTCGTCCTCGGCCGCCAAGTCCTTGGAATCTTCCCTGTCTTACTCGCTCAAGTCGTGTGGGGTTTCATCTTCTCTTCTACCATTCCCTCACTTGTTTGCTGGGAAAATCTCATACAGATAATCCAGCGGATTTTCTGCTCTATGAAGAGATTGACGCTTCTGCGGTTGGTTCTCTGGTTTCTCTCTTGGGTGACGCCATGGCTAACCTGACTGACACTGTGGCTAACCTGAGGATTCAGCTGGCTGCTCTCCATAGAGACTCTGTTTTGACTCACTCTTCTAAGCTCTCTGCAGTGGAGAAAGAGAAACTTCGTTCCCTCCCTCTTCCGAAGAAAGGTCTCTTTGGCAAGGACTTGTTGGGTCAGTCCATTGACTCAGCTTCTAAAAGGAAGGCCGAGTTCACTCAGGAGGCCATGTTCAAGGCGGTTACCAATAGTTTCCGCGCTGGTCACGCTCAGCAGGCGGGCCACCAGGCTCCCTTTCAGTCTCACTTCCGTCGTCATTTACGACGAGGTGGCTCTCACCCTTCCAAGGCTTTGGCCTATTCGTCTCGTGGCTCTCTTCCTTTCAGAGGAAGATCTTCCACTCGGGGTGGACGCTCTTCGAGGTCGTTCAAACCGAAACAGCAGCTTTTTCGTTAGAGCCCGCTCCCCCCGTAGTCGATCCAGCCGTTCTGCCCTCCAGCGTGGGGTCCTTGGGCCTTTCTTTCCCCGCTTGGCAGCATTTGGTCGAAAACAGCTGGATACTTCGGGTGGTGCGGGCCGGCTACAGGTTTCTGTTTCTTCAGGAGCCTCCTCTTTCCCAAGAGCCCATCTCTTTTCCCCCTCCAAGAGACCCAGGAAGGCTGGAGGTCCTTCAAAAGGAGGTGGACTCTTTGCTTCTCAAAGGCGCGGTCGAAGTCGAAGTGATCGAAAACCTGGGACTGGGTTTTTACTCCCGGCTTTTCACAGTTCCAAAAAAGTCGGGAGGGTTTCGTCCGGTTTTGGATTTGTCCCCCCTCAACGAGTTCATCCGTCCGGTACGGTTCAAGATGGAGACTGCCTCTTCGATCCGCCAGGCTATTCGGATCAACGATTGGGCCACTTCCATAGATCTGAGAGATACTTATTTCCACCTTCTCATCCATCCTTCTCGGAGACACTTCCTTCGCTTCGTTTGGAACGACAGGGTTCTACAGTTCAAAGCTCTGCCTTTCGGCCTCTCGGTTGCTCCATGGATTTTCACAAAGGTGACAAGATAGTTCGCTTCCATCGCTCGAGAGAGAGGAATTCGCCTGAAGGTCTACCTCGACGACTGGTTGGTGTTGACCGCGTGTCAGACAGGCTGTCTCTCTCACACTCAGGAGTTGGTCTCTCTTTCGGAGGAGATGGGTTTTCAGGTGAACGACAAGAAGTCGGACCTTACCCCCAGTCAGACCTTCAAGTATTTGGGGATGGTCTTCGACACGGCGACCTTTCAGGTCTCTCCTTCCCAGGAGCGCGTTCTCTCTCTTACTCAGACTTTGAACGGGCTTCTCCGCGCTCAATCCGTTACTCTGCGTCAGTCCATCAGGGTTCTGGGTCTCATGGAATCCATGGCGGAACTTCTCCCTCTGGGGAGACTGTTCAAGCGGCCCCTACAAAGACAAGTTTCAGCCCGCTTTCCGGACATGTCTCGCCTGGACGACTCTGTTCCTCTCAGCGATTGGTTTCGTCTTTCGGTCAGCCAGTGGTTGGACCCAGTCTGGATCGGCAGCTCAGTGCCCATTCGTGTTCTCCGCGATCAGCTCTTCCTGTTCATGGATGCCTCTCTTTCAGGATGGGGAGCCCATCTAGGGGACAGAGAGGTCTCCGGTCTGTGGTCACAGGACAACCTGGGTCTCCACATCAACCTCCTGGAGATGGAGGCAGTGCGTCTTGCTCTGATCCACTTTGCTCCTCTGTTGGTGGGCAAGTGGATCACGGTGACAGGGGACAATTTGACTTGCCTGTCATACCTGCGTCGTCAAGGAGGAACGAGGTCTGTTCCTTTGTCTCTGGCAGCGGAGTCTATTCTCTTGTGGGCTCACAAGCAGGATATTGTGATCTCTGTAGAGTTTGTGCCCGGAAGACTGAATGTCATTGCGGATCAGTTAAGCCGTTCGTCGCAGGTCATTCCGACCGAGTGGACCATCACTCATCAGGCTCTCTCCCCAGTCTGGGAGACTTGGGGAAAGCCGTGGATCGATCTTTTCGCCACAAAGTACAGTGCGAGACTACCACAGTACGTTTCTCCGGTTCCAGATCCGAATGCCTTGGCCAGGAACGCGTTCACGATTCCTTGGTCGAACATGTTCGTGTACGCCTTCCTGCCAACTCCTCTGATCCCGAAGGTTCTGGAGAAGGTCTCCCGGGAGTCTCCGCAGTTCATTCTAGTGGCTCCCTTCTGGCCGTCAAGCCCGTGGTTCCCGGAGATTCTCGCCTTGGCGAAGGCTCCTCCTCTTCATCTAAACCTGTCAACGAAGTCTCTGGTTCAGCCAAGAACAGGAATCGGCCACCCAAATCCGTCCGTCCTCAACCTGACCGCATGGCGACTCTGAGGTCAGGTTTGAGGAAACAGGGGTTCTCAGAAAGGTCGGTTGATCTCCTTTCTTCCAGGCGTAAGAGTACCAACTCTTTGTATGGTTTGCGTTGGCGCATTTGGTTTTTATTTTGTAAGCGGAATAAGATAGATCCTCTTTTTCCCTCTTCTGTTCAGTTTGTGGATTTCTTATCTCATTTGTTTTTTGATAAGAATCTCACCGCCCAGACGTTGGCTGGTTATAGAGCTGCTATTTCTAGCACCATCTCTTTGACCTTGGGTTTTCGTTCTGTTGAGGCTCTTTCTTGCCCTCAAGTTTCTCATTTTATTGACGCTGTCAGGCTAAGAGCGCCCTCTTGTCCCTCTCGAGTTCCGCAGTGGGACATTTTTCTTGTTTTGAATTTTCTTAGGGATTTTTGCGAAACGCTGCAGTCTCTTTCTTTTAAGTTGCTTACTTACAAGACCCTTCTTCTGATTGCTTTGGCTTCCACTAGCAGGATTAGCAGTATTCATTCGTTTAGTGGCTTGTCAAGGGATGTTGAATTTGATCCCTCAGGTTCCTCGGTCACCCTCTCTCTTCTGCCAGAGTTTAGAGCGAAAACTCAGCCAGGTGATGTAAGTTCGTCTCTAGTGGTCATTGCTGGCCTTAAACAGATTCTCTGTAACGATGATTCGGAGATCTTCCTCTGCCCTGTTCGTTGCTTGAAATACTATCTCAAGGCCACCAGCTCTTTCAGAGGTTCTAAGCGCAGGCTTTTCGTTTCCTTGAATCAGGAATATTCAAAGGATATTTCCAAGCAGACTATCTCCCGCTGGTTGATTGATCTCATTCGTACTGCCTACGCAAGGTCCTGTACTTCTCTTCCCCTGACTCCTATTAGGGCACACGAGATTAGAGCTATAGGTGCCTCTCTGGCTCTTGTTAAGGGAGTTCCCTTGTCCAAGATTCTCGAAGCTGCAATGTGGCGCTCCCAGAACACCTTCCTCAGCTTTTACCTGCGTGATTTTTCCTCGCGTCGTGAGGATAACACCTTCGCCATCAAGCGCATGGTCGTGGCGAACACTTCGGTTTCCTTGTAATGTGAGTTGTGTTTGTACATGTGCTGGGGTATGTCAATTTATTGACTTGTTGGGGGAATAGGTTTTGGGGGTACTTATTCTCCTGTATATGTGTCATGTACTCTTTTTACTTCCATGTATTTGGAGTAGCATCACCCTCCTCCTCTTTGGTATTCTGCTATTGTTTTGAGTGTTGGTAATGTATGGTTAGTATAGATTGGTAGATTTTTATTAATCTTACTATCTATCTAACTAAATACTTACCAACACTCAAAACAATAAAAGTTCCCGCCCTACCTCCCTCCTGATGCTTGGTCATTTCAAAAGTGAAGAGTTATCTGGGGTGGTCACATGGTTGTGATCAGGGGAAGGTAACCCGGGTTGGTCTGTGGGGTTACTCCCCTTGGGTGGTTTGTTTTTTGGTTGCTATGGCATGTGTGATTTCCAGATTGATTGGTGTTTATGCTATTGTTTTGAGTGTTGGTAAGTATTTAGTTAGATAGATAGTAAGATTAATAAAAAATCTACCAATCTATTCTATCTACATACTTACCATTCTTTGATAACAATAAGTGTCCTTCCCTCCGCCCTCCCATTGTGATTTTCTAATAGGGCTCATAGAAATGATACAGCTGACCTGTGTGTCGATGTCACCAGAAGTGCTGTATTTGGGTCAGCTGCTCTGGTAAGGGAGTTTATTTTACTTTCGTTTTTAGTGTGAAGCCTGGCTTTTTTTCCAGCAAGTCAAAGGATAAGTGCATGTTGTAAAAGAACAGTCAGTATGAGATAGAATAGATATCTAAATTAATATTATATTTCTTCCTTTTTTGTGTTGTTTTGCTAGATAGCTTAAATAATAAACTTTTCATGGGTATGCATGCATAGTGATGTGTCACAATGAAGGGATAAAATAAAAATAATAAAAAGCAAACACAACATTGAGCCCTGCAATTTACTCATGTGGTGGTACCATAGCTGATGAGGTTTAACCGAGCGAGGCATGGTTACTGCTACACCTATCTATAGTGTTAAAAACTCGGGACTTTACTGGTGTTGCACTGCCTCCAGGCATTGCAGCCAGTATTGTTACCACAATCTTTGTATTTAAAACTGCCCCACATGGTCAAAAGACCACAGAGGGCATTAAATCCTATTTCCACCGAGCCCTGCAATCATGGTACGAAATATGGCTATGCTTTTATCAGTTCCTTATGGCTACCTTGATTTCCCCCCACCCCCCTCTTCCCAAAATGTGGTCTTTTTCTGTTAAATTTTCTTACCCCTCCCCACCCACTTTAACATATGTGTTCTGTTCCATTATGATGAAAATGCATTCGATAGAAGGGTGCGGGTAAATATAATGAGGAGAACGAAATTTGTCTTTTGCATGCTGGATTTCTTCACATAATATTAAACATTGTTTTCAACAACAAAAAGAAGACAAAGAAAAACAAAAAAAGAAGAAAAAAACCCACACACATTTGTTCTTCAGTCCTAAAAGTGAAATAGACTTGACATTTCTTATTTGGAAGACAGGCTGTCGCATCTCTCTGAATTTTGTACATTTGATTTGTTATATTAGAAATGCAGGAAAAAACCCATCTGAGAAGTAAACTTATGGTTGCAATTTGTGTAATTTTTAATTTAATATGTAGGATAGAAAAAGACTACAACCAACAAGCAAGAACAGAATCTCTTTCATGGGTAGACCCATAAAAGCAATTTATGTTGTTGGAAAAATAGATTTGTCTGAGATCGAATGGAGTCGGACGAATAATGATTTCCTAACCATTCTCAGATGGTTTGAATCTAACTTCCGGAACTAAAGTGAAGAAAACCTTTTGAGAATAGAAAGTGACAATGATCCTACTAAGACGAGAGAATATTACATCTACAAAATTGATGAAGAACCGTCACAGCCCAACCCCATAAATATTTTTTATATTGATGCTAATATGTCCATTGCTAATGGCACGGCTATACTTTTAGCTGGCTTTAAAGTTTAATATTAGTTCAAAGCAAGTACATGCTTAATATCCAATCTTAACATAACTATGTTGCAGATTGAGAAGGATGGAACACTCCCTTTTCCGGACCATTCAACCACCGGTTCACGGCCGTCGACCGTCCAGGGTACGTCCCCCGTCCATGGTCCCCTTCTGACCACTAAACTATCAATCTATTCTATCATCCTTACCATTCCACTACAAAGTGCATATTTGTACAAGATTAGCTTGGAAGACAGAAATAAAACCAAGAGTGTCTTACTACCACAACTCCCAATCCAGGTAACTTCCGGTTAAGCAGACTACTCACTTTCTTTCAAGCTAGCATGGAAGGCAGGTTTGTTTTTCTGTTTCTCCAGGAATTTTGTCTCCTGCTTTCAGCTTAATGAGTGTCTTTTGTTTTCCTTTGGTTTTCTTTGTGTTGCTTTGCTACTTGGGTAAGTTCGTTCGGCCCTCCCCCCTTTTTGGTTGTAATCTTTGTGAAGATTTCGGGCCTGTTGGTCAAAAGGTGGGCGTGGCTTCTGGCTTCGGGTTTCGCGTTATGGAATCTACTCCTTCTAAAGAAGGTTGTAGATTCTTCGGCGTTAGTTAGCAAACCTTCAAGTAGTTCAACTAAGGAACCTCAGCCTTCTCCTCCCAGGGATGACAAAGACCGTTTTCTAAAATCTAGTCCTTCAGAAAAGTCTTTGTCCAAGTCAAATCTCGGTCAAGAAGTTCGAGTAAGTCTCATTCTTCGCGTTCGGTTCAAGATACAAAGCAAGTGGTGTCGGAATTGCTGGCTCATTTGCGTTCTACGGGCGAATAGTCTTCGGCCATGCCGTTCTCCTTCTCCCAAGTGGATTCGGCTGGTTTGGTCCAGCACATTTCGGTGGATGATTCTCATGTTGTTGGGTGTTTTGGACGTTGACCCGGCCTTTTCGACGGTTGGTCTTCCACTCCAGGATTCGTTGTCCGTTGAAGATCTCTCACGGATGGAGCTGCAAACCGGCATCCGGGTTTTTCCCGAACAAGGTCAGTACGGCTCTTCTAGCCAAGCTAGCTCCCGTACCCCATTGGTTCCTGGCGTTCATGATACCGCACGGGCACTTCCGGTTCTGGAAGAAGAAGCTGCGAAGAAACCGGTGGTGCTGTCCGACTTGTCTTACAGAGCTATAGACAACCGGGCGGTACCCACCGATGCCACCATTACGCCTGGTGATGCCGGCCGAAAAACGGACGATGCCGCTAATGGGGGTAGCTTCCCTGGCGACGGCAGCCTCGGTGCCTTAGGCACCGGGCCGGCATCCGCACCCGGAGTTCTCCGGAGCGGACCGGCCACGGCGACATGGTCTCGCGGGTCCACCACGGGCACGGCGGCTACGGCCTCTCCCGTGGGTGGTCCCTGGCGACGGCAGCCTCGGTGCCTTGGGCACCGGGCCGGCATCCGCACCCGGGGTTCTCCGGAGCGGACCGGCCACGGCAACATGGTCTCGCGGGTCCACCACGGGCACGTCGGCTACGGCCTCTCCCGTGGGTGGTCCCTGGCGACGGCAGCCTCGGTGCCTTAGGCACCGGGCCGGCATCCGCACCCGGAGTTCTCCGGAGCGGACCGGCCACAGCGACATGGTCTCGCGGGTCCACCACGGGCACGGCGGCTACGGCCTCTCCCGTGGGTGGTCCCTGGCGACGGCAGCCTCGGTGCCTTAGGCACCGGGCCGGCATCCGCACCCGGGGTTCTCCGGAGCGGACCGGCCACGGCGACATGGTCTCGCGGGTCCACCACGGTCACGGCGGCTACGGCCTCTCCCGTGGGTAGTCCCCAGGCCCAGGGCCGTACGACGGCGGGCAGTCAGTCCATGGGACGTTTGCCTCAGCCCGTACCGGTCACGCCCGTTACCGCTGGTATGGTTCTTCAGCGGACCTACTCTCACCAGGAGGTTATGGACCTTTTGTCGGGTTGTTCTTCCTTCGGTCAGTCAGCTCAACCAGCGGCGTCAGTTACGACTTCGGGTCACACGGTGGATTCTATGGAAGAGGTTTTTTCAGATCCTTCTGTTTCTGTCATTCAAGGGTATCTGGCGGCCTTGCAGCCTTACTGCGCTCCTTCTTTCACGGTTGCAACCGAGAGTTGTTCAACCGTACCCTTGTTGTCTTCCTTCTGAACGAATTTTTGCGGGGGCAACGGCCCCGGCTTCGCCGTTCTTTCGAATGATGTCTGTTCTGGCAGGCATGGTTTCTTCTGATTACAACCATGAGTTGTTCAACCAGTTGTCTCGTTCACCCGTTCCAGTAATCCTTTTTGGTCTGGTTCCGTCCCGATCGAACTATACTGTCCGGCTAACATGATCTTCCATGCCCAGCCGTCAGCTCAGTTGTTTGACTGGGTGGCGTTGAAATGGGTTAAGTCTACGTCACGTTTGCACACTGTTTCGCCTTTTGTCTACATGTTTTCCTTTTCGGTGGGGACATTTCCGCGTCATCTGGTTAGATTTGACGTCATGCGATAGCAACTATGTTGCTCTTTCGGTCTGTCCCTACGTCAGAGGTAGTTTTTTATTTTTACCTTCCAACGGTCTTAGCATGTAGAGTTGGTTACGAAGTGCAGTCGCACATTCGTACCGTGGCTTCTCAGTTTGCTAGTTCAGAGGTTGAATCTGCTGTTTGGATTCTCATCTTAATCATTTAGTACTAGCTGTCTCTTCCCGTCATCGATCCTTTGCTTGCCCATTCTGAACAAGTCTTGTCCAAATGTGGGCCATTTTGTTTTTGACTCAGACTCGCCACTTCGATTTTTCTGGTTCGAAAGGGCGTAGCAGCGTGTGGTGGCCCGGTCCGGCCACTCATAGTCCGTTTTGTATCGGCCTTGGCTGCTCTAGGTGACTCCATGCGGAGTTTGTCATCTCCTGGCTGCTTTTCCAGGATGTTGTCTCGGTGGAGTCCACTCAGGTTCTGCCCCAGGATGATGCTTTCGGTACCCTTCTGTCTCGTGGGTGCCGATTGTCTTTTCTCCGCCTGCAGATCCTCTTCGCTTTCAGATCTTGGACGCAGAGGTCAAGTCCCTTCTGGACAAGGGTGCTGTGATTCCAGTACCCAACCCAGGCCCGGGTTTCTACTCGTGCATGTTCACTGTACCAAAGAAGAACTGTGAGTTCCGTCCAGTGCTGGACTTGTCTCCTCTCAATGCTTTTCTGCGCCCCATGGCGTTCAGAATGGAGATGGCTGCTTCGGTTCACAACTTCATCCAGCCGGGGGATTGGGCGACTTCCATAGACCTCAAGGATGCCTTTTTCCATATTTCGATCCACCCAGATCGAAGGCATCTCTTGAGGTTCGTATGGGGGAACACGACTTATCAGTTCGTAGCCCTTCCCTCCGGGCTCTCTCTGGCCCCTTGGATTTTCACCATGGTGGTCAGGGAGTTCGTCGGCGTGGCCGGGTCCAGAGGGATCCGGCTCAAGGTGTACCTGGACGGCTGGCTCACCTCGGCTCAGTCCAGGGACCGGTGCCAGGAACACACTTCGGAGCTCCAGGACCTGTCCGTCCAGGTTGGTTTTCAACATGAACGTCAAAAAGTCGGATTAGACTCCGGCCCAGGAATTCAAATTTCTGGGGATGGTCTTCAATACCCAGACGTTCACGGTCTGTCCGTCTCCGGATCAGATCCAGTCCATTCAGTCCTTTCGGGAAAGTGTTCTGTTGGCAGGTTCAGCAACGGTTCGTCAACTTCTCAAGTTGCTGGGCATCATGGAGTCTTTGGCAGACCTCTTGCCTCTGGGACGTCTGCACAGGCGTCCGTTACAACGAAAGTGTGCGGAACTCAGGGTTTCTCATCTTCCTCTGGAATCTCAGATTGTTTTGGGCTCGTGGTTTCGTGGCTCAGTTCTCCAGTGGTTGGATCTGGTTTGGCTGGGGTCCTCTGTTCCCAGTCGGCCTCTCCACCATCAAGAATTCCTTTTCACGGATGCATCAAAGGAAGGTTGGGGGGCTCATCTGGACCGGTGAGAGGTTTCGGGGTTGTGGTCCAAGCAGATTCGTCTCTCCACATCAATTTTCTGGAGATGGAGGCGGTTTCGCTCGCGCTCAAAGCGCTACTTCCCCTGCTACGAGGCAAGTGGGTCACAGTTTGTGGCGACAACTCCACTTGCCTCTCGTACCTTCGGCGTCAGGGGGGCACGAAATCGTCTTCACTCTCCAGGAAGGCAGAGGAGATCCTGCTTTGGACTGCACAGAATTCCATTCTTCTAACCGTGGAGTTCTTTCCCGGGAAGTTGAATGTTCTCGCCGACCAGCTGGGCCGTTCCAACCAGGTGATTGCAACGGAGTGGACTCTCGTCCATCAGGTTCTTCAACCCATTTGGTCAATGTGGGGAAACCCACACATCGACTTGTTTGCAACTCGCTTCAGCCGGCGTCTTCCGCTTTTCGTCTCCCCGTTGGCAGATCCCTTGGCATGGGCAAGAAATGCCTTCAGTCTCCAGTGGACGGGTCTGTGGGCCTACGCCTACCCATCCACAGCTCTTCTTCCAAAGGTGTTGGAAAGGTGTGCTCGGGAGCGTCCTGCTCTGATCCTCATAGCGTCAGGATGGGAAACTGTCCGTTGTTCCCCGAGCTGTTAGCTCTCACCCACGTTCCGGGTGTTCCCCTCCAGTTGTCACCAAGTCACTTGTTCAACCGCGGACAGGCGTTCCACATCGAAATCCTGCCGTCCTTCACCTGACCGCTTGGCTACTTTGCGGTCAGGATTGCGGTCACAGGGTCTGAAAGGTGAAACCATTGAAGTGATTCTTCAATCCCGTCGTCAAAGCATGAATACCTTGTATTCCTTGCGTTGGACCTCTTGGTTCAATTTCTGTTCAATGAGTCTTTTTCTCCTTTGCACCCGACTGGTGCTCAGTTTGTTTTCTTTTCGTCTCATTTGCATAATGAGAAGGGCCTCTTGGCCCAAACTTTTGTCAGGTTATAAGTCGGCAGTTAGCACTATTTCGATTGCTACTGGTCGTCAACCTTCCTTTGCTTCTTCTGTCTTGGTTTCCCATTTTTTTGGATGGTTTGCGTAATAAGTCGATTCGCCCAACCATCAGACTTCCGCTATGGGACGTTTTTTCTTGTGCTTCACTTTCTCAGGTCAGAATGTGAACCGCTTTCTTCGTTATCTTTTAAGCTTCTTTCTGTTATAACGCTTTTCCTCGTTAGTCTTGCCTTAGCGAGACGTGTGAGTGGTATCCACGCTCTTAGCGGTTTAGTTAATGATTATGAATTCGCGGAGGATGGTTCCTCGATCTCCCTGGCTTTTCTACCGGAATTCCGTGCGAAAAATCAATCGGCTCAGCAAGCTTCTCCGTTGGTTGTTATCGAAAGTCTCTCTAACATCCTCGCTCCGGACGATGAGGAAAATGTCTGTGTCCGGTTCGCTGTTTGCGGGCATATCTCCTTCGTTCAGTCTCGTTCCGTAGCCAGAAACGCCGCCTTTTCATTTCTTTGAATTCCAACTATTCAAATGATATCCGTAAGGCCACTTTGGCTCGCTGGTTAGTCGAGTTGATTCGACTAGCCTACTCCCACGCCGATCGTTCTGCGCCCCCAGGTATACGGGCTCACGAAGTTAGGGCTATTAGCACCTCACTAGTCTTGGTCAGGGGTGTTCCAGTCCCTTCCATTATGTCCTCCGCCTTCTGGAAGTCGGAGACTACATTTACCTCTTTCTGCCTGCGCGAGTTTTCTACTCTCCGGCAGGACAACACGTTTGGCATTCGACGTGCTGTGTTGTCCTCCAAGACGGTGTCCTTTTGAGGTTTGACTTATTGTCTGTTTGTTTTTATAGACTTATGTCTTTTGGGGGATATGTAAACATGATTTGCTGTTTTACCTTCTTATTTTAGATGGTATGTGTGTGTTTATGTGGTATCTCTGTCATGGTTTGTTCCATGGTTCTCAGAGTAGTGCTAAACCATTACCCACCTCCTTGTTGGTAATCATGCACTTTGTAGTGGAATGGTAAGGATGATAGAATAGATTGAGGAATTTTTATTAATTCTACTATCTATTTTATCTATATACTTACCATTCCACTACATTTAATTGACCCACCCACCTCCCTCCTAATGGTTTTTGAACGTGTACCTTCCCTTTTTATTAGATGCTTGCTTTCAAGAAAGTGAGTAGTCTGCTTAACCGGAAGTTACCTGGATTGGGAGTTGTGGTAGTAAGACACTCTTGGTTTTATTTCTGTCTTCCAAGCTAATCTTGTACAAATATGCACTTTGTAGTGGAATGGTAAGTATATAGATAAAATAGATAGTAGAATTAATAAAAATTCCTCATTTCTTTCTTCTTTTTTTGTGTGTGTGTTTTGTTTTTGTCTGTTTCTATCTTTAAAACCCTTTCACCGCCAATGTCGCATTTATGCACCACAATGGTTTAACACCCATGTCACTAAAAGCCATCAAATCAGGGCCTGTTATTTGACAACCCTGTTGTTTTTGGGGGGGAGGTAAGGACAGGCCTAATCTTATGCATGTTGTAGAGCAATTCCCATTATTGCAGATAATTTGTTTTTCTCTATCCAGTTAAGTTTAATGATAATGTTTGGCTGAAAAATGGCAGGCGGCGAATGGGTTAATTTATTTTTGCTTGTTGCTGTTACTGGGACCTGTTCCTTGGGGCGGGGTCATCCAGTTCCCCGTATGGAGGCACGAGGCATCCACCCACTGCCCCGGTTTGTTTAATCAATGTTTGTTACCACACGCACGCACGCACACACACGCACACACAGACGCACGCGCGCGCATGAGTAACGTTACAAAAAAACACTATGAAAAATACTGACATATTAAATTATGTCATTCCCGAGGAGCTGTGTGACAGGATGGCCAATCATGAAGACTCTTTCTACTACCTTTTTTACTCATGGCACATTCATTTATCGGGCAGGTGGCTAAAACTGGGGGGCAGGTAAAAAATTTGTCTACCTGCCCCCAGGGGAGGTTGCAAAAAAAGTTACTGTCCTACCCTGCTCTCTAAGTCTACAGTTGCTGTTTAATTATAGAGATTGTGTATCAAAGAGCCTTAGAGAAACAAGGGAGATGGAAAAAAATGCCCCACTGTGTGTGGTAGTTTTAGGGGAATACAACTCATTGAATTATTTAAATCTTAGATTTAATTTGCTGCTAGGTCATGTTAATGATAATAAAACTTAGATGAAACAATAATCTATGTAATTGACAAAATGACATCAAAATGTTCTTACAAACTAATATGAAACAAAGGTCACAGCATTCAAGGAAGTGGTAATGAGAGAGAAAGAGAGAGGTAACAGACTTACAGACAAAAAGATGTAGACAAGTGCACAAAGCAAAACAGTCTCAGCAAAATCCCGCACTACATTACAATAATTGGCAAAAATGTGTGTGTGTCTGTCTGTCTGTGTGCCACCTTTAGTCACTCCAGTCTTGTTCTATTTTGATCTGTCTCTTTTTGTATGTGTGCGTGCACGTGAATGTGTGTGTGTGCGCACACGTGTGTGTGTGTGTGACGTTGGCTTTTGCTGACAGTTTCCTTGTCGCGTGACGTCAACAATTTCTGGTGGGAGAAAGTAGGGACGTTCGCGTACCGTAAAATACCGAGTTTAAGCCCCTACCCTAACATCCTTTGCACAGTTTGAGTCTCAAAAAAGGGGGTGGGCTTATACACTGTATTTGCCCTTGTGCTCGAAACAAAATTGTAAAAGGAAAGATACACAGCCTGTAACATCCCAAATGCCCAGTGAATCCATTCATGCAGGCATGCACACACACACACATACATACACACACGCGCGAGTACTCTCACACAAAGAGAACATTAAAGCTATTTTATTTGTCTTATCCAGGTTTCCCCCCTTCAGCGATGGCATCATCAATCAGCATGGGTGTGTCTTCCCCTTCAGCGATGGCATCGTCAATCAGCATGGGTGTGTCTTCCCCTTCAGCTATGACATCGTCAGTCAGCATGGGTGTGTCTTCCCCTTCAGCTATGACATCGTCAGTCAACATGGGAGCGTCTTCCCCTTCAGCCATGACATCGTCAGTCAACATGGGTGTGTCTTCCCCTTCAGCCATGACATCGTCAGTCAGCATGGGTGTGTCTTCCCCTTCAGCCATGACATCGTCAGTCAGCATGGGTGTGTCTTCCCCTTCAGCTATGACATCGTCAGTCAGCATGGGAGCATCTTCCCCTTCAGCCATGACATCGTCAGTCAACATGGGAGCATCTTCCCCTTCAGCTATGACATCGTCAGTCAGCATGGGTGTGTCTTCCCCTTCAGCCATGACATCGTCAGTCAACATGGGTGTGTCTTCCCCTTCAGCCATGACATCGTCAGTCAACATGGGAGCATCTTCCCCTTCAGCCATGACATCGTCAGTCAACATGGGAGCATCTTCCCCTTCAGCTATGGCATCGTCGTCAGCATGGGTGTGTCTTCCCCATCAGCCATGACATCGTCAGTCAGCATGGGTGTGTCTTCCCCTTCAGCCATGACATCGTCAGTCAGCATGGGTGTGTCTTCCCCTTCAGCTATGACATCGTCAGTCAGCATGGGAGCATCTTCCCCTTCAGCCATGACATCGTCAGTCAACATGGGAGCATCTTCCCCTTCAGCCATGACATCGTCAGTCAACATGGGAGCATCTTCCCCTTCAGCCATGACATCGTCAGTCAACATGGGTGTGTCTTCCCCTTCAGCTATGACATCGTCAGTCAACATGGGAGCATCTTCCCCTTCAGCCATGACATCGTCAGTCAACATGGGAGCATCTTCCCCTTCAGCCATGACATCGTCTGTCAGCATGGGTGTGTCTTCCCCTTCAGCTATGACATCGTCAGTCAGCATGGGTGTGTCTTCCCCTTCAGCCATGACATCGTCAGTCAGCATGGGTGTGTCTTCCCCTTCAGCCATGACATCGTCAGTGAACATGGGTGTGTCTTCCCCTTCAGCCATGACATCGTCGGTCAACATGGGAGCATCTTCCCCTTCAGCCATGACATCGTCAGTCAACATGGGAGCATCTTCCCCTTCAGCTATGGCATCGTCGTCAGCATGGGTGTGTCTTCCCCATCAGCCATGACATCGTCAGTCAGCATGGGTGTGTCTTCCCCTTCAGCTATGACATCGTCAGTCAGCATGGGAGCATCTTCCCCTTCAGCCATGACATCGTCAGTGAACATGGGTGTGTCTTCCCCTTCAGCTATGACATCGTCAGTCAACATGGGAGCATCTTCCCCTTCAGCTATGACATCGTCAGTCAACATGGGTGTGTCTTCCCCTTCAGCCATGACATCGTCAGTCAGCATGGGTGTGTCTTCCCCTTCAGCTATGACATCGTCAGTCAGCATGGGTGTGTCTTCCCCTTCAGCCATGACATCGTCAGTCAGCATGGGTGTGTCTTCCCCTTCAGCCATGACATCGTCAGTCAACATGGGTGTGTCTTCCCCTTCAGCCATGACATCGTCAGTCAGCATGGGTGTGTCTTCCCCTTCAGCTATGACATCGTCAGTCAGCATGGGTGTGTCTTCCCCTTCAGCCATGACATCGTCAGTCAGCATGGGTGTGTCTTCCCCTTCAGCTATGACATCGTCAGTCAGCATGGGTGTGTCTTCCCCTTCAGCTATGACATCGTCAGTCAACATGGGTGTGTCTTCCCCTTCAGCCATGACATCGTCAGTCAGCATGGGTGTGTCTTCCCCTTCAGCCATGACATCGTCAGTCAACATGGGTGTGTCTTCCCCTTCAGCCATGACATCGTCAGTCAGCATGGGTGTGTCTTCCCCTTCAGCTATGACATCGTCAGTCAGCATGGGTGTGTCTTCCCCTTCAGCCATGACATCGTCAGTCAGCATGGGTGTGTCTTCCCCTTCAGCCATGACATCGTCAGTCAGCATGGGTGTGTCTTCCCCTTCAGCTATGACATCGTCAGTCAGCATGGGTGTGTCTTCCCCTTCAGCTATGACATCGTCAGTCAGCATGGGTGTGTCTTCCCCTTCAGCCATGACATCGTCAGTCAGCATGGGTGTGTCTTCCCCTTCAGCCATGACATCGTCAGTCAACATGGGAGCATCTTCCCCTTCAGCCATGACATCGTCAGTCAACATGGGAGCGTCTTCCCCTTCAGCCATGACATCGTCAGTCAACATGGGTGTGTCTTCCCCTTCAGCCATGACATCGTCAGTCAACATGGGAGCATCTTCCCCTTCAGCCATGACATCGTCAGTCAGCATGGGTGTGTCTTCCCCTTCAGCCATGACATCGTCAGTCAACATGGGTGTGTCTTCCCCTTCAGCTATGACATCGTCAGTCAGCATGGGTGTGTCTTCCCCTTCAGCTATGACATCGTCAGTCAACATGGGAGCGTCTTCCCCTTCAGCCATGACATCGTCAGTCAACATGGGAGCATCTTCCCCTTCAGCTATGACATCGTCAGTCAACATGGGTGTGTCTTCCCCTTCAGCCATGACATCGTCAGTCAACATGGGTGTGTCTTCCCCTTCAGCCATGACATCGTCAGTCAACATGGGAGCGTCTTCCCCATCAGCCATAACATCGTCAGTCAACATGGGAGCGTCTTTCCCTTCAGCCATGACATCGTCAGTCAGCATGGGTGTGTTCCCCTTCAGCCATGACATCGTCAGTCAGCATGGGAGCGTCTTCCCCTTCAGCCATGACATCGTCAGTCAACATGGCTGTCTTTTCCTCTTCAACCATATTTTCTGACAACTTTGCTGCGTCTTCCATGGCATCATCTACAACTGCTACCAAAAACGGAACGTACCAAAAGCAGGGTGTATGCAGAAAAAGATACTGCAAGGAAAGTAGCAAGCGGCATAGAAAACAGCATGAATGTCCTCTTGATACGTGTAGTGGAAAAGTAATAAATTTGCATAAGCACTTCTCACAAAGGCACAAAAAGTCAAAGAGAAAATTACACAGCTGGAAATGTCCAGAGGATGGTTGCAGCTGGAAAGGAGATAGGCTTGACAAACATTTAGCTTCAAAAAGTCATGGCTTTGAAAAAGCCCATGCAAAAGCAATTGCTGCAGAAGAAAAGTTGAAACAGCCTCTCTCTTGCCATACGCCAAAGCGTTCTTGTTCGACATCCTTTGTCAATTGCGAAACGCTGGCACAGTCCTTTCATGATTGGTTTTCTTCAATAGAAGGGGGATACTTCGTGCCAGAACTCTTGGAAGAACATAAGAAAACAGCTAAATTGAATCAAAACAGAAAGGCTGCACAAATGGTGAAGACTATGCTTCAGCCTGCATTCGGAGATGAAGATTTCCATATCTCACGCCTTGGTGAACTGATTAACATTGGAAGAACATCAACATCGCTGATAAGGAAACTGTCAGAAGGACGATCTTGGAGTACAGTCCGAAATTATTTGCATTGCTACAGTCATTTCTTGCACTTCCTTGAAGTAATGTTTTCAAGTATTTTGGGTATTGCCACTGTGAAATCACTTCAAGCCACTTTGAAAGGGTGCATACATACTGTCACCAAGCTAGCTCAAGAAGAGCTGCAAAAACGAAAAATAGCAGACCGGCACAGGCTTCTGAATTGGGCTGATGTTTGTACTTATGTCGAATCTGAAGTGGCTCAATCAAAAATGGAAGAGCTCAGGAAGGCAAAGAACCTTGAAGAGAAGAAAGAAATGGCACAGGAAGTTGCATCTCATCTGCTCTTGCAGATTGCATTGCAAAATGGCAAGAGAACAGGAATCTACGCTGACTTGACAGTTGAACATTTTAGGGATGCTGAAAAAGAAATGGATGGATTTGTACTTCTGATAGACGAAGGGAAAACATTCCGAGTCTCAGGAGGAGCAGGCATCTTTTTGTCCAAATCTGAACATGCTCTCTTGAAAGAATACATCAAGGACTGCAGACCTCTCTTTCACCCCAAAACAAGCCAGATATTTTGCCGTCCATCAGGTGATCGCAGTTCAGTGAAAGACATACACAAAAGTTTTATCACAAATGGCTGGAAAGACTTTGGACTGAAACAAGGCAGAGATCTGGGATACATTTCTTGTTCCCTTGTCCGCAAAACCTTGGTCTCTGTGTCAAGAAAACAAGGTCTTGATAGGTCAGTTCAGAAGGATATGGCACGTCACATGGACCATACCATAGGCACAGCTGATCGCCATTATGATGTGAACACTGGCGTCAAAATCACAGCAAAGTTTCGTCAAATTATCCAGATGTTTAACCAATCTGACGAAGAGGAAACTGATGCGGAAGATTTTGAAGAGTCTGATGATGAATCTTCTCTGGAACTCCCTGCATCCAAGATCTTGGAGAAAGAAGTGCATGAAGAAAACAAGAGCTCATCTTTGTCTTCGTCGCAAATGGCTAAATGTCGTTTTGGACGAGAATGCGTGTTCTCAGACGATGATTCATATAGACTCAAACGCTGTTGCGCCACTGTAATAGAAAATGGCAGGAAAAAGATGTGCACAGTTAAGAAGGATATGATCATTGCTGCTATCAAGTCTGCTGGTCCAGGATTGGTTGATCTCTTGATGAACTATACAGAAATGCAGCTATGTACCAAAGTAAGGACTGAAATCAGGAAAACAAATTGAACTTTGGATGACAATAACACTTAAGGAACTGACAATGAGTATGGCTCTAATGGCCTTCATGATTTGTAAAGTTATGGTTGAGTTCCATTATCCAGCACTACAAACAATCGGCAGAAATGTGTGTGTGTGTCTGTCTGTGACGACTATTGTGGCCCAACCGTAGGCCATATGCCCATACTATTAATATGTTTGGATTCGGAGGTGAGCACTGCTTGTGGAGGTGTGCAGATGCTTTTCGGATAGCTGTGTAAAAAAAATAATTAATTCAGTGGTTAATTAAAGACCAGCGGTCGGCAATGGAGTGTACATAGCAGTGCATCGAATGCTAAAAGTCCCACGCGCATTATGGCGTCATTTCTGAGTGACAGTGACTTTATTTCAATTGAAAATGTGTGTGATCCGGAGTGACATCAATGGGCAGATGTTGCAAGCATCAACAAGTCAAAACTTCATCTTCCTCTCAGTCAGCTACGAGTGGGTCGGATATATCCGTGCCTAACACTAACAGTTGTGGTGACAAGGAGAACTGTACAAAGCAAGCATCGAAGAAGCATAAAACTAAGTTTGTTAACATCAACCCCTGTTGCAATCAAAGAGACACTATTGAAATTTGCCTTTGAACCGCGAATCGATCCAGAAGCCATGGCTGACAGTAATGGCGATAGGCCTAACTACACGAGCCCCTCAGACGAAGTGTTTTCCCTCAAGCAGCCGAGTACTGCTGGTCAAGGTGTAACAAACGACGATTTAATGGCGAAATTGTGTGCTAATGGTGCCCAAATCAACAAATTGACGCAAACGGTGGAACAGCTACGGTCAGAAATATTGACTTTACAAATAGAAAATGACAAACTCAAGAAGAAAGTTGAAGATGGGAAAAAGAGAGAAGATGTGATGAGAAACAGAATGGAAGAAACACGACATATTGCCGATTTAGCCGAGCGCAAGTGCGAAGAATTATCAGCCTACACACGAAGGAACAATTTAAGAATATTCGGGGTTGAAGAAGGAGCTGAAGGGGGCAAACAAGAAATGGTTGAAGAATGCGAGAAGAAGGTGTTAGCGATCTTCAATGACAAGCTGAAAACGAAAGTCGATAAGGCAGACTTCAATTGAGTTCAAAGCTGTACACCATGTTGGACGACAAGACCACAACACCTGTGTCAGTCGTGTCGTCTGCTCCTCTCCAGTAAGCTAACCACTACACGTAGGTCAAAACAAAGACTCGCTCATTGAGAGTCAAAACATTACAATACATTATAGGCGGATCAAGTGGTGTGTGTACAAAAGTTAAATGAGTGAAATGTTACTTCACTGGGAATTATGTACCTGTGTGATACTGATAGGGAGGGGAAGGAGGCTGGAGAAAGTGTGTAGTCTCCAAATTTATAAGGTGTGGGTCTGTCTGGCAGTCTTAGATTATTTTTTTGATCATTGTGATGGACTACTCTACCACTACACAAGCAATTTAACAGCTTAACAGTGTTAAATGTAATAATGTATGCGTCTTATTTTTCTAATTGTTGCTTCTGTAATTTCTTCCCCTTCCCTATTCATAATGCTTGATTAGTATACTTACTACTAGTTGATTCATTATTTAAAATAATAAATTTATGCAAATATTGTTATTCTTTTTTATTATTTTTCTTTCTTTCCCTGGGGAAAAGGAAAAAAAAGCTTTGCTGCTTATGATTATGAACTTCATAAAGCCTAAGAACTAGGTCACTGTCTGAAAAAAATGTTATGACGGAAGGCACCAGCAGTCGCCTCAATAATGGAGATTTTACAGCATGGGTGTAAACGTTTTTGTTTTGTGTTCAAGAAAGTGTGTAATGTTGATGTGTGAAAGTGTGTGTTGAGTGGAATGTTTCCTTTGCTTTACTTATTCCATTTCTGTTCATGCTTATTTTCTCATTCCATATTTGTATTCAATTCATATTATTCATCATCTTATCCGTGTGCAGTATAGGACTGATCATGCTGTTCATGTGGAAGTTGTGGTCGGCATAGAACTGTGTGTCAGACTGAAACGTAAAGGGCAAACTGGTGCATTAGACCTCCGCCAACAAATCACGCTTTCATATTGTGCAGTAAAATTTGACAAGGATGTCAAAATCCTGTTACATTTCTAGTTTTAGGTTTACGCCGTCTCATTGAGTGGTGTTGTGGCTCAGCTGGTAAGGCACCCGCTTAGTGTGCAAAAGGTCACGGGTTCAAATCCCGACACCACCCTTCCTTTTTTTAAAATCGACTTTGTCATAAATAAATCATGGAATGAGCCTTTTATTTCATTGACTTAGAGAGAGTAAAGTGTACATGTAAAAACAATCCCGGGCAAAGCCGGGTTCACTGCCTAGTCAGCTATAAAGGCTTATTGAGCTCTCAGTTAACTCTAGTTTCTTTCATGTTAAGCTACATACCGATCTACTTCGTATGATTGGGTACCTGACCGTGATAAGGGGAGGTTAATGTGTTGGAAGGAGTGCATTGGGTCATTTCTATGTGTTTTGTGTATAGTACACTGAAAATTCATTGTCCCTTTCTTTTTTGTAGTGTTGCAGAGATTTTAAAGAATGTATCAGATTCAGAGGATACAACTGGTGAGCTAATTTGTATTTTGTTGTTGTTGGTAAAGTTGGGAACTCACCTAACAGGGTTTCCCTGTGCATTATGTCAGTCTTTTCAAAGATTGTTTCTGCTTGGTCTGTCTTTTTGTTTTTGTTGTCTGTCCAGGCTGTATCTTTTGAATCGCCAGACAGATTGGCTTCAAATTTTGTGAGAATGTGTGTCATGGTCGTGGGAAGGTCCCATTAAAAAATGTTGACCTTGCTGACCTTGACCTTGGAGTTTGACCTTGGAAACAATCATTTGGGGGCTATATCTCTCTAACCGTTGCACTTAGGAGACTCAAAACTTTGATCAAGGTTAAGGTCTAGGACAGGGCGTGGGGGCATAATGCATATAAAGCAAAATGAAACGACCGACTTATCTGCCGCTCGGCGATATCCCTGTTTGCTCTTGTTGCTTTGTTTGGAATGTTTACCTGTGTTCTACTGTTTCACCTTCAAAACAAAATGTCTCCATTTATACTCAGATGTATAGATTAACTGGAATTTTTTTTAATATGTATAAAAGAAAAAAAATTGAACATTTTACCGTAAAATGTTCATCAAAGTTTTTTTAATTCTGTCTTATCAGCTTGTTGAGGGAAAAAAAGAAGACAAAGTCAGGTTCAGTAAGATGTATAAAGAAATTCTTGTTCAGAATGTTTCATGCAATAATGAATGTGGTTTATAACCCCCTGCGGGGATGCCGGGGGGGTTCTTCTGTACAAATAGCTCCCCCCTCCTCTTGGAAGTTCAGGCTTGTAGCTTCCTCTTTTCTGTCACTCTTTTGGCTCTGCCTTTTCCTCTGGTTGCTGTCGTCTACTGTCTTTCTCAGTTTCTGCTTCACCAGTACAGTCTCCTACCTTTTTTCAAGCAAGCCCTCCAAATCTTTTTATCTTTATGTGTGTGTGTACGTGCGTGCGTGTTTTCAAATTTGTGACATGCCCGTCTTTTTATTGTAAACTGGCAGTGTACCGTGAGACTTTATGCACTTGACTGGGCACCTGGTGCCCATGATGCAGTGCATATATGCCTAGTTAAGGTGTTTTTGTGTGTGTGTGTCTACCTACACATTTGTGTTATACTTTTTTTTACTGCTTTTGTAACCTGGACTCGGTAAGTAAAACAGAAAGGCTCACGTTTCCAGCATTGGTACACTTTATGAGCTATAGGTTACAATAGGTAGGTTGCCACGTTGTAAATTTGTTTTTTTGTGTTTTCAGGGTGTCGTGGTTTGCGTAACATTTTCAGTAATGTTATCTTTGAACTGTGTTTGGTATCTCACATGGTGACAGTCCTGAAATAACCATAGCCGTTGACGGGACTATAATCCAATAAATAAATAAATAACTTATGGTTGTTTCTAAGTGTACTTATATCAGATTTTGTGATTAAGATTGATGCTGTTTCATCAGTTATTCATATTCTGTGTGGTGTGCTTGTCTATACCCAGACCTAAAGCCTAATTATCTTCTTACCATCTTTCTTAATGTTTCACTCCTTTGTGTTGAGGCAAATGGTCTTATTTTTTCATTAACCTTTGAGTCATATTTCCATGGACTGGAAACTTGATTGACGTTTGAGAGTAACATTGGTTTTTTTCAGTTTTGTTTGCACGTCTCTCTTTGGAAGAGATTATTTTGAACTGACAAAAAATTCCTTAAACTTTCCATAAGGTCCATGGAGCTGGTGCTTAACAAACAGATGGTGGGAGTCATCTCCAAGACAAGACACTAGTTTGCTGGTGGCGTACCCCCAGCTCTCTGGTAGGCATTTAAACACCTTGGTGGAGAGGGGAAATAGATTTAAAGTGGCTATCCAAAAGTTACACCATCAATTCTGAACAGAACTTGAATTCAGGACCTTATGATCCAAAGTTTGACACAACTTAAGGCTATCATGATTTTTGTGTAATTTTACTTGTTAGAAAAATTTAAATGGCCCAGTCAGGTGATAAAGGGGCCAGAGTAAAATGGCTATGATGAAAGATTTTTAGTCAAGAGACTGCTTTCACTCTCGGCATGTCATTTTTTCTTGTAAAGACGCTACACTCCAATTTTAATTTCTTCTTAGGTCTATAGAAAAGACACTTAACTCCTATTTCCCTACTTCTCTTTTGTATATAAATAGGTATTAACGCATCCGGGGGTAAACCAGCAGCAAACTAGCGTCCTGTCCTGGGTGTGGCTCCATCCATCTGTTCGCTAACGCTACGGAAACAGGAGAGAAGCACAAGTTTTATAGGTGTTCATGGCTTACAAATGGATGTTACTCTTCTATCTAGAGATAACTTCGTACCTGACGTGGTTAAGGCGGAAGTCGAGTGTGTCAAGTAGCAGAATATATTTTACATTTCTCACAATAAAGTGTCCAATACACATAACATTTAAAGTTAACTTTCCCCTTTTGCCTTGTTCTAAGGCTGTGTCAGACCAACTGACATAAGCCAGAACACCAAGGCTACATCAAAATGTTATGCTATGTATAGTTATGCAGGGATTGTCTTCAGATCAAAAATGCTCCAAAGATTGAGCAGATGAGCACGTGATGAGGTAATCAAAAACGGTCACACACAAAATGTTCTCATACCTAGTTGGGGCATTTGTACAATAGTCAATTGCTTCGGCTGCTGGGATGATCCCTGTACAGTGTAAGTGTTAAGCCAGGGGACGAAAACAACAACTTTCCTTTGTTCTCGATAAAAGGCTTTGGGACCTTTAACATGTTGACATTCCAATGTTTAAGAAGGAGTGTCATAATTGATTGTTATTTCTCTTTCCCAATAAAGGGAAAACAATATATTGTTGTTGTTGCTCTTTAACTTGAATATTTCAGCTTACTTGCCAAAGATGATTTTTTCTTTCAAATTATTGCAAGAAAAAGCATGTATGTGTTGTTTACGAGTTAGTTTGTGCACGTAAAAGTTACAAAGGTTGATAGTTGATTTTGGTAATAGTTGATCTATTGGTGCCAGTTGGTTGTTTTATCTTCAGAACAAAATGTCCATTTATGTGTAATGAAAAACAAAATAAATGTTAATAAGAATTATTGACAAATTATTTTTCTGAATGTTTCATGCGATAATCACCTTTACCGAATAATGTGTCTAGGGTGCACATCTGATTTTAATCATTTTGACTGATCCTTTTTCACAAGAGATTAATATTCTGTTTATGCTTGGACACAATGAGTGGATTGCGTGGATAGAATATAGTGCTAGGTGATGACTAAGCGAATTACTGAGCATGGCCATGTTGACTCCCACACTTACTGGTATGTATGTGCACAGCAGCTTTTCAACTGTATCTGTTGCTTGCCATGTGATTGTACAGGAGTCTGAGGAAACAACATGGCCTAGTCTGCTCTTCCAATGCACCCACACAAAGCAGTTATGGCTCTTTGTATATCAGTCATTGTGATTGTTTATTTATTTTATTGTGTGTGTGTGTGTGTATGCCGAGTTACAGGGTCTTCTTTTTTTCCAAGTAACCATTCAGAATCGTAATGTTTACTGGCTTGAAACTCATTTGATTTTGTTTACGAATAATAATATATTCACATTGTTTTTTTCATGCACTGCATTAACTTTTTATTCAAGAATTCAAGTTTTAGTTTGTGGGTATTAAAGCTTGAGATGTAACCTTTGCCAGACCTCATATTAAAACTCACATGGAGGGGATCCAGTCACCCATGGTATTCAAATAGATATTTAGCTTACCATATTTTTCGGACTATAATGTGATACTTTTTTCCAAGACTGAGAGACCCCTGCGCCTTATAATGTGACTGATACAATAGTAAGAAAATATAATAACAGAATCTGAATTTTGTGTCAAATTGGGGGGGGTGCGCCTTATAATGTGACTGATACAATAGTAAGAAAATATAATAACAGAATCTGAATTTTGTGTCAAATTGGGGGGGGGGTGCACCTTATAATGTGACTGATACAATAGTAAGAAAATATAATAACAGAATCTGAATTTTGTGTAAAATTGGGGGGGGGTGTGCACCTTATAATGTGACTGATACAATAGTAAGAAAATATAATAACAGAATCTGAATTTTGTGTCAAAATTGGGGGGGTGCACCTTATAATGTGACTGATACAATAGTAAGAAAATATAATAACAGAATCTGAATTTTGTGTCAAATTTGGGGGGGGTGCGCCTTATAATGTGACTGATACAATAGTAAGAAAATATAATAACAGAATCTGAATTTTGTGTCAAATTGGGGGGGGTGCACCTTATAATATGACTGATACAATAGTAAGAAAATATAATAACAGAATCTGAATGTTGTGTCAAATTGGGGGGGGTGCACCTTATAATGTGACTGATACAATAGTAAGAAAATATAACAGAATCTGAATTTTGTGTAAAATTGGGGGGGGTGCACCTTATAATCCAAAAAATACGGTAGTCTACATCGCTAGATCTGAGGGATCACAATCTACCCATTGTTTTCAACACAGCCGTTAATTTGATACCATGGTCTTCATATTTCATTGCTGACATTGGTTATAATTTGTACAGTCTGTTCAAGAATAACTTGTAAGAAACAGACAGACGTGATCATGCACACTCACGTATGTGTGCATACACAAACACATAAGTGTGTGTGTGCCACACACATGCATGTGCAGGCACACATATACATACACACAAAACAAACAAGCACGCACTTACACACAAACATATACACATGTGCGCAACCACAAACACATGTATACACGTAAACTCTCCCAACCCTCCTTTCTCTCTCTTTGTCCCTGTCAGACAGACACACTCTCTCACTCTTATTTCCCCCCCCAACTGTTTCCTCTCCTCTCCCTTTCCACTACGATTACTGTTGTCAGTATTTTGTACATGATTATGGTATTGTGCTTGCGGAACATAATATTATTTATGTGTATTTTTTCCTTATATTTCATTGTAAATTGATTTTTTTGTTTACAGTTTTTGCTTTTCATCTTGTTTGCTTCAGTTGTATTTCTTATTTATTTATGACGACAGGATGAAAAAAAGTTTTGTTTAGCTTATTCCTTTATCGTCATTAAAGATCATTTTGACTTGACTCGACTCTCTCTGATCATAGGAGACGAGGGTGGGTCTGGGAGTCATGGGGGGCAGGACCAAGAAGGCCTGTTGTGCCTGAATGATGCCAGAACTTTCTGCAGCAGCAACTTCCGCGTTACTTGGCGTGGGTGACCAGACACCCACGGCGTGTGTAGTAAAAACCGTAAGCTATATGAGGGGTATGGGTGACTAGTAACCCACGAGCCCTGGCATGTGAGAATACAGTGCTTGCTGTTATGGGTGACAAGTCACCCAGGGTATCTGGCGAGGGTTATACAATGTTTTTATTGTTTAAATACTCCTTTATTAACAAACTAACTACCACGATTTTCAGTGGTGACATGCACAAATAGATAATAAACAAAGTGCATAATTTGAAATTGACAGTTACGAAGAATGTAAAGAGTGGGTAAATTTTCACGCACAGTGTCTGGCGAAGGTTAAAGGAGACGACAGAACAAATGTGTATTATCAGATTTACTTTTCATTATGTTTATGATGTAGTCTTGGGCACCTTGTATACAAGTCATACTGTGAAGAGCTGGTTCAAGGTCCTCTTTCCTTTAAAAGGAGAAAATATGTTGTGTTTGATTTTTTTTCAACTTGTAGAAAAGGACTGCAAGTCAATGCCCGAAAAAACTTGTGCACAAATTAATACATTTTGTTTGTCAATGTGTTTATATCATTCCTTTAGAAGACGAAAATAGGCTTCTTAAATCACTTTAATCAGTCTTTTGGTTGAGTTTATTTACAGTAAAAGTCTGTTTCATTTGTAATTCTTTTATATGCCAATTATGGGTCGGGTCAATAATGTGAATTAACACATGATGTGAGATGCAAGCCTTTGAATTTAAGCTGCTCTTTTCACATATTGGAGAATAAAATTCCATGAAATAAAGCTTTTGGTTTTGTGTTTTGAATGAATTGCAGACTTAATGGATGGTTGACAATGCATGCTACTAAATTGTAAATTGTTCTAAAATAAAACACATGTGATACATTTTATTGAGATAAGACATCAAAGGCACATAAAGTACTTTTTTTTTTAAGCTTTTTTTTTTAAGCTCTTTTTGTTTTTCTTCCCTAATTGACTTAAAAAGAAAAATAATATATGCTGGTATTTACCATAGTATTTTACTAACACAATTCACATTTTGGAACTGCAGGAGACGTCTAGTCAGCTGTAAGCCTCATGGGACCCTTTTGCTGGTCATGCTTTTCTCCATATTAGGGCACTCCACTCGCTCCGATTTCAGAGGAGCAGCTCAGATATGTTGAGCATTGCCTCCCCAGCTCCTATATTTTAAAATCTGTCTTGTATACATTTTCTACTCAATTTCACAACAAAGAGCATGCATTCAAAGCACCAGCTAATGGACATCTAAGGGTCAGCATGAGACTGAGGGGCTACACGAAGCATAGGCCTATCTCGGGCTAAATGACCAACAAATATTGTAGATTGGTCAATATTTCTTTCTCTAAAATGGATTTCAAATTGACAATGTTCAATATTTCTTACTCTAAAATGGAACTCAAACTGACAAAAACAACTGCATGTTTGAAGAACAAAAGAGGCCGCCGCACATTTCGAAGTGGCAATGGATTTTACTGGGGGGCCAGTGCCAGCCCCTAGATTCTTGCTCCTCTTTTTTTATTATCGGAATGTGGCAGGTCTAGTAGGGGACTGCACATTGAGTTAAAGTGCCCTCATATTTTTGGAATGGCATGAGCTATCCACAGTGTTGACTGGAGGTTCCTTCTTTACTATTATGCTCTCTGTTGCCCCATTTGTTATTCTCTTCATTTCTGCCTACCATGCTCTTCACATCCCAAACGCTTCCACTCACCAAAGACAAGATTCAAGATTCTTTATTTGAGTATATACTCATGGAGATCAGATGTACATCAGATAATATTCCTGCACTCTCTCTCTCTCTCTCTCTCTCTCTCTCTTGTGAAACCTATCAATTTATTTATATAAAGCTTTATACGTACGATCAGTCATGATGTAAGAAATGTTCATTTTGTAAATATTGTTACAGTCAGTACTCTATTATATCAGTTTTGCTATCCTGTACCCCCTTCATGAGGGGCAAAGGCCTTAATGAATAAACAATTCTCTCTCTCTCTCTCTCTAACACCCACCCACACATACCCATTCAAAGAAGAAAAAAATAAAAACAAATGTGTCGCCGAGCATCAGACATACCCTTTGCCTGACTCGCCTCCTTACATGACTCGCCTCCTTACATGACTCGCCTGCCTACATGACTCGCCTCCTTACATGACTCGCCTCCTTACATGACTCGCCTGCCTACATGACTCGCCTCCTTACATGACTCGCCTGCCTACATGACTCGCCTCCTTACATGACTCGCCTGCCTACATGACTCGCCTCCATACCTGGCTCATTACCCTATCTGATTCATTTTCTTACCTCATTTCCCTCCTTACTGTACTCGCCTCAAGGTCCTTGCCCACACACACACACCCCTCACCTCCCTGTCTGAGCAGCCATTTTCTTATGGTACCTTTCTCCCAATATGATAAAGCATCACACAAATTTGAAACAAACCAGCTAAATAGCTCTGTGACTGGTATGAGATTCACCTTGGTCAAGGTCTGCAGGACAACCTTTTTTATGGAAGCTTTCTACGTTACACCATCAACCAAATTGGAAGCAAATCAGTGCTAGCAGTTCTTGAGACACCGGGCTAATAAAAGGGCCCCCAAAACATGACCCCAATGTGATTCACACCATACTGATATCCTTGACAAAAACCTTGATAAATACCATTTGGTCAGAAAGGCTATACATCAAGGTGTCTACATACCAAATTTGAGCTTCTTAAAGGCACAGGCGGAGTATAAAAGAGGGGAAACGCTGAGCGTGCGCCACATTTGACTCACAGCTGTTGTGCGAGCCACCGCGAAGCAGAGCTTGTCTGGCGAAAAAGACCTGATCCCTAGGATCGGGTGTTTTCCCTTTCAATCCAACTGTTAGGGATATAGCAAAAAATATATATTTTGGATTTTATGACCAACAATTTTCTGTGGGACCTATCAAGCAAAGCGTAAAGGTAACCACCTTACATACATACATACAAACACACCGTCTACACCCAAAACACACCACACCAAAAAATCATACACAAGTGTTTACACAGTAGGCACAATCAGCACCAATTTCTACTTTGTTTCTACCAAAATCCAGCAGTGCCACAGGAAAGGAAAGGAAAGCGTTCTGAATTTCACAACATCAGCTGACTCCTAGTCAGGACACTAACTAAATGGCTGGAATTAGCCAAACAAATCTTTAACTAGCCATTCCACAAGTAGAAATCCACAATTAAGCAACTATCCACAGGAAGTGTGAGGTCACCTTCCACAAATGGCAGCAATCCACATTCTGGAAACCAATCCACAGATTGGGTGAGGAAACCATCCACACTGATAGATCACCATCCACCTGAATAGGAGGCCATCCACATGTGGATGGCTCCCTTAATGAAATTTAAGTCACCAAAAGCGTGGACAGAAAGAAACACACACACACACTCTCTCTCTCTCTCCCTCTCAATTCTTATTTGGGTTATTTTTGTTGCAGTTAGGGCAGGCGCTTTCGAAGAGAGTTATTTTCTTTGTTCACTTCTTCGTACTTCTGAAACACATACAGGAATAAAAAAATTATTAAGATAATTTTTCATTGAGAAGGGGAAGAGGAGAGATTGACCCCATGTCCAGAGACTGGTAATAATTGGTTCAAAAAGCTAATACCCAATGACAGGTTGAGAGAGAGAGAGAGAGAGGGAGAGAGAGAGGGAGAGAGAGAGAGGGAGAGAGAGAGAGAGGTTTTTTAATGAGGGTAAACAGGCATGCTTTTTTACATTGTGCCCTCGTAAAGTGAAACAAATAAAAAGGAGTATCACAAACTGAACTATTAAGTACAACTCAAAGCAAAACATAAAGAAGTGAATCAAGAAACAGAGCAATGAGAAAGAGAGAGAGACACCGACACCGACAAGACTTTTAACGACATAGGCCAACAGCCCCTAACACAACTGAACATATGAATTATATATAATCAAACAAAACCAATTAAGCAATCAACATAAGAATTAAAAAGCAAACAACATCACACACACGCACACCCACACATGCGCGCACACCCACACATCTAAATATATATATAATAAGTCAATAAATGAATAGTTGAACATGCTAAATCAAATATAAATAATCGATTGTACGAATATCAACGAAAGTGAAAGAACACATAATCAATTGTATACAAAGGTACGGGGAAAAAATATATACATACACATTTATTTGAATAGTAAATACATAGTACCTTCGTTTCGAGCCTTTCCAAAAGCAAAACCTTTCCCCCTTCACTATTACAATAATAGCCCAAACTATTCACATGATCTAATCAATACAATACGTTGACACACCATCTTTCCTTCTTCCACCTTGTACATTGTTCCTGATAGATAGAGGCCAAATAGTCGTAGCTACGCCACCCCCACCCCACCCAACCCCACACATGCACATGTACACTCATCTAGGTATATTATTATTATTATCATCAACATTTTTTTCTTCAATACCGGCATAGTACATGTTTTGGCATAGGTTACAACCTTCGCTAAACAATGGACGAGCTAATCAATCTGGTACCTTTTGAGAGAGAGAGAGAGAGAGAGCATTGTAATCATTAGAAGAGAAATGGAAAAACAATGTGACGTTTCCTTTCTTTTCAATAAACAAAAACTCTTTTAAAATAAATGCCTACCTCTACATTGATAGAACTGTTGTCCGTTTTGGAAGAGAAACATTACGCTATCGAAGGCGTCTTCTTCACAGCAAGAAACTTCTACTTTTGTATTCCTCTTACGCCTGTCAGTCTACTCGCGCTGGGTGATGTCACTTCGATCCCCGTGCGAAATTTTGAAATCATTCCGACATACTGTGCAGAGGGCATAATTTTTCTTTTCGCCTTGTCAAGACTCGTAAATATACGGAAAATTCTTCTTATATTGGGGAACAAACTTCTGGCAAGCCTGACTTTTCGACATTTTTTTTTGCTTTTCTTTGACGCTATCTTGGTCAGAAGAGAAAGTTTTTACGCATGCGCAGAATATGGTTTCCAGGTTGGAAAACGTGGATCGGCATTGGAAACCTGCACGCACGTTGACACTTAACTCGATTTTGGAATCAGGATTTTTTTCTTTAAATCGTAAAAGTGGCATTACGGCCACAAAATTCCGGGGGAAAAGGAATGGTTGGCAGCTATGATCTAGATACTGGGAATTTCGGGTGATCACTAACGTGTCCACAAGTTCGAACCTGGGTACAATGGATTTTTCCTCTCTCTGCACTAGGCCTTACAGTCTGAATTCGGATGAGACGATAAACCAAGGTCCCCCGTGCGCCCATGCACTTAGCACACGTTAAACCCAGTGGCAATGAAAAAGTTGTCATTTGGTCAACATTTACCACCATCACCACCACTTCCTTCCTCATCAGTCACACAAAAATCGCATCCCCCCCCCCCAAAAAAAGTGGCGTGCCTCTAAAAGCGACGCGCTCTCCACGTGGGAGGGAGCAACCCAAATTTTACAAAGACGCCTCTGTGACTATAAAGTACCAAATACCAAGTAATCCAAAACTACGCTCTGCACATGACTCACATCAATATGCAGTGCTTAAATCATACATAAACCCAAACTGTGCACCCTGTCTAATACAGGGGAACTTCTGTCTAAGCACCTTCATCCATCCACATGGGTGCAACTCCCCCAAATGAAAAAACCCTGAAAGGCACGGTTCCAGGGGCCGTGGCAAGGTACAGGGGCAGAGCCCCGCGGACGATTCAGAGGGCAACGCAAGAGAGATAACGAGACAGACAAGACAGTTTTAGTCCGATAAGCCTGGTAAAATGATTACATTGCCTTTGAAAGCAATATGGCGTCACCATGCTGTGTTCAAGATTCCCCGAGAGAGACTTCCAGGATAAAAAAAATCAACACCCCAAATCGCCTGTGGTCAATTTGCTTTTTTATTAATTTAAAAAACAACCTGAAGTTCAGTTTCTGTTAAAATTAAAAATACTGAAATCAGTGTAAAACTGAAAGAGTAGCACACATGCATCTAGATACCGGGAACACCGGGGGGAACACCGGGGGGGCAATCAACAAGCCCACCTTTCTGAGGAGGTTGTAGTCTTCCAGCACCTTTCTTCATGCATCTAGATACCGGGAACATCGGGGGGGCAATCAACAAGCCCACCTTTCTGAGGAGGTTGTAATCAGCCAGCACCCTCTTCATGCATCTAGATACCGGGAACACCGGGGGGGGGGGCAATCAACAAGCCCACCTTTCTGAGGAGGTTGTAATCAGCCAGCACCCTCTTCATGCATCTAGATACCGGGAACACCGGGGGGAACACCGGGGGGGCAATCAACAAGCCCACCTTTCTGAGGAGGTTGTAATCAACCAGCACCCTCTTCATGCATCTAGATACCGGGAACACCGGGGGGGGGGGCAATCAACAAGCCCACCTTTCTGAGGAGGTTGTAATCAGCCAGCACCCTCTTCATGCATCTAGATACCGGGAACACCGGGGGGAACACCGGGGGGGCAATCAACAAGCCCACCTTTCTGAGGAGGTTGTAATCAACCAGCACCCTCTTCATGCATCTAGATACCGGGAACACCGGGGGGGGGGGCAATCAACAAGCCCACCTTTCTGAGGAGGTTGTAATCAGCCAGCACCCTCTTCATGCATCTAGATACCGGGAACACCGGGGGGGGGGGCAATCAACAAGCCCACCTTTCTGAGGAGGTTGTAATCAGCCAGCACCCTCTTCATGCATCTAGATACCGGGAACACCGGGGGGGGGGGCAATCAACAAGCCCACCTTTCTGAGGAGGTTGTAATCAACCAGCACCCTCTTCATGCATCTAGATACCGGGAACACCGGGGGGGGGGGCAATCAACAAGCCCACCTTTCTGAGGAGGTTGTAATCAGCCAGCACCCTCTTCATGCATCTAGATACCGGGAACACCGGGGGGGGGGGCAATCAACAAGCCCACCTTTCTGAGGAGGTTGTAATCAGCCAGCACCCTCTTCATGCATCTAGATACCGGGAACACCGGGGGGAACACCGGGGGGGCAATCAACAAGCCCACCTTTCTGAGGAGGTTGTAATCAACCAGCACCCTCTTCATGCATCTAGATACCGGGAACACCGGGGGGAACACCGGGGGGGCAATCAACAAGCCCACCTTTCTGAGGAGGTTGTAATCAGCCAGCACCCTCTTCATGCATCTAGATACCGGGAACACCGGGGGGGGGGGCAATCAACAAGCCCACCTTTCTGAGGAGGTTGTAATCAACCAGCACCCTCTTCATGCATCTAGATACCGGGAACACCGGGGGGGGGGGCAATCAACAAGCCCACCTTTCTGAGGAGGTTGTAATCAGCCAGCACCCTCTTCATGCATCTAGATACCGGGAACACCGGGGGGGGGGGCAATCAACAAGCCCACCTTTCTGAGGAGGTTGTAATCAGCCAGCACCCTCTTCATGCATCTAGATACCGGGAACACCGGGGGGAACACCGGGGGGGCAATCAACAAGCCCACCTTTCTGAGGAGGTTGTAATCAACCAGCACCCTCTTCATGCATCTAGATACCGGGAACACCGGGGGGGGGGGCAATCAACAAGCCCACCTTTCTGAGGAGGTTGTAATCAGCCAGCACCCTCTTCATGCATCTAGATACCGGGAACACCGGGGGGGGGGGCAATCAACAAGCCCACCTTTCTGAGGAGGTTGTAATCAGCCAGCACCCTCTTCATGCATCTAGATACCGGGAACACCGGGGGGAACACCGGGGGGGCAATCAACAAGCCCACCTTTCTGAGGAGGTTGTAATCAACCAGCACCCTCTTCATGCATCTAGATACCGGGAACACCGGGGGGGGGGGCAATCAACAAGCCCACCTTTCTGAGGAGGTTGTAATCAGCCAGCACCCTCTTCATGCATCTAGATACCGGGAACACCGGGGAACACCGGGGGGGCAATCAACAAGCCCACCTTTCTGAGGAGGTTGTAATCAGCCAGCACCCTCTTCATGCATCTAGATACCGGGAACACCGGGGGGGGGGGCAATCAACAAGCCCACCTTTCTGAGGAGGTTGTAATCAGCCAGCACCCTCTTCATGCATCTAGATACCGGGAACACCGGGGGGGGGGGGGGCAATCAACAAGCCCACCTTTCTGAGGAGGTTGTAATCAGCCAGCACCCTCTTCATGCATCTAGATACCGGGAACACCGGGGGGGGGGGCAATCAACAAGCCCACCTTTCTGAGGAGGTTGTAATCAACCAGCACCCTCTTCATGCATCTAGATACCGGGAACACCGGGGGGGGGGGCAATCAACAAGCCCACCTTTCTGAGGAGGTTGTAATCAACCAGCACCCTCTTCATGCATCTAGATACCGGGAACACCGGGGGGGGGGGCAATCAACAAGCCCACCTTTCTGAGGAGGTTGTAATCAGCCAGCACCCTCTTCATGCATCTAGATACCGGGAACACCGGGGGGGGGGGCAATCAACAAGCCCACCTTTCTGAGGAGGTTGTAATCAGCCAGCACCCTCTTCATGCATCTAGATACCGGGAACACCGGGGGGGGGGGCAATCAACAAGCCCACCTTTCTGAGGAGGTTGTAATCAGCCAGCACCCTCTTCATGCATCTAGATACCGGGAACACCGGGGGGAACACCGGGGGGGCAATCAACAAGCCCACCTTTCTGAGGAGGTTGTAATCAACCAGCACCCTCTTCATGCATCTAGATACCGGGAACACCGGGGGGGGGGGGGCAATCAACAAGCCCACCTTTCTGAGGAGGTTGTAATCAGCCAGCACCCTCTTCATGCATCTAGATACCGGGAACACCGGGGGGAACACCGGGGGGGCAATCAACAAGCCCACCTTTCTGAGGAGGTTGTAATCAACCAGCACCCTCTTCATGCATCTAGATACCGGGAACACCGGGGGGAACACCGGGGGGGCAATCAACAAGCCCACCTTTCTGAGGAGGTTGTAATCAGCCAGCACCCTCTTCATGCATCTAGATACCGGGAACACCGGGGGGGGGGGGGGGGGGGCAATCAACAAGCCCACCTTTCTGAGGAGGTTGTAATCAACCAGCACCCTCTTCATGCATCTAGATACCGGGAACACCGGGGGGGGGGGCAATCAACAAGCCCACCTTTCTGAGGAGGTTGTAATCAGCCAGCACCCTCTTCATGCATCTAGATACCGGGAACACCGGGGGGGGGGGCAATCAACAAGCCCACCTTTCTGAGGAGGTTGTAATCAGCCAGCACCCTCTTCATGCATCTAGATACCGGGAACACCGGGGGGGGGGGGGGGGGCAATCAACAAGCCCACCTTTCTGAGGAGGTTGTAATCAGCCAGCACCCTCTTCATGCATCTAGATACCGGGAACACCGGGGGGAACACCGGGGGGGCAATCAACAAGCCCACCTTTCTGAGGAGGTTGTAATCAACCAGCACCCTCTTCATGCATCTAGATACCGGGAACACCGGGGGGGGGGGCAATCAACAAGCCCACCTTTCTGAGGAGGTTGTAATCAGCCAGCACCCTCTTCATGCATCTAGATACCGGGAACACCGGGGGGGGGGGCAATCAACAAGCCCACCTTTCTGAGGAGGTTGTAATCAGCCAGCACCCTCTTCATGCATCTAGATACCGGGAACACCGGGGGGGGGGGGGGGGGGGCAATCAACAAGCCCACCTTTCTGAGGAGGTTGTAATCAACCAGCACCCTCTTCATGCATCTAGATACCGGGAACACCGGGGGGGGGGGCAATCAACAAGCCCACCTTTCTGAGGAGGTTGTAATCAGCCAGCACCCTCTTCATGCATCTAGATACCGGGAACACCGGGGGGGGGGGCAATCAACAAGCCCACCTTTCTGAGGAGGTTGTAATCAGCCAGCACCCTCTTCATGTAGCTGAGCTTCTGCCTGTGGTTGGCGTGGCCGGCCAGCATGGCGTTGTCCTCACGCAGCTCCTGGCACCACTGGTCAGTGGACCGCAGCTCCTGCAGGCATAGACAGGCATGGGAATTGTCAGAGACAAAAAACTCTGAAAAGCCCCCCAATTGAAGTATTTAGTAACAAAAACGAAGTATTTAGTAACAATTTCCACACAAAAATCGCGGAAATCCGCGAATAATTCCCATGCCTGATAAAGCCAGCCAACGTGTGTGCATGGGGGCTTCTACAAAATGACCCTATTTTGTGCTTTTAGTGTTTCTCTGATCATGTAAGGGACTTGTGCATGCAATGTTTTAATAATAAACACACCACACATTGATTTTTAGCATCTTTGTTGAACACACCTTTATTTTTGTTTATTATGCAATAAAAAATAAAAAATAAAATAAAATAAAAACATCAGACTGGCAAATGTCATAGCAACATCATTCCCAAGTTTCATTAAGTTTTTATTCACAAATAAATTTAATATCATTTTTTGAATAAGCACACCCATTTCTTGCTCATTCTGCCAAATCGTTACAGGATTGTGGGCTTGACTCTGCCACTTCCTTATAGGATGCTAAGAGCTAACCCTTTCAATGCTAGTCATTCCTCAGCCAAAAGTTACCATTCAACTTACCCGGGTAGAGAAAAGATTTCGTCTGCAATACAGTCGACCCCCTCACGAACGGCCCTCTGAATTACGACCTCCCCTCTTTTACGACTGAAATATGAATGACGGATCGTTTTTCTTCTAAACTTGCCTCCTCATTTACGACTCCCCCTCTAACGCGTTTTGCGACCGTAAATCTGGTTGATTTTACGACCGATGCAACGCATTCTGACAATATCAGTCGCAAAAACGATGATATCTATCCTTCTCGGCCTCAGTTCGAGCCGACGCACAGCTGGGGTACCACTGTTGTTAGGTCAATTTCGGTAAAAACGAACCGTTCTCATGTCGAAATTGAAGAATTTAATCAGCGATATCACGATCTGACCACTAAATGTCACCACTTTTATGCACATGTGTCATCACTGAGCAGTTTATGATCAAAGTTTGAACTGAAACGGTCGCGATCGTGTCGATCTTTACGAACTCTGTGCACACGTAGGCCTAAATGCGAAGTCAACTCCCAAGTTGAAACTAGGTGATCGGTCACACTCCATAAGTTGGAACTCAGTGAATGGTCTCACTTTACAAAAAATAAGTTGAAAAGCAGCTCCTTTCCGTTATCAAACTGATAAATCAGCGTTAGTGCGTGCACTGAAACACTCACTGAATGCAAACAACACACAAAATCCGATAAATGAAAGCAGCTGGCGCATTAGCGTTTGCCGTGATTTCGTATTTGCGGTGTGTGCGGCGCCATTTTGTCAGCCGAGTTGTATGCGCGGTAAAAGTTCCGTGTGTGCAAACTGTGATTGAAAATGAACTGCCAGAGCGTAAAATGGCGAAAATTAGGTCTGTACTGTTGTTATGTGTAGTTTGTGTGCGAGTGCAACACGGGCCGCGAGCACACTTTCTGTTTTAGCCCGTTTTCGTATATTAGCTAGACCGCGATGTTTCATTCAAGAATGACGGAGAAAGCATGTTTTAGTTCTAGTGTATGCATGTGCTGTGCGTCATATATGGTGTAGTGAGTCACTGAGTGCATTGTTTTGGTCACCCCTGATTTAAGACCCCCCTCTTTTACGACCGATTTTCCGCGATTTTTTGAAGGTCTTAAAAGAGGGGGTCGACTGTATTGGGGATTCCTCTGTGGCGTGCATAAAATAGGGCCTACCTTTACCTCCCAAAATAAAGAACATAAGGTCATTGGATACCAGACCCTCATTTGATGCCTTTCAGTGACATGGGTGTTCAATCATTGTGGTGCCAAGAGGCGAACAGTGGCGATGACAGGGTTAAGCCAGGGAACAACAACAACAGCTTTTGGCTTTTACCCGACGCAGTATGCTATGGGCAGGTTTCACTCACTTCTTCTGTCTTCCTGTGCTCCTCTCGGATGGCTTCGATGGTCGACTGCAGCTGGTCCCGCTCTCTGTAGGACTTCTCCACCACACTCTTCAGCCTGGACCAAGCAGACAGTCAACTGTATTGCACTGTGTACAGTGTAATAGTGACATCCTATCACACTATAAACCTGGGACTATATATAATACCCTCCCTACCTTCCTTATAATAACCCCCTGCCTTACACTTCACACTGTACTGACAGATGCCCACAACCTTACAGTCGCACCTATATAGGTTATTTTATGTTACAGACTCACTTAACGGATGGACATGTTCGGTCAATCCATCCCCCCACACTATTTGCAATGCCCACCACCCCCCCTTTTCGCCTACATCACAGCCACCCCTGCATCTGCTGGCCAGTTCGTCTGAAGAAAACTTTTGAAATGCTCCTCTCCTCCCCGCCCCAAACCAATCCCTCCACCTCCCTCACGACCACAACCTTCCCCATACAATCTACACCCTCTTCAACCATCCAACTAGGGACCAACTTTGACCCTACCATTCACTGCACCCCCACACTGAACACCACATTGACTAATGACTACCCACTCCCCCAGACCAAACCAAACCCAATCAACACTGACGCTACCCCCCCCTCCCACACATTCATGGACCGAAATCACTGTCATACCAGACACACCCTTCACATCCACACCCGGTGACACCCCCACAGACGCTTTGACACCTTCTACTGACATTCCCAACCTCCCTATATATGACCCTTGCAGATTCCCGGACATAGATGTGGGTGCCACCAGTGACCTGAACACACCCCTCACCCCCACCCTCATGAACATTCCTACACCTTCTTTTCACACTCATCCACCCCCTACCTCTGGTACTCACACATCCCCTTACAACTCTCACCCTGAACCCTCTCCATCATACCCCCCTGTCCCTGATGGCCAATCTCCCCTCACATACGCCCAACATCTTATCAAACAAAAAAACAAGACAGACACACACATCCCGGTCTGGTACCGGGATGGACCACCAGCATGCTTATGCTACAATGCAGACACTCCCCGCCTCCCTTCACAGGTTCCCATGACAGACTGGGACAACTTCAAAATGCATAAACAATCACATCAAAAACTTCATCATGACTCGCCTCTTAGAAACATCCATCTACCTTCAGACATACATAGAGCACATCATTAACACATACAACATTCCCTGACACCTCCTCACCCACCCCAACACACCCATCTCATGCATACCCAAATCATCTCCCACAATCCACCACCATGACACAGCCTTGGACCGACCGACTCCCCAGCTTGACAGACCCACCTCCCCTATGGACACACGTGAGCCCACCTCCCCTATGGACACACGTGAGCCCACCTCCCCTATGGACACACGTGAGCCCACCTCCCCGACAGCCACACACAGGCCCACCTTCCCAACAGCTGCATGCAGGCCCACCTCCCCGACAGCCACACACAGGCCCACCTCCCCGACAGCCACACACAGGCCCACCTTCCCAACAGCTGCATGCAGGCCCACCTTCCCAACAGCCACACACAGGCCCACCTTCCCAACAGCCACACACAGGCCCACCTTCCCAACAGCCACACACAGGCCCACCTCCCCGACAGCCACACACAGGCCCACCTTCCCAACAGCCACACACAGGCCCACCTTCCCAACAGCTGCATGCAGGCCCACCTTCCCAACAGCCACACACAGGCCCACCTTCCCAACAGCCACACACAGGCCCACCTTCCCAACAGCCACACACAGGCCCAACAGCCACACACAGGCCCACCTCCCCGACAGCCACACACAGGCCCACCTTCCCAACAGCTGCATGCAGGCCCACCTTCCCAACAGCCACACACAGGCCCACCTTCCCAACAGCCACACACAGGCCCAACAGCCACACACAGGCCCACCTCCCCGACAGCCACACACAGGCCCACCTTCCCAACAGCTGCATGCAGGCCCACCTTCCCAACAGCCACACACAGGCCCACCTTCCCAACAGCCACACACAGGCCCACCTTCCCAACAGCCACACACAGGCCCAACAGCCACACACAGGCCCACCTCCCCGACAGCCACACACAGGCCCACCTTCCCAACAGCTGCATGCAGGCCCACCTTCCCAACAGCCACACACAGGCCCACCTTCCCAACAGCCACACACAGGCCCACCTTCCCAACAGCCACACACAGGCCCACCTCCCCGACAGCCACACACAGGCCCACCTTCCCAACAGCTGCATGCAGGCCCACCTTCCCAACAGCCACACACAGGCCCACCTTCCCAACAGCCACATACAGGCCCACCTCCCCGACAGCCACACACAGGCCCACCTTCCCAACAGCTGCATGCAGGCCCACCTCCCCAGCGGCCACACACGAACCCACCTTCCCAACTGCCACACACAAAACCACCTCCCCAACTACCCCACACCAGCATCCCAAACACACCTTCACGGACCCAATACTTTCTCCCCGCCCCTTGAACCCCTTCCCCACGACATCACCCCTATTTGGATTGGAACAATGGACCCCACCCACTGTCCCGTTCTAACCGTCCCCGACACTCAAACAATCCTTCGTCTAGGCCACTTCTCCCCACCCCTCCACGCCACAGACTGACCTACCAACCTCCCCGCCCCCCTCCTTCAAACTCTTCTCCCCAATATCCTCCTCCTCTTCCCTCTTCCCCTACATGGATTCCCCTCTCCCCTGGTGCCCCTCCAATATCACAAAAACGCCTGCCACGACGACTGACCTTGGACTTATCCCGGGGATCCCGACAATGAAGGGGGATGGACACTTTTGGGGTACAATGCATGCAGCGAAGCGTGCAGAGTTGGATTGGTGGTATGCCCAGACAGCGAAGTAGCCATCGGTTATACACTGGTTCTGGTACAATAACATCGAAAGAGCCTATGAAAGCTATGTACTGATTATCAGAAGCGAAATGAGATTAATGTGCGGAGGGCAAGGGTCGGTACAAAAGCCTACGGAGCCTTATTTTGTATTTGTACCTCGTTCTTAAACCTGTGTTTGGCTTTTTCCAAATCGGACCTCTCCCTTCTTGAGAAGGGCCTCAACTTTATCCCATCTTGGCCTCATAGAAGGTTGATTGATTAATGTGCGGAGGGCAAGGGGCGGTATGAGAGCCTACACAGCCTTATTTTGTATATTGTATATCCTATCAGTCTTTAACCTAGTACCTCGTTCTTAAGCCTGTGTTTGGCTTTTCCATTTGTAAGGCTTGTTAATTGAAGTCATTAATGAACAATTTGCAACTTTTATTCTTGTTGATTGATTTGCATTTCTTAAAAATAATGAGGTATATGTTGGAATCTTCTTTTTCCTTATATTTCCCCTATCTCTTTTCTTCCTCGTCTTTCTTTCTCCCTCCCTCTAATTAAATGGTATACTTTATTTGCCAATTATGTTCTTTCTCTTTAAACATCGACTTCACCCTAACCCTTATCACTATACCTAAACACAACACTGATTTCTTTCCTCTTATTTGAGCCCTGTCTGATGGTGTTTTTGCACAAGTTAACATCCAATGATCCTGTACCCCACGCTTTAGATTACACACTCCTCAACCGTCCCATCTTCCGATCAGGTACCGAGCAGAGCTTCGCCTTGACATACAAAATAAAATGCTGAAGATTCTGCTGCACTTTGGGGGTTAGGGTTAGGGTTAGGGTTTGGGTGGTAGTAAGGGGACAAGAAATTACACAGCTGAGGTGATAGAAGTAGCCTAATGAAAAGAAAAAGAAAAAAGTGGAGCATAGCCTTTATTTCGTAGTATCTGGGCAAGACCAATCCAGCTACCGTAGCGGTCCCCGGGGGCAAACCCCGACCGGCACAGCTCCTGCCAGATGGTTTCAAACAATTTTTGATAAACTCTAACCTCTCCTTGAAGACAGCATTCTGGTTGTCCAGCTGACACAGGAGGTATTTGCATTGCTGAGACAGAGCCTCCTTATCCGCTGCCTCTCCACGAAGCACTTCCAGCCGACTCTGAAAGACACCAACAACAACAATCACCACAGATCCAAGTCATACTTTGCCACCTCTCCATGAAGCACTTCCAGCCGACTCTGAAAGCAACCAACAACAACAATCACCACAGATCCAAGTCATACTTTGCCACCTCTCCATGAAGCACTTCCAGCCGACTCTGAAAGCAACCAACAACAACAATCACCACAGATCCAAGTCATACTTTGCCACCTCTCCATGAAGCACTTCCAGCCGACTCTGAAAGCAACCAACAACAACAATCACCACAGATCCAAGTCATACTTTGCCACCTCTCCATGAAGCACTTCCAGCCGACTCTGAAAGCAACCAACAACAACAATCACCATAGATCCAAGTCATACTTTGCCACCTCTCCATGAAGCACTTCCAGCCGACTCTGAAAGCAACCAACAACAATCACCACAGATCCAAGTCATACTTATCCACCTCTCCATGAAGCACTTCCAGCCGACTCTGAAAGCAACCAACAACAATCACCACAGATCCAAGTCATACTTTGCCACCTCTCCATGAAGCACTTCCAGCCGACTCTGAAAGCAACCAACAACAATCACCACAGATCCAAGTCATCTTTATCCACCGCCTCTCCATGCAGCACTTCCAGCCGACTCTGATGGCTGGGATTATCTGGACTATTCAGGGTGTAATTCTGCCAAGCATCGTTTTCATCATCAACATCACCACCGCAACCACTGTCATCATCATCATCATCATTAACATCACCACTCTCATCATGTTATCACCACCACCATTGTATAATATTCAACTTCAGTTGTTGATTTTCTTCCATCAAACTGGTCTCTGCTTGAACCAGTTCTTCCACAATTATAGCCTGTTTGCCAAGATCAGCATCATCAGTTGTCCAAATCATCATCGGATGAGAACGTTACGTGTTTTACTACCCCCACCACATGGGCTGCCGCACCCTGTCGTGAAAATAGGCCAAAGTGACCACTGGTCAGTGACACTGACCACTGGTCAACCACATCAAACCTTGTTCATTTGAACTCCTAATAAACTCATTTGCAGTCAAACAGTGAAAATAGGCCAAAATGACGACTGGTCAGTGACACTGACCACTGGTCAATGACATCAACAATTGTTCATTTGAACTCCTAATACACTAATTTGCAATCAAACAGTGATAATAGGCCAAAGTGACCAACTGGACCACGAGGCCACAAGACAGCAACTGGACCACGAGGCCACCGTGCAGCAACTGGACCATGAGGCCACAAGACAGCAACTGGACCACAAGGCCACCGTGCAGCAACTGGACCACGAGGCCACCGTGCAGCAACTGGCCACCATGCAGCAACTGGATCACGAGGCCACCGTGCAGCAACTGGCCACCATGCAGCAACTGGATCACGAGGCCACCGTGCAGCAACTGGACCACGAGGCTACCTTGCTTTAAAATAAAGAGCATAAGGTCATTGGATACCAGACCCTCATTTGATGCCTTTCAGTGACATGGGTGTTCAATCATTGTGGTGCCAAGAAGCGAACAGTGGCGATGACAGGGTTAAGCCAGGGAACAACAACAACAACAGCTTTTGGCTTTTACCCGACGCAGTATGCTATGGGCAGGTTTCACTCACTTCTTCTGTCTTCCTGTGCTCCTCTCGGATGGCTTCGATGGTGGACTGCAGCTGGTCCCGCTCTCTGTAGGACTTCTCCACCACACTCTTCAGCCTGGACCAAGCAGACAGTCAACTGTATTGCACTGTTTTCCATTTGTTAGGCTTGTTAATTGAAGTCATTAATGAACAATTTGCAACTTTTATTCTTGTTGATTGATTTGCATTTCTTAAAAATAATGAGGTATATGTTGGAATCTTCTTTTTCCTTATATTTCCCCTATCTCTTTTCTTCCTCGTCTTTCTTTCTCCCTCCCTCTAATTAAATGGTATACTTTATTTGCCAATTATGTTCTTTCTCTTTAAACATCGACTTCACCCTAACCCTTATCACTATACCTAAACACAACACTGATTTCTTTCCTCTTATTTGAGCCCTGTCTGATGGTGTTTTTGCACAAGTTAACATCCAATGATCCTGTACCCCACGCTTTAGATTACACACTCCTCAACCGTCCCATCTTCCGATCAGGTACCGAGCAGAGCTTCGCCTTGACATACAAAATAAAATGCTGAAGATTCTGCTGCACTTTGGGGGTTAGGGTTAGGGTTAGGGTTTGGGTGGTAGTAAGGGGACAAGAAATTACACAGCTGAGGTGATAGAAGTAGCCTAATGAAAAGAAAAAGAAAAAAGTGGACCATAGCCTTTATTTCGTAGTATCTGGGCAAGACCAATCCAGCTACCGTAGCGGTCCCCGGGGGCAAACCCCGACCGGCACAGCTCCTGCCAGATGGTTTCAAACAATTTTTGATAAACTCTAACCTCTCCTTGAAGACAGCATTCTGGTTGTCCAGCTGACACAGGAGGTCTTTGCATTGCTGAGACAGAGCCTCCTTATCCGCTGCCTCTCCACGAAGCACTTCCAGCCGACTCTGAAAGACAAAAACAACAACAATCACCACAGATCCAAGTCATACTTATCCACCTCTCCATGAAGCACTTCCAGCCGACTCTGAAAGCAACCAACAACAATCACCACAGATCCAAGTCATACTTTGCCACCTCTCCATGAAGCACTTCCAGCCGACTCTGAAAGCAACCAACAACAACAATCACCACAGATCCAAGTCATACTTTGCCACCTCTCCATGAAGCACTTCCAGCCGACTCTGAAAGCAACCAACAACAATCACCACAGATCCAAGTCATACTTTGCTACCTCTCCATGAAGCACTTCCAGCCGACTCTGAAAGCAACCAACAACAACAATCACCACAGATCCAAGTCATACTTTGCCACCTCTCCATGAAGCATTTCCAGCCGACTCTGAAAGCAACCAACAACAATCACCACAGATCCAAGTCATACTTTGCCACCTCTCCATGAAGCACTTCCAGCCGACTCTGAAAGCAACCAACAACAACAATCACCACAGATCCAAGTCATACTTATCCACCTCTCCATGAAGCACTTCCAGCCGACTCTGAAAGCAACCAACAACAATCACCACAGATCCAAGTCATACTTTGCCACCTCTCCATGAAGCACTTCCAGCCGACTCTGAAAGCAACCAACAACAACAATCACCACAGATCCAAGTCATACTTTGCCACCTCTCCATGAAGCACTTCCAGCCGACTCTGAAAGCAACCAACAACAATCACCACAGATCCAAGTCATACTTTGCCACCTCTCCATGAAGCACTTCCAGCCGACTCTGAAAGCAACCAACAACAATCACCACAGATCCAAGTCATCTTTATCCACCGCCTCTCCATGCAGCACTTCCAGCCGACTCTGAAAGCAACCAACAACAATCACCACAGATCCAAGTCATCTTTATCCACCGCCTCTCCATGCAGCACTTCCAGCCGACTCTGAAAGCAACCAACAACAATCACCACAGATCCAAGTCATCTTTATCCACCGCCTCTCCATGCAGCACTTCCAGCCGACTCTGAAAGCAACCAACAACAATCACCACAGATCCAAGTCATCTTTATCCACCGCCTCTCCATGCAGCACTTCCAGCCGACTCTGATGGCTGGGATTATCTGGACTATTCGTGGGGTAATTCTGCCAAGCATCGTTTTCATCATCAACATCACCACCGCAACCACTGTCATCATCATCATCAACATTAACATCACCACTCTCATCATGTTATCACCACCACCATTGTATAATATTCAACTTCAGTTGTTGATTTTCTTCCATCAAACTGGTCTCTGCTTGAACCAGTTCTTCCACAATTATAGCCTGTTTGCCAAGATCAGCATCATCAGTTGTCCAAATCATCATCGGATGAGAACGTTACGTGTTTTACTACCCCCACCACATGGGCTGCCGCACCCTGTCGTGAAAATAGGCCAAAGTGACCACTGGTCAGTGACACTGACCACTGGTCAACCACATCAAACCTTGTTCATTTGAACTCCTAATAAACTCATTTGCAGTCAAACAGTGAAAATAGGCCAAAATGACGACTGGTCAGTGACACTGACCACTGGTCAATGACATCAACAATTGTTCATTTGAACTCCTAATACACTAATTTGCAATCAAACAGTGATAATAGGCCAAAGTGACCAACTGGACCACGAGGCCACAAGACAGCAACTGGACCACGAGGCCACCGTGCAGCAACTGGACCACGAGCAACTGGACCATGAGGCCACAAGACAGCAACTGGACCACAAGGCCACCGTGCAGCAACTGGACCACGAGGCCACCATGCAGCAACTGGCCACCATGCAGCAACTGGATCACGAGGCCACCGTGCAGCAACTGGACCACGAGGCTACCTTGCTTTAAAATAAAGAGCATAAGGTCATTGGATACCAGACCCTCATTTGATGCCTTTCAGTGACATGGGTGTTCAATCATTGTGGTGCCAAGAAGCGAACAGTGGCGATGACAGGGTTAAGCCAGGGAACAACAACAACAACAGCTTTTGGCTTTTACCCGACGCAGTATGCTATGGGCAGGTTTCACTCACTTCTTCTGTCTTCCTGTGCTCCTCTCGGATGGCTTTGATGGTGGACTGCAGCTGGTCCCGCTCTCTGTAGGACTTCTCCACCACACTCTTCAGCCTGGACCAAGCAGACAGTCAACTGTATTGCACTGTTTTCCATTTGTTAGGCTTGTTAATTGAAGTCATTAATGAACAATTTGCAACTTTTATTCTTGTTGATTGATTTGCATTTCTTAAAAATAATGAGGTATATGTTGGAATCTTCTTTTTCCTTATATTTCCCCTATCTCTTTTCTTCCTCGTCTCTCTTTCTCCCTCCCTCTAATTAAATGGTATACTTTATTTGCCAATTATGTTCTTTCTCTTTAAACATCGACTTCACCCTAACCCTTATCACTATACCTAAACACAACACTGATTTCTTTCCTCTTATTTGAGCCCTGTCTGATGGTGTTTTTGCACAAGTTAACATCCAATGATCCTGTACCCCACGCTTTAGATTACACACTCCTCAACCGTCCCATCTTCCGATCAGGTACCGAGCAGAGCTTCGCCTTGACATACAAAATAAAATGCTGAAGATTCTGCTGCACTTTGGGGGTTAGGGTTAGGGTTAGGGTTTGGGTGGTAGTAAGGGGACAAGAAATTACACAGCTGAGGTGATAGAAGTAGCCTAATGAAAAGAAAAAGAAAAAAGTGGACCATAGCCTTTATTTCGTAGTATCTGGGCAAGACCAATCCAGCTACCGTAGCGGTCCCCGGGGGCAAACCCCGACCGGCACAGCTCCTGCCAGATGGTTTCAAACAATTTTTGATAAACTCTAACCTCTCCTTGAAGACAGCATTCTGGTTGTCCAGCTGACACAGGAGGTCTTTGCATTGCTGAGACAGAGCCTCCTTATCCGCTGCCTCTCCACGAAGCACTTCCAGCCGACTCTGAAAGACACCAACAACAACAATCACCACAGATCCAAGTCATACTTTGCCACCTCTCCATGAAGCACTTCCAGCCGACTCTGAAAGCAACCAACAACAATCACCACAGATCCAAGTCATACTTTGCCACCTCTCCATGAAGCACTTCCAGCCGACTCTGAAAGACACCAACAACAACAATCACCACAGATCCAAGTCATACTTTGCCACCTCTCCATGAAGCACTTCCAGCCGACTCTGAAAGCAACCAACAACAATCACCACAGATCCAAGTCATACTTTGCCACCTCTCCATGAAGCACTTCCAGCCGACTCTGAAAGCAACCAACAACAACAATCACCACAGATCCAAGTCATACTTATCCACCTCTCCATGCAGCACTTCCAGCCGACTCTGAAAGCAACCAACAACAATCACCACAGATCCAAGTCATACTTTGCCACCTCTCCATGCAGCACTTCCAGCCGACTCTGAAAGCAACCAACAACAACAATCACCACAGATCCAAGTCATCTTTATCCACCGCCTCTCCATGAAGCACTTCCAGCCGACTCTGAAAGCAACCAACAACAATCACCACAGATCCAAGTCATCTTTATCCACCGCCTCTCCATGCAGCACTTCCAGCCGACTCTGATGGCTGGGATTATCTGGACTATTCGGGGGGTAATTCTGCCAAGCATCGTTTTCATCATCAACATCACCACCGCAACCACTGTCATCGTCATCATCAACATTAACATCACCACTCTCATCATGTTATCACCACCACCACCATTGTATAATATTCAACTTCAGTTGTTGATTTTCTTCCATCAAACTGGTCTCTGCTTGAACCAGTTCTTCCAGCATCATCAGTTGTCCAAATCATCATCGGATGAGAACGTTACGTGTTTTACTACCCCCACCACATGGGCTGCCGCACACTGTCGTGAAAATAGTGAAAAT
>JAGGCT020004113.1:442691-465191 GCA_017654935.2 Phymorhynchus buccinoides
GATCCATTCTAATGTCGTGTTTCATTGAACAACGCTTTCTTCTTCTACAGCTATGTTACGTTGAAAAGTAGCCTTTCTGATTATATGTTACTTTGGAAAGTGTCTCTTTGTAAACTGCATTGTTTCCATGTTACGACACCCCCCCCACCCCACCCCCCCACCCCCCACCCCCCCACCCCCCCACACACACACTTTTAGTTATCTGTTATGCTAAACACTCACTCTTCCAAATACCACGCTACATTGAAAGCTGCACATTTAAAAAAAAAATTAAACCACATAAAATCGATCCTTACAATAATTGCAATGGTATGTTACGTTGGACGGTGTCCCTTTCCTGCGCTAAGATACGTTAGGTGTGTGTAAATGTTGCCCAAAAGACGACCTTTGATTCGCATACTCGTAAACATTGAAGCAATATGGGAACTGGGAAAATAACCATCAGCCACGACACCTCCCATTGAGATTCCCGCCCCCTAATTTCAGGACAGGAGATTTTTTTTGTAATCTCACGGTTTATGGGTAAAATATTAATTTTGAGGCCCATGGTATTCCATAGACCCTATATGTGCGTGCTATCGTGGTCTGGAACTAAGATATCTATCTAAAGCTACCATGCACAATGCGGTTTCTGGCATTCTGTGCAGTTCACCAGTTCAACGGGTTATCATAACGTGCATGAAGGAACGTATATAGACTGCTGCATGAGAAAACAGACGATGACCCTGCAAGAGTGTAGGTCTGATTATTATATTTTGTTTGTTTTTGCATTCCGTGTCTCTTGTCAGTGTGTGCGTGACTCTCTTTCATTCAGATTCTCTCTTTTTGTCTGTTTGTCTGTCTCAGTCTCAGACTGTCTCTCGCCTCTTTGACTGTCTGTATCTCTGTCTCTGTCTGTCAATCTGTCTGTCTCTGTCAGTCGGTGTGTCTATCTGTATATCTATCTGTGTTTCTGTCTGTCCTTCTGTATGTCTGTGTGTCTGTCTGTATGTCTGTCTGTCTGTCTGTCTGTCTCTCTCTCTGTCTCTCTCTCTCGCTCTCTCGCTCTCTCTCTCTCTCTCTCTCTCTCTCTCGCTCTCTCTCTCTCTCTCTCTCTCTCTCTCCTCTCTCTCTCTCTATCTCTCTCTCTCTCTCTCTCTCTCTCTCTCTCTCTCTCTCTCTCCTCTCTCTCTCTCTCTCTCTCTCTCTCTCTCTCTCTCTCTCTCTCTTTCTGCATAACAGACAACATACGTCGCTATTTACAGCATTGCCAACATATTCTTTGAAACAAAACATACTGAAAGTGAAACATCGATTTTAAAAATCCTAAACAGATACCCCGCCCCTCCTCCTTCCTGTCGACCCTATATCTCATGCCCTTTTTTCTTTCTCCCATTTTGTCTGTTTGTCTGTCTGCCCCCCCCCCCCTTTCTCTCTCTCTCTCTCTCTCTCTCTCTCTCTCTCCCTCTCTCTCTCTCTCTCTCTCTCTCTCTCTCTCTCTCTCTCTCTCTACTCTCTCTCTCTCTCTCTCTCTCTCTCTCTCTCTCTCTCTTCTCTATATTTCGCTCTCCCATTTTCCTTAATGGAAAGCCTCAAGTTGTTCCCTGGGTCAAAACAAGATTAAAAATGGACTGTTTCTTTTGGCGGATATTTTCCCTTCTTCTTCTTCTTCTTCTTCTTCTTCTTCTTCTTCTTCTTTGAATATGTATGCATTGCCTTGAATGCGCACAATCCCGTCTAGAACAGTTTGGAATTCATTGAGAATGCCCATTGCTCTAAATCGTTTCCATGACTAAGACCACCCCTGCTCTGTATGGTCGTTTGGGTAGTATATGAAATACGAGTAATTCACAGTAATATATAAATTAAAAAAACAGTTTTTATTTTTTCTGTTTTAAACTTACACACGTACACATACACAATTCATACACGCGCTCGCACACACACAGACACACACACACACACACACACACACACACACGCACGTACGCACGCACACACGCACGCACACACGCACACACACATACACACAAACACACACACACACACACGCACACACACACGCACACGCACGCACGCACGCACGCACGCACGCACGCACACACGCACACACACACACACACACACACACACACACACACACACACACACATACACACACACTGCTATTTCTCCAACCCCTTCCTTCACCCCAGCACATTTAAAGGTGTTACACCATTTGTATTAACCCTTCCTACCCATCCTACCCCACCCCCTCATTTTTGTTCTCTCTCTCCCATGCAGCTGTGAGGTTTTCATTCAACGTCTGCTGACGCTAATGAGTTCCGTAACTTGTCTCTGACGGAAGGCTGTTCCAGTCTCTAATGAGTTAAACTCCAGTAATCCATTTAACCTCGGAGAGCAGAATCTAAACAGGGAGCTGGCTACTCCTACAGCCAGTTACGTCTATTAATTATGCCGAGGTTTTTTTTAGCGTTAGTCTTCCAGAGATTCTTACAATAGAAGATGTTTAGATCTTTACTAAAAATTCTTAAAATTAATTTTGTCAATGGGTCTACACTTTCTATTATGATATTAAATCTTATGTTATTGTTAATGGAAAATTATCGCAAGGCTTTCCTATAGGGCGTGGTTGTAGGCAGGGGGATCCAATATCACCTTATATTTTTTGTACTTTGTGCAGAGTTATTAGCTTCAAACATTCGTGAAGATAAAGATATAAAAGGAATACCGATATCAGACTCAGAGTTCAAAATTACTCAGTTTGCAGACGACACATCATTTATGCTACAGGGTGATGAAAAATCATATGAAAAACTTTTTGCAACACTTGAAGAGTTTGAAACTCTTCTGGCTTAAAACTAAATGTTGAGAAAACTATCAACGTTTGGTTAGCTAGCAAAAATAATTCAAATGTCATAAACGTACCGAATAAAAACATGAAATGGAATCCATCTTTCGAAAGTAGAATGGCTGTTTTCGGTTTTCTTGTCTTGTGATTGGTTGATAGTTATTTAAGGGGCGCAATTTCTGCTAATGCTTTACCTCCCTTTGCTGTTTGCCGAAAAATACCTTATAAAACAAATTCTGAGGCAGTGCGCAAGTGAACTTTTGCGAACTTGACGGATTTCACTATATATAATTTTCTCATCTTCTTTTGATGTGAGCGGAGGGGTGATATAAAAACTCGATCTACCTTTTCACCCCTTTTTTGGGAGGGGGGACAGAGTTTCAGAAATGGTGGAGAAATTGGATGCATTACCCAGGAAGGTAATTCTCTTTGAACTAATCGCAATCTGTATGGCATCCTGACCTGTCATAATTTGCAGGGAAACCACATGTTTTGATAAATAAAAATAATTGTGGGAAGATTCTTTCCACCACCTGAAACATAAATCTTCGGATTTGTATCCTTTGTATGAGGGGCTATGTCGTCAGCAGAGATTTAACATTGACATTCGAGGTCTGCCGAAATATCTTGTGAATCGCTGCACAGTTTTACTTAGAATTTTGTACATTAGTATATCACCTGAACGTGATGTATCCAAGGGAGCATCTGTATCTTTGCTTACTTTCATCTTCACTATGCAGTAACTTGCTACGACCTTACTAACCCCTCACATCTGTAGTTATCTTGACTGACTCCGTCTTCCAACTCAGCTTTGCAGGGCAGCTTGGTCAGTTGAGCAGAATTAATACAATGAATTAGTATTCCTAACACATCACATTATCATCAAATGCCATAGCCTGGATTCCTTCTCACTGTGGAATCTCTGGCAATGACCAGGCTGACCAGGCAGCCGAAAGTGCGGAAACCGGTCAGTCTGGTCAGCCGGTCAACATAGGCTTGTCCACAACCGAAATATAATAACCCGTTAAAAGGGCAGATGCTGCGGACATGACAGATGATCATCTCGTCCAGGACTGCCGTAGCTTTCAGCACCTCAGACTAAAACTTGGTCATCTGACCCACCAGTAAAGGTACCGACTCACACGAGCAATTTTAATAATATTACTATCCAAATGTGATGTTTGTGAAGCATGATTCTCTTAGAAATTGTACTGTTTAAATGAATCTGATGAAACCCTTTTAGTTTCGTTCACTAGATTTGTACTCATCCTTACAGAAATCTGATGAAATATTTGCGTCAGACATTTGATGAGAATCGTGTATTGGGGTCTACATGATGAATTAATGAACGAAAATAGCAGGTTTCATCGGCTTCATTTAGACAGTGATATTTCACGAGAATCACGCATAACAAACATCGTTACAGTTGGGTAATCGCACGATTGAAATCGATTGAAATCGATGGCTTGGAGTCAAAACGGACTATTTGTAGATAGTCCATTGACATATTATTGAACTTATTACGAAAAATAATAACTTGTATAAAAAAAAAGACTGCTATTCCAAGCCTTCGACTGAAATTATTATCCTATCGCCTTGGTGTTTTTAACGGTAAGACACTGGTATGTCCAAATGTCTTGAAAGACTTTACATTTTGTGCGTGTGTTTCAAATACCGTTTGTAAACCGCTTTGTGTTCGATAAAAATCGCTATAGAAAAGTCCCTTTATTATTATTTTATTAAATTCAGGTATTTGTTGACCATTTTCTATTCTGCAAGTTTTTTTTGTGTTTGCTAATTTTGGACATTTCTTTTAATGAATCAATTTAATGTTTCACGAGGGTGATGAGGTGTCTGGGTTTTTTTCTTGACTTACTGTGTATTATATGTAGAACTTGCGCAACGCCCCGTACCGGTAACGCCTTGTACAGGTAACGCCAAGTACCGGTACCGCTGAGTACCGGTTTCGCTGGGTCCGCAAAATATTATATTTTTACTTTTGTGGCTGAAAATACAATTTTTTGACCCCTACCACTTTCAAGGCCTACCAATCTCCATGACCTTGACGTTGACCTTGATCGGTATGCAATCATCAGAACAACCATAAGCCATAGTACCTACATGCCAAGTTTGAAGTCCCTAAGACCCATGGTGTGGACGTTATAGCCCCTTAAAGATTTTCGGTTTTCAAGGTCATACGCCAAGGTGAAGGTCATGACGGCGATAATTTATGCGTGGATGCCTTCTCTCATGGTGACACGCCACCACACAAAACTGGAAACGATTCGGTAAAGCAGTTCGGGAGATATGCGTGGGACAGTAAAACCCAATCATTAGACCCCTACCACTTTCAAGGCATACTGATCTCCCTGACCTTGACCTTGACCTTCATTGGTACGCCATCATCAGAACGGCCATAAGCGAAAGTACATCCATGCCAAGTTTCAAGACTCTAGGACCTGCGGTGTGGAAGTTATGGCCCCTTAACGATTTTCGGTTTTCAAGGTCATACACCAACGTCAAGGTCAGGACGGCAAAAAGTTTTGCTAAGATGCCTTCCTCTCATGGTGACACACCACCACACAAAATTTGAAGTGATTCGGTCAAGCGGTGCGGGAGATCCTTGGGACAGACAGAAAAGAACAAACAAACAAACAAAAAAAGGAAACAAACCCGAACAGCTCGGATTTACTAACCGCAAGTGCGTGTGGAACTGCGTGTGGTCCCCCCCCCCTCCCCACGACCCCTTGGCGGAGGTTTCCGAAAAGTAAGGACGGCATGACCTTCCGAGGGTGCCAAGGATGCTTGATGCCAAATTTGGTGTCGATCGGTTGAGAACTGTGGCCCCCTCCAGCCCACCCCCCTGAACACCCCCCACACACACCCAACCATCCCACCCCTCCAGATCCCCCCTCCCCCCCAGCCCCCCTCATCCCCTCCCTCCTGCCCTCAACCCCTCCCCCCCTTCCCCTCCCATCCCCCCCCCCCCCCCCCCCCGGCTCACAGCTCACACGCACTTGCCGTTAGTAAATCCGAGCTGCGTGTGGTTCCCCCCTCCCCACGACCTTCGGAGGGTGCCAAGGATGCTTGATACCAAATTTGGTGTCGATCGGTTGAGAACTGTGGCCGTGCATAAGGGACACACAGACAGACAGACAGACAGATTTCGAAAATATATATAAGATGCATTTAAGCATACCAATCTGTGCGATAGTTAATGCAGTTCTAAACTATACGGTACAAGGAACACATAAAAGTATTCACATTAAATCAAGATACTTGATATCTCTTAAATTGGTATACTCTTACGCACTTACACACATTGGCCAACAGAATATACACATACACATGTACGCGCAAGCACATTTAGAACAAAACGCAAATGCAAAATAAATCATGCCTATCTATTGTTGTATATGCTGCAATAATTACGCAGAATATTTTTCAATGTGCCCACAGACAATTGGGTTTTAACAAAATGTTATCGTCATAATTGTCCCAAATTCTGAAAATAAATCCACCAATTCAATAACTTCATAGGTGCAGGCATACAAAATCGAAGACCGGCACACTTGGAGTATTGAATTATGTCTATCAGTTCACAACAGTCTAACAGAAAACATCCTATATATAATAAATACGAATGTAATAGCATGAACAATAAAGTAGATTCACATGCACAACAAAAATGTGCACGCTAGTGGCGACAAATACGGGTACTTAACTACACCCAGACCCATCCACACCGACACCCACACGCATGCACACGAGTGGAGAGAGAGAGAGAGAGAGAGAGAGAGAGAGAGAGAGAGAGAGAGAGAGAGAGAGAGAGAGAGAGAGAGAGAGAGAGAGAGATTCACACACAATTCACATTCACAATTCACAAAGTTTACTGATCCAGGCTTTCTGCCCATGTCAGAGGGGAGGGGGTTACAAAAGGAAAAACAAACAGTGACAGCAAAATCAAGAAAGAGAGAGAGAGAGAGAGAGAGAGAGAGAGAGAGAGAGAGAGAGAGAGAGAGAGAGAGAGAGAGAGAGAGAGAGAGAGAGAGAGAGAGAGAGAGAGAGAGAGAGAGAGAGAGAGAGAGAGACTCGACATTTTTTATTGTCATTACCTCAAATGGGTCTTATGACAAGGGGGGTAATCACAACATTCTTTTCCATCTCTTCTATGGAGATAGGAGCAAAACATAGGTAATGAACATAGCCAAAATAAGGATACATCTTTTGTCACATTCAAGTATACTATTGTATCAGCAAAAGGAAACTATATAAAGGCCTATACAAAAAAATGAATAGGTAATAGCCGAAATAGCAATTAAAAAATTAAAAAAAGCATAGCGAAGAAGAAAAGATAGGCTTCTCTGGAAACAGGTTTGTGCGTTGGTTGGGTCTGTGCGTACCCCCCCCCCCCCCCCCCCCCCCTCCCCCCCTCCTGGAATCCTAGAGATTCTAAAGGAGCCACGTCATTTTCTCCCTATACGTCTATGCCTGCTTCTCTATACCATTTCTTAAACTGAAATGACGTAATTTCACGGAGTTAGACGGTAAGACATGAATCTACTCATTTCATTAATGATTTCCTTAAAATAGTGGAAGACAGAATGGCAGAACTGTTCACTTTCAAGCAACAAGCATGAAATTTGGCATGATGGTATCTTATGGTGTGTTTATCAATTCCTAACGTAGGGACATTTGCAATTTCAGCCTTTAACCCTTTCAGTACCATGGGTATTTTTTCGGTGACAAAAACAAACAAACAATGTATGCATTTTCATGAAACAAGCATGAAATTTGGAATGATAGGTTCTTATGGCATAGCGGGGGTTCTATGTCGCAAAATCGTGCACTTCATGCAAAAAGCACCAAATTTGGCAGAGATGGCCAGTTTTATGTCCTGAACAAAACCTGATTAGAGCCACCATGAAAAAGTTTGTTTTGGGGGCATTTTTCAAAATGGCCGACACAAAAAAATGGAATATATTTTGCATAATTGTTCATTTAATGCTACAAACATCAAATCTGGCTGAGAAGGACAATTTCATGCCCTGAACATAACCTGATACAGGTCTATTTTTAAAAAAATGGAAAATTTCCAAGATGGCAACCAAGCAAAAAGCAAAAAGGGGAATCGTATGCTGTACAATCATTCATTTTCACCCATAACACCAAATCTGGCAAAAAAGGACAGTGCTATATCCTGAAGAAAACCTGATGAGCCACAATCAAGAAGAGAACAAAAAATGTTTTTGAACAACAAATCAATTTTGAATATCATTCCCGCAAATGAAAGTTAGTTTACAGTGCTATTCATGATAATAGATGACGGAACCAAATCAGCATAGCCACAAGTCATCCAGACTCTCTTCAAGCAAGAAAGCCTTCATAATGTAGATATTTTACAATAACATATATTGTGTACATAACCAGTTTTGTGTACTGCCAGCAGGTGCGGCGGCACGAGGGGTGGGGGTGGGGGTGGGGAGGGGGGGGGGGCTGTGTAGGGTGACTCACCTAGTTGCTGCTGGGTTTCGATGACAGGCAAGCACAACTGCAGAGAGCAGTGCACTGTAGTCCCTGTTTCCGGCACCCACAGTGTTTTGTCCTGCAGGCCTTCTTGCAGCCACATTTCAGCAGTTCTCTGCACACTCTAGATGCTTCTGGAAGGCTGGTCCAGAAAGGCTCCCACTGTCCTGCAACGAACCGCCAACCCCAAGCAGATGGATTTGGAAGAGTTTGTACTGGGCGGTCTGCCTGGCCCCAAATGTAGCTGCCTTGGTAGATGGCCCTCTTCATGTGCTGCAGCAGCGCCTCACTGGTTGGTGGAACATTCTCAATCTGCCGGCCCTTTTGGCACGGCCGTTCAATTTGGATCGTTTAGTTCCCACATATGCGCTATCGTGAAACCCACTCACCTCCTCCTCTTTTGCATCTCCTTCCTTCCCCATCCATCCCTCCCTCCCATTCCTTGACCGTAGCAAGACTTCACGCGGCAGCAAAGGTAGCACGCAGGCAGGATTTCACAAGTGGGCTGCTACAGCCAAAGTTCTATTTGGTCGCTGGCAGCTTGCTTACTACACACGCGCGCAGCAGTGCAGCAAGGCTTGGTGGCTTGAAGAGTATAGCCTAGTAAAGAGTGTTCCTCTTTGCTTTGTGCTGTGGAGAAATTACACACTGACACTAGTTGTCTTTCAATTTAAATTGCTCAGCTACCGTTCGACTGAGCACCTAACTAACTACACACTTTAAACACAAGATGACTCTAGAACTTATATGTAAAAGCACACTTATCAACACTGGCTACTTTAGACAGAACACGCCGAGGAAAATGCCACATAAATCTGTGGTACTGAGGGAAAAACCTAGGCCTTTAAAATAGCGCGCACTGCTGTTCTATTCCAACCCTGACTGCTATAATGTACACAAAGCGTGGTTTATTAATTAACACTAATTACACCACAACTAGCTTTTGGTTCGAATCACTGTTCACACAATGCTGTTCACCACACACCTATGTATGCTCACACCAAAATGTTTGGCAAATCGAAAGTCTGTTTAGAAGCAGTGGACGAAAACATACGGAGCACAAATTCCACTCTGTTTTCCCACTTGTTTCTGGCGCTTCCAAGAGGTTGAGTCATTCGCATTTCCCGCCTCTGGAAGCCTAGCCGGCAGCAACTAAAGAGTCTGCAAATGCCAGTTTTGTAAAGCCGTGTTGGCTGAATAGGTGTCTCCTGGCACTGTTGACGTCGAGACAGTTGCTTGTCTTGTCATACAAGAGCACAACAAAGCGCTCCAGTGCTGCTCTGTCTGTGGATGTCAGCTCACATGGAGGTTCAGACAGTGCCAGAAAAGTCCTGGTGACATCCTCAGAGGCACCCCATACATCCCACGCCTTCTTCTTCCCCACTCCACTGAAGAAAGACACAGTGGCATAGCCTGTGAAACTGTGAAAGATGGGCAGGCAACGTGACTTCTCCGGACCAAGAGCCCCTGCGATGTGTCTGAGATTCTTCCCAGTACCCATGGACACCCACACCTCATGTGATGGATGGCGTGATGCTGCGGCAACAGCTAGGACGACGACGTCAGTGTCCACAGTTCTGAGAAGGATCCTCCTGCTGTCCTTGGCAGCATAGCAGAGGTGGACCATCATCCGGCTGTCAGCTTCTCATGTGTGCATGGAGACAGGTCACTCAGCTCTGCAGGACTGTTGGAGACAGCAATGGACCCTTGAGTGCTGATGATTTGTTTGTCAGTATCAAGCGTGATAGCACACTGAGCGAGGTAGTGGAAAAGCTCAGATTTGTTTGAGTCAACCCTGAGAAAACTGTGCCAGTTTGGTGGTATGACTGTTTCAGGGCTGACTCGTCTCCTCTTTCCAACTCCTCTGTTGTCCCTGGTGCAACTTTTCAAACTGTCAGATCTGTAGATGTCAAAGACAAGATCCAAACGATCAACATTCAGCAGCATCTGCGTGATGTAAGGCAGGAATACATTTTATGCGTAGGATCCAAATGTTTTTGCAGCCCCTGGCCTAATCATGTTGACAACAGCAACCCCATCAACAATCATCACATCCGCTGCAGGCCTATTTTCTTCCGGTGGATGCACAGCTTCAAGGCACTCAAGCAGGCTTGCTTTAGAGGCGGACCTGAGTTTTCCTGCAGAAGAGAGTGAGGGAGGAGTGGCCTGATTCTCATAGGTGAAGAAATCATCGAGGCCTCCACTGTGTGTCTGGCAAGCTATGTATAGCCTGGAGAAGAGGTGGCAGTCATTCTTGAGGCTTGATAATTTGTAGGAGCTCGCATTTGTCTTCTTCCCCTTTACGCCTGAAATCAATACCAGGTTGTTTCTCTTGATGGGATCTGACAACAGCTTGGTCTTTTTCAAGAGTCGATCATGAATGAAAGCCTTGAATTGTTGAATTCCAGTCGCCATCAGTTGTTTCATGGACTCGTGTGCTGCTGGACACACAATGTCCTTACTGTGAAGTGTGATGAATTCGGCACTCTTCTCTGAAAAAGGGTTGCCTGCCTCTTGGGTGGTTGCAGTCAGCTTCATCACATTGAAGGCTTCTTGAAACGCTCTTGACTGCTCATGGTGAATTGATAACTCATCATTATCATCTCTTTCCAGGGATGTCTCAAACTCTTTGATGACACGTGAGACTTCAGGGCCACTGACCATCCATTGTCTGAGTGCAGACGGATTGTCTGATAGTCAGACAGCGCCACCTTCACCTTTGACTATGGCGTTGTTTTGCTCATGGGCATGGTCTAGTGCAATCTTGGAAAATGGGCGAGCAGTTTTCTTGAGCACAAAGTGGCCTTTGTTGAACTCATGAGACTCATTGGCACTGATGTTCCCCATGTCATTTATGTGTACTGTCAGCCACCTTGCATAATTCTGCTGATCAAGTGCAAAGAACACTGGTGCCATTCTTGTCATTGACTGTAGGTACAGGAGGAAATCGCCGCTTCTCAGTGAGGTAAGAAAGACCAACAGCAGCACTTCAAGTTCCATGACCAGAACCCAGAAGTGAAATGTGGGGCTGCTTTCAGCCATGAACACTCTCCATACGTCAAGTGGCAGGGCAGTTTCTCCATAAATCCATAAATCACCTCTAAAGACGAAGTTTTCACTGGCAAATTACGGACACGCGATCGGAAGCCGCCATTTTGATTTTCCCACTGCAGGTCTACAAAGTCATGAAAAATTAAGGAAACAAAATAAGGCCCGCAAATTTTGGATCAACATATGTATTTTCATACACGATATATCATTGTCCAACGTTTTAGCATTATAAAATAATTTTAGCTTACATTCATTTTGTTTGATAATATTCACTGCGGGCACCTCGTGCTAGAAAATCGTCTGCAGTTTTGGCTCATTTTTTTAATCTATTTCTCAAAATAAAAAACGATTTTGAAGTGGCTTCAAATCTGAAATCAATTATAACATTGTAAAGAACAAAATACCAAAGTATTGTGCTTGTTGCACGAAGTGCACAATTCTGGTTAATTCTGCAACATAGAACCCCCGCTAGCATGTTTACCGATTTCTGATGGAGGGACATGTTCAATTCAGCCGTTAATCCCTTCAGTGCCAAGGACCTCTTGATCGCGGGCAGTTATATTTAAATTTTGTTTTATAATGTTGGGTATTTTCATGTAATAAGCATGAAATTTGGTACGATAGTTTCTTATATGGTGTGCTTATCAATTTGTGATGTAGGGACATTTACAATTCAGGCTTTAACCCCTTCAGTGCCAAGGGCATTTTGATAGAGAACAGTTATTTGATTTTTTTAAAAATATAGTGTTAGGCATTTTCACGTGACAAGCATAAAATTTGGCATGATGGTTTCTTACGGTGTGTTTATTCATTTCTGACAGAGGAATACCTTCAATTCAGCCTTTAACCCTTTTGATGCCAAAGGCATTTTAATAGCGGAATTTTAATTCTAGTATTGAGCATTTTCACATAGCAAGCGTGAAATTTGCCATGATCATTTCTTATGGTATCTTTGTTTAAATTCTGATGTAGAGACATTTGCAATTCAGCCTTTAGCCCTTTTAATGCCAAAGACATTTTATCACAAGCAGTAATAAATAAATAATCTTCTGGTGGTATGCATTTCCAAGAAACAAGCATAACATTTGGTATGATATTTTCTTATGCTGTGTTTAACAATTTCTGATTTAGGGACATTTTCAATTCAGCCTTTAACCCCTTCAGTGCCAAGGGCATTTTGACCGAGGACAGTTATAAATTAAAACAAATCTAGTGTTGGGTATTTTCATACAATAAGCACGACATTTGGCATGATAATTTCTTATGGTGTGTTTATCAAATTCTGACGTAGGGACATTTGCAATTCAGCCTTTAACCCCTTCAGTGCCAAGGGCATTTTAATTGCGAACAGTTATTTAATTTATAAAAAAATTGTAGTGTTGGGTATTTTCATGTAACAAGCATGAAATTTAACCTGGTGTGTTTATCCATTTATGATGTAGAGATATGTTCAATTCAGCCTTTAACCCCTTCGGTGCGAAATGCATTTTGAGTTTGGAACTTTTAATTCAACAACAAATTCAAGTGTTGCGTATTTTCATGTAACAAGCATGAATATTTGGCACGGTAGTTTATTATGGTGTTTTTGTCGATTTAGGACGTAGAGACATGTTTAATTCAGCCTTTAACCCCTTCAGTGCCAGAAGCATTCGGATCACACAGTTATAATTAAGCAAAAATTCTGGCAAGGGACCAATGGGGTGAACTAAGCAAAACATTTTTTAAAGGTAAGTGAAAGAAGCTAAAAACTGTTGAAAGTGACTGATACATCTTATAATTCACTGTCAGTCTGCACAATAAAGCCAAAAGGAAAAGATTAATCTGCCCAAAATGACTCATTTCTCTCTTTAGCCCCTCTCCAGTTACAGATAAAATGGATGATTACTGGTTAAGACAATGCCTGCTAACAATTTGTTATAATATCAAAGCTTTTAAGTCACTCCATCAGCAAGCAAACCCATTTAATAATATTAATTTCCCCCGAAGTCGGAGTGTGGCTACCCTCGTGGTGAGGTAATCAAAAACGGTCTCACACGTAATGTTCTCATCCCTAGCTGGTGCATTTGTACCGTAGTGTTCAAGGGCTTTAGCTGTTGGGATGATCCCTGGAGTCTTTAAGCCAGGGTAAGACAACAACGACAATAATATTAGTGCGAGTCACAGAAAAGAGGGGAGGGAGGGGGGTTGGTCGTTAGCCAATGGCCTGATTCCTATTTTGCAATTAAACTCAAAAGGTGATGCCTGTGGTTTGGTAACACATTCAGCTAGTCATGTGAGATGGAATCGAAAATTGTATTCAAACAATTGGCCAAGACAAACGATAAAATTAGCAAGACTTCAATATTAATTATATATGTCCTAAGCACTGACGGGTTAAGAAGCTTGGATTTTGTAACGAAGACGTAGCTCCTGATGGCTATGCATCTGTTTTCAATCTCTAAGCATAACAATCTTCTTCTATCTTCGGCTGGTCACTTCCAACTAAATTTAATCGATCAATCCATTCATCCTGTTATTTGCTTCAGTAAAGAAGAAATCAGTTGATGCTATGGGTAACCACAATACAGGACATATTCTTATTCTTCTTCGATCGTTCAGACAGTTTCCTGTCGATTATGAGCGCAGATGCGTCATGCTGCCGTTATGCGCCTAACTAACAAATAGTTAGGCCCAGCAAGTCCGACTTCTGCTGGAGGAAATGTTTTTGAAAGTGTTTCGTGAAAAAAGGCAAGAGAATGGACCGGTAAGGCAGAAAGATAGTAGATGACGGTAAGCAAAGGGAAAAGGCAGAGTCAAAGAGAGTGACAGATTAGAGGGAGTAACAAGCACATAACTTCCAGAAGGTGGGGGAACTATTTATACAAAAGACCCCCGGTATCTCCACGGGGGGACAGGACATATAGTCAACCACAGTTCAATTTATAACTCATTTGATATTATAAAAAAAATGATAATCACAGCACATCATACATACAAAAATTACACCCACCCACATCACTACCTCTTCCATGCAAGACATCAACTTTTACGAGCACATCCAACCCCCTACCTCACACACACACACACACATACACAAACACGCGCACGCACACGCACAATGATTACAATGTTTCATAGTTATGCACATTTAGCTGCTATCCAATGGAGAATAATAGAAGATAAGGCAGCCAGGCACCACCAAAGGAACATTTCTTATGTTCAATACAAGCAGCATATTTTTTCAATCAGGTATCTATGTTGTAAAATATTGAGAAATACTATTAATGAGGGCAATGTTTCCTGCAGTTTACATTTATAACCGTAGAACTTTGCAAGCAAGTCCATTACAGAGTCTGACGCTACTTCATCCTGAAAGCCAAAGAGTACCAACTGATCATTAAAAGAGAAATGTGTACAATTGGCACATTTTTTATTCAAAAGCTGCTCAAAACTCTTCCAGAATGCATTGGTCTCAGAACAAGACCAAAACAGATGTAAAAGTGTATCCTCTTCTTCGTTACAGAAGGACTATATTGGATTTGTAACAATTTTACATGTATGCAAGTATTTATTAGTTGGAAGCAAACGGTGTAGCAACCGTAGCTGAAACCATCGCAGTTGTGAGTCTAGTGTTATTTTTAATGTCTTTGAAAAACTTCTTGGCCAATTTCAGTTTTGAAACTCAGCATTCCACTTATGTACAGATGACGAAGCATCGTCTGCATCGTTCCGAGCTGCTGTAACAGACCTATTACCTTTAAAACTAGTGTGCCAACACTTGGTATCAAGCAGTTTATATCTACTACACAGGTACGCATGGAGCTTTCTTTGAAAAGCTTTCACAGCAGCTAGTACACATTCAAACAATATAAATGTGGTATTTTTAATATCAGGAAATGATTGTTTAAATTCATTGTACGTCATCCAGTTGCCATCTACATTTAATAGCAGTTTAATCTACACCAAACCTGCTTCATACCATTGCTTTATGTATATGGTTTTCCTATCTCCTTTCACATGGATATTATAAAACAAGCATTCAGACATGAAATAATAAAGGTCAAGTGGAGTACAATGAATATATAATTTTTTATAGTGCTTTATGGCATCAAACCAAAATGGGTTGCCCACCTTTTTTAACACAATGTTTGGGTATTCACAGCCAAATTTATCTAGGTCTTTCAAGACTGGATGCAAAGACAGAATCCTTCAAACTGGGATCCAGGGCTAACTAATTTTCATAGTTGCAAGAAAGCTGGACACATTGATCATTTTTAAGCCACCCTCCTCATATGGTTTACAAAGAACTGCCTTTTTTATTTTAACTCTTTTATCATTTTTAACTCTTTTATCATTCCATATGAAATATAACAAAAGTTTAATTAGTTCCTTAATAAATCTATCTGAGGGGTCAGGGATATTTGTAAACAGATATAAAAAGCTTTGATATAATCAGTGATTTTATTATAGTTATCTTTCCTAGAGGAGTTACATTTCTTTTTCTCCACATGACCAGTAACTTATTTATTTCATTTAGTTTACCTTCGTAATTTATATGACCAATGTTTTGAATGTCACAGGAAAGTTTTATGCCTAATACTTTAAAAATGCCTGGGTCCCAGCAGAAGTTTGTGTCTCTCATATATCTTATATTGCAATTTTCACACTGCCTAACCACACCACCTGAGTTTTTTCAACACTTATTTCTAAGCCTGAAAACTGTGCAAGTCTATCTACAGTATGAATACACTCAACGAATGACTGCTCGCTACCATGTAGGCACAGAGATGTGTCGTCTGCAAACTGGGAAAGTAGACTCTCAAGGTCATTGTCGACCTTAATTCCTTTAATTAATGGATTATTTCTTAGCAGAATTGACAACACCTCTGCACCAATTAAATATAAATAAGGTGAACATGGATCGCCTTGCCTGATGCCACGAAAAATACCAAACCATTCAGAGTACTGACTGTTCACTGCAATGCATGTAGAAGGGTCGGTATAAAACACTTTTATCCAGCGTTGAAAATCAGGACCAAAATTTAAAAAATGAAAATGCTTTTACCAGAAATGACCAGGAAATAGAATCGAACGCTTTATCAAAATCCATCAATAAGAGCATACCAGGCATTTTTTCAACTTCGCAGTGTACTAAATATCATAGATTAAACGGATATTACCACTAATATTTATTCCCTTTAGAAAGCCCTTCTGACAATCACTTATAATACTAGGTAATACAGTCTTTAGTCTGTTTGCAATACAGCTTGATGCGATTTTGTATGTAGTATGCAGTAATGATATGGGGTGCCAATTTTGTTTTACATTTGACATTGTTTAGATGTTTCCTCTTTCGATAAACAGGTAAAAACACCTTGTTTCTTGTTACAGACAATTGTTTTGTTTCAAACGCATAGTTGATAGATCGAACTAAAAATGCACCCAGGTCTGTGAAGAAAAAATTGAAAAATTCAACAGTAAAGCCATCGGGCCCCAGACTCTTATTGTTTTTCATATTTTTGTAGGGCAAATTTGGTTTCTTCCAGTGTAATTAAGCCTTCAATAGAATTTTTGTCCTCCTCTGATAAAACTGGAGTTTCATTTGGTAGTAAATTATTAAGGTCAACGTCACTTACAGTTTTGTCGCTGTAAAGATCTTCATAATATGCATTAATTTCTTGTAGAATCTCTTTCTGCTCTGTTATAATGTGCCCTTTATTATTTTCTAGGAAGGCCATAGCCTTGTTTTTATGATTTATGCTTTCTAGACTACAAAAATATTTACTCACTTTCTCCCCTACTTGTAGCCATTTTACTCTTGATCACACAGCAATACCATCTGCTTTTTTTCTTTCTGTTTTTTTTCTAATTCATTTTTTACCAAGTCAATTTCAGGTAAATCATTCTCTTACACATTTCTTTCCAGAATTTTCAATTTTTCTTCTAATCGTTTTTCACGTATACTTTCTTGTCTTTTCAAATGGCTCGAAAAACAAATTGACTTTCCACGTAAAAGAACTTCAAAAAACAATTGGTCACTAATTGTAAAACAAACATCCTCATCCAGGATTGATTGTATATTGTCAATGCCATATACATGTACAGCATATTGTTGTTTAACTTCTAAGATCAGTTTTGTTTAACAATTTCTACATATTCTATGTTCCTTAGCAAAGAATTATTAAATTTCTAAAAGGGTTTATCTCTTTTATGAATGTTGGTTTTTAGTGATAAAATGTCCAAAGAATGATCTCACCTATGGCCTGGCTCAATTTTACAATTATTTACTTTAGCAATAAGGTCTTCTGAGATAAGAAATAATCCAGGTGTGCTTGTTTGATTGAATTAAATTTACGCCAGGTGTAACCACGCTTTTCTGGGTAAAATGTCCGCCAAATGTCGACCAAATCAAATTTGTCCATCATGTCAGATATTTTTTTCCTAGTGCAGGGTCGATTAGCCACACTACTGTAATTTCGAGTATCTCATTTAGGACACAAATGACAATTAAAGTCTCCAGCCCAATTAACATTTTCATTACCAACACCTTCAACAAGTTGAGATATTATATTAAAACATTCTCCACTACTGGGCCAATACAGATGAACTAAAGTCATGCGCTTATTTAATAATTCAATATCAATGACTGTATAACAGCCATCTGGGTGACAAATAACATTATGGATTTTGCAATCAAATTTATTAGTAAACAAAACAGCTACACCATTTTTGGTAGCTGAACCAGCTACCAAAACATCAAATCCCCAGCAGGACCTTATGGAATTATGGAATTTTCCTGACTTTAAAGAGCATGAAATTCTTGAATAAAATATAAATCACAATTTGGTTTATGTTTTCTTAACAAAATAAAAACATCTTTACGTTTAGCTTGTTCACCTAATCCATTCGCATTGAATGAACAAATCTTTAATTCCTTATTGACTGCCATGTATCTGTTTTGTTTTCCTTTTCTTGAATTGACAAACACATATTACATAATAGCACATACAACAAACACATATTTCAGAAAAGAAAAGCACACAGTCATTGAACAGCGTCACACAAGTTGACACACAAATGTCAACAATGAAAAACCCTGTAATACATGTATGAAGACACAGTTTGCTACATCCTAATGCACCAGTTTGCCCTTTACGTTTCAATCTGACACACAGTTCTATGCTGACCACAACTTCCACATGAACAGCGTGACCAGTCCTATGCTGCACACGGATAAGCATGATGAAAAATGTGAATTGAATACAAATATGGAATGAGAAAATAAACATGAACAGAAATGAAATAAGTAAAGGGAAGGAAACACTCCACTCAACACATTCACTTTCACACATCAACATTACACACTTCTTGAACACAACACAAAAAGTTTCCACCCATGCAGTACAATCTCCATCACTGAGGCGACCGCTGGTGCCTTCCACGCCTTTATAAAAATAATCCAGGCAGTGATCTAATTCTTAGGCTTCATGAAGTTCATAAGCAACAAATATTTTCTTTCTTTTCCCCAGGGATAGAAAAAAAAAAAGAAAAAAGAATAACAAAAATTTCATTTAGTATTTTAAATAATGAAGCAACTAGTAGTAAGTACACAAATCAAACATCTATGCATTATGAATAAGGAAGGGGAGGAAATTACAGAAGCAACAATTAGAAAAATAAGACGCATACATTATTACATTTGATACTATTTAAGTTGATTTTGTTTTTTTCCTGCTACCTATGTTGTCATTTCCCTCACTCATATGGGTATTTTGTTAGTAGTACAGCAGTTTCACAGCTCCCACTTTGTAAAACAAAGACTGCACATCATATGCATATGTACCACTGCAGTTGTTAAAATGAAAAGTAACCCAGCTATAAAACAAAGCACAGAAAACACATCACTGAGCACTCTCCTTTGTCGTCCGACCAGGACGCGGGCAAAGGCGGAAACTGGAAGCAGGCGGTAAGGTGAGATAGCATAGGCACCATATGAGGTGGAATTTACTTTGGTTACAAAGAATAAACTGTTAGTAGTAGAAATTGTCAAGTTACTCCCTCACAAAAAAATGGTTGATAATCGTGTGGGGCTGCTGCCAGAATTGCTCTTCTGTCAGCTGTGGCGGTCAGCCACACTCTCTTAAAGTAAAATACTTTCAAGTAAAACAACTTCTCTTATTTACTTTGTGTGTGCATTATGTAATACGTCATGTCAAGTCAAGTCAAAATGATCTTTATTGACGATAAAAGAAAAAGCTTGATAAAGCTTTTTTACGTGATGAAATGTGTTTCGCATAATCTTAACTATTAGATTGTTAAGCTAATTAATTATTTGCCAATTAGGTCAATTATTATCAATTCAATTGCATCATGTTTTTCCTACGGTTATCACTGTTAAGCAACCAAACTATTATCTGATTACAATTAATACCATTTTCTTGTGCAAGTTATGATACAAAAAAGTAGTAAGCTAATTATCGGTTGTTATATAATTAAATATAACATTGATGTATTGTAAAATAACACTGCATTGGCACTTTAATAAAGTTGCCCATTCGCACTCTCAATTATTGTCTGGTCTTTGAATTGTGACAAAAAAGGTTTTGTGTGGATGCAAGAAACACAAATTATCTTTTTGGTCACCAAGTCAAAGGCTTAAACTCTATGCCTTTTCATAGCAGACTTCAGATCGTTTTCAATGAGCGTCATTCCCCCTGTCTTTGAAGAAAGGAAAAAAATCACGTGGTGGTCACTTCCGTTCACTGAATGACCAAGCTCTTACATGAGCTACACGCCGAATATCGTTGATGAAAATCTCCCAAGACAAGTCAGGCTTTTCTCACAAGTTTGACCCGCCTTCCATCCCCGGTCTCCTCCAGGAGACTATACCTATATTGGGTGCGTCTAGTCTAACTAGAAGGTTTTTTTTTCTCTGTGCACTCCAGTATTCCTTTGCACCCCTTGGTGCCTGGGATGGGAATCTCCCTGGGGTCAGACTACAATATGCTTGTGTGTGGTGGTTAGCCCCACTCTCTTAAAGTAAAATACTTTCAAGTAAAACAACATTTCATATTTTCTTTGTCCTATGTAATACGTGATTATATGTGATTAGCATAATCTTAACTAATAGTTTGTTACAATCACATTATCAAGCTAATTAATTATTTAGCAGTTAGGTCAATTATTATCCATTAAAGTGCATCATGTTTGTTCTAAGGTTATTGTTAAGCAATTAAGCTATTACTTGATCACAAATAATACAATTTTCTTGTGAAAGTTATGAACAATTAGTAGTAAGCTAATTATGGGTTGTTATATAATTAAAGATAACATTGATATATAGTAAAATAACACTGCATTGGCACTTTAATAAAGTTGCCCATTCTGACTCTCACTTATTACCTGGTCTTTGAATTGTGACAGAAAAGGTTTTGTGTGGAAGCAAGGAACACAAACAAAACAAGCAAATAATTCAACAATTCAACAAAATCGAAAAAATACAATACAAGAAGAAAGAAAAGAAAACAAACAAGTGGATCACCGAGTGTCAGATAAGTTCCCGAGTGGGCGAACTTGGGCGCATAACAGCAGCATGATGCATCTGCGCTCCAGTGACAAGAAACTGGGCAATTGCCAAAAAAAACACCACTTAATAAATAACAAGGGCATCGACGCGTCATTTGCCCGTTACGCCCTGTACCTGCATCGCTCTGTACTCCGCCCCCCCCCCCCCCCCCCCTCCCTCATCTTAGCCCCCGTCCTCGTTACGTCCTTTGGGTGATACACCTCACACCTTTGACTGGAGTGCACATCCTTTACCGGGCCGGGCCGGACGCCCTTAACACAGAGACATGTCTGCCTCTCTGTGACATTTAAACCCCATGTGGCATAATCCCCCTCACATCTTAGACCTCGTCCTCCTTGCATCCTTTGGGTGATACACTTACCCACCGTTGACTGGAGTACTCAACCCTTACCGGGCTGCACACACTTATGCAGTGGGGTGTACAACCTTAAAACTGAGATATGTCTGCCGCTCGGTAACATGTAAACCCTACATGGCACATTTTGTGCTACAATGTTTTTACTCTTAGTATACACCCTGTCTTTCACTGGGATGTACGTCCTTAATCAGCGGTGTGTACACCCTTAACTCAGAGACATGTCTGCCGGTCGGCGACATTTAAATCTTACGTGGCATAATTTGTATTGCAATGTATTTTACTCTTATTATTACACACACACCCCACCCCACCCCCACACACACAAAATTTGGAGGGAATCCATGCAGTATTTCACGAGATATAAGAAGGTGAAGAAAAACGGAAACATGCCTGCCGCTTGGCAACATTTTATTCCCGAGGCATATTTTATGTACCGATGTGTTGTACTCTTAAATACACACCTTCACAGAAAATGTGAAGGGATTATATCTGTTAGTTCACAAGATACAGCTCAGACAAGAAATATATAGCGCAAAGAAGGAAAGTTTGCTTTTCAAGGTCACGTTTCAAGGTCAAGGTCAGCATGCCAAATGATGTATGCTCAGATGTCTTCTAATCTACGTCATACACCACTACGCACAATTGGAAGCGCTTCTGTCAAGTAATAATGTGGGAAATATGTCTTAAAACCCAGTTTTTAGATCTCAAACACATTCAAGGCCTACCCATCTCCTTGACCTTGATCGCTTTACCATCATCAGTTTTGACAGACACCAATGCATCTACATGCCAAATCTGCAGACTCTGGGTTCATCGGTGTAGAAGTTAAGGCCCTTTACAGATTTCAGTTTTTCAAGGTCATGCACCAAAGTCAAGGTCACGATTGCGATAATTTATGCACGGATGACTTCCCCTCTTGGTGATACACAACGACACACAATCTGAAGCGCTTCTGTCTAGCACAAATGTGGAAAATGTGGCTTAAATCCTAATTTTTAGACCCAACCACTTTCAAAGCCTACTAATCTCCTTGACCTTGACCTTGATCGCTTTACCATTATCAAATTCGCCATACACCAATGCACATACATGCCAAATGTGAAGACTCCAACGGTGTAGAAGTCATGGCCCTTATATTTTCAAGGTCTTGGGCCAAAGTCAAGGTCACGA
>JAGGCT020004113.1:475191-482691 GCA_017654935.2 Phymorhynchus buccinoides
ACATCAAAGGAATGTTGCGTTCCAGCTTCTTGTGAAGTCACAGGAGGGACAACTTGGGCTTGACTTGAAGGAGGTGATGAGCTTTCAGCTGACACCTGTTCCGTACAGTCTAGGAACAGCAGACAATGTCTTGACAAAACAGACAAAAGCAGTGGATTTCACTGGCTGATCAAAGATGTTGAGGATGCTGACTCTCCCCCTAATGAAGAGACTTTAACAGTCATTGACGGCAACGCCATCTTCCACTCTATGACACAAGTAACAACTGCCTTCCGCCAGATTTGTCTCAAAGTCTTTGACATGATGCCCAAAACAGACTTCGTCTTCAGCACCGACATGCATCATGAAGGCAGCATTAAATCGATGGAAAGAAAAAGAAGAGGTTGTGGTAACAAAATCCTCTTGTCGGGAGGCAGCATGAAAAGACCTGTTGACTGGGCTGCCTTCCTGGCAAATGATGAAAACAAGACACAGTTTGTAGACCTCCTTCTTCAAGTGTGGAATCAAGACTCTCTTGCTCCCAAACTGCAAAGCAGGAACACCATCTTGATTTGTGAAGGGGTGGCTTATAAATTGATGTCTGCAGACGGTGAAAAGACACACAGAGAAACACTGGATGACATGATGTCCACACAAGGGGAGACTGACTCCAGAATTGTCTTGTATTGTAAGTATGGACAGCAGGAAGGTTGCAAGTATGTGAGAGTGAAGAGTCCGGACACTGATGTGTTTTTCATCCTTCTGCACTATGTCCTCCAGCAGGAAGGCGTGACCATCCTCTTTGACACTGGCTAAGGAAACAAGAAACGCCTTTTCAACATCACTGCTCTTGCAGGAGAACTCACACAAAGGTACTGTACTGCTCTCTTGTCTCTGCACGCTTTCAGTGGGTGTGACTCAACTAGTGCGTTCAAAGGAAGAGGAAAAGTAAAGCCAATCAAAACTTTGCAGCAGAAACCAAAGTTTGTGGAGATCTTTGCAAAACTGGGTGAGTCATGGGAAGTCAAGGAAGAACTGGGGATTTCACATGTTGTATTTACGGCAGACCACGGTTTCACAAGGTTGATGAACTGCGTCATCACATTTTGAAGGAAAAGTATGAAGATGACGTCATCAGTGCAAATGTGAACATTGACCTGGCCACCCTCCCACCCTGCTGCAGAAACCTGAAACAACATGCGAGATGGTCCAACTACCAAGCTGCCATAAGGAAACGAGCCCACCAGCCTCTCCCAGAAATCCCCAACCCTACTGAAGGCAACGGGTGGGTGCTGACCAATGGGATCCTTGAGCCCCTGTGGACTGAAGAAGAAGAAGAGCTGGTCCTCCCACAGGCAGTTATTGACGATCTTCTTAATAATACAGTTGGGGAAGACAACGAGGATGAGGAATGCCTGCTTCACAGTGGCATAGACGATTCACTCAACTCTGAGTCGTCTGAGGCTGACTGACTGAGATGTGTTGTTGGCATGTTCACTGTTTTCTGCCAATGCTCTTTCCCCAGCTGGTATAATCGGTTTATGCTTGACCAGAAAGTGCCTGTATGACTGTGTGTGTGCTATAGATTGATAATTCGCACATATTCCAAGTTTGAAGAACTTTTCAAGAAAGGTTTGGTAATAGGTGTATGAATATATAGTCAGAGTAGGGTAGGATCAGCAGTCTTAGTGTTAGTGCATCAATCCTTTTTGATCACAAGTGTCATGTGTGCATCATTTCAAGAATAAATGGAAGCATTGATTGGACACATTGGTTTTGTGTAAAATACTACCATTTAAAATTTGAAATGATTTCTGTGGAATAGTTCATAATGTAATTGTGCAGACAAATTGCAAAGGACATGCATGATCGTAATAGCCCTCCTCCGCAGAGTGGCAGGGGACTAATAAATGCACAAATTCAATTAGTTTGAATGACATCAGCAACTAATATATCTTTCTTACCCCCCAAAAGTATTAGTTGCCAAATATTTACAATCACTGAGTGTATTCCTCTAATTTTACTATTCCTCTAAAATCTTACGACGGCCATTTTGAATATTACGCAATAATTGAAAATATATAACATTTACAACGTGGCCTACAACGGATTTGGATTCAGCACCATAAAATCATGCTGGACAGACACACAAAAATAATACATAATCCAAAACAAAGTACAGCTAAGTTTTATATCAGTTTTTGTCACATTTTCATGATTAGAGGGTAGGGAAGGTAAGTTTGATCCTGTGTTGAAACCGGAAGTCTCACAACCCCCAATGATGACTAGAAATGTTCCTGGGATATTGTAGTGCATGAAACCAAACTGAAACTGTCCATGCTTGCTCTTATGTTTGATGCAACATCATTGACATACAACTTTTGCCGCGAAAATGACGGTAGCCGATGATCGCTGAAGTACAGCAGTGAGACTATCAAACATTGAGCACTGCAATAAACATTTTTAAGTAGCTATGCACCTAAATTCATTATTTGGATAACAAAAAATTGTTTTACTGTTCATTTAAATGAACTGTTCATCACTTGTATTTTGACAAATGTGTACCGGGCGACCGGGGGATACCCTTACATCAGGGGCTATAACTCATAGTGGGTTTGAGTTTTTTTCTTGGGAACAAATTGTAACGTGTTCAGGAGGTCCTAAGGAACATTTCTAGCCTACTTTGGTTTAATCATGGGGGGGCACGGTAGCCCCCTTCACCTTGGGTAGTATAGAGTATCACCCGAGTCTAATAAATAAATAAAATGACTTGTGCAAAATGCTCGTAAGTGTAGCAATGACGTGTATTTAATACATGAATCAATAACTTATGCAATATGCATTTTAGTAAACACACAGTGACTTGAGTTAGCTTGTGCGGAGAGTTTGTATAAAATGCGTCTTATATGAACAATACGGGAAGCCTGTGTGAGATTTGTTGCATATGAAGCATGTATGCACATATGAGCATATACATAAGAAGAGTCAGTCCAGGATCTTTTGTTTACAGAGGCTAAGGAATATTGGTGTCTGTTCAGATATTCTTCAAACCTACTACCGATGTTGCATTGAATCTGTTCTTACTGTGTCATTTATCTGTTGGTATGGAAGCTTGAGTGTAAAAAGTAAGCGTGTGTTGAGTGATATGGTGAATGTGTGCAGTAAAGTTGTGGGTGCAAGGCAGAGTGGTATGCAAGAGTTGTATGACAGACAAGTAGTCAAGAAAGCCAGGAAAATTCTTAATGATAACAGTCATGTTCTGGCAAAATACTATGAAGTATTACCATCGGGCCGTCGATACAGAACTCTAAAACTGAAAATAAGAGCACAGAAAACTTTCTTACCAAGATCAATTCATCTGTTGAACTCTTAATGCACTGCATTGAGTGATTGTTTTGCTGAGCAGCCTGTCCATCTCCTTGGGATTGAATTTGTATTCGTATTCGTCCAGTTTGTTAACTACAATATTGCAGTGTTATTAGTTATTAGTTTATATTCTTTAATTGTTGATAAATGTGTTTATTGTTGTTGTGGTTTTTGTTGTTGTTGATAAATGTGTTTATTGTTGCTGTTTTTCTTATGTGCACCTGGCTGCAATTTCTCAGTTATGAGATAATAAAGATGATTTGATTTGATTTGATTTGATTTGATATGTCTGTTAGGTAATGTGACTACATTTTGTTCACAACGTAAAAAAAAACCACTTTATGGGACATACTTTCTTTCATAGAACTTTCATCTCAGAGAAAACAAGTTAAAATGAGTATTTAACAGAAAAATACAGATTCACACACACACACGCGCGCGCACACGCACACGCACACGCACACGCACACGCACACACGCGCGCGCGCGCGCGCATATACGCACGCACGCACGCACGCACACGTACGCACACGCACGCGCACACGCACACACGCGCACGCACGCACGCACGCACACACGCACGCACACGCACACGCACACGCACGCACACACACACACACACACACACACACACACTAAAGATCATTTTGACTTGACATGACTTGACAAATACGTGTCAATTTATTCATAATTTTGTGCATGAAAGCAGCATTGTTAAAGCTAAGCTTATCATTATTGCAAGAATGCCTAGTTCCTTATAATCGCTTTTCTGAAGAGAAAAAGGCGTATGAAGACCAATGTTTAGTGCGTGTTTGCAGAGGAGAAGGTGAGGCTATCTCAATGAACATCAACTCATCAGTTGTTCACAATCAGCGTACAGGCCATTTCACAGCACTGAAACGGCACTGTTGAAAGTAACTAATAACATTCTCTTAGCTCTTGACTCTGGTGACGCATCTATATGAACTCTTTTGGATCTTTCAGCTGCTTTTGATACTATTGACCACCATATACTCCTTAAGAGGCTTCAAATCACCTATGGAATATCAAGCACTGCTCTGTCATGGTTCTCGTCTTACCTTTCTGGTCGAACTCAGTCTGTCTCCATCAATGACTCATCTTCTGCAATGGTTGGCCTCACATGTGGTGTTCCTCAAGGCTCAGTACTTGGACCAGTCCTCTTCATTATGTACACTAAACCCCTGTCCGAGTTGATCACTTCTCATTCAGTTGATTCTCAGTCTTTTGCTGATGATACACAACTCCACAAGCCTGTATCCCCATCTACCATTCTTCCTTCTATATCTTCACTTGAATTCTGCATTCGCAACATCAAATCATGGATGCTACAAAACAAACTGAAGCTGAATGACGACAAAACGGAGGCCTTGTTCATCCACTCTCCATCTAGAAAACTTTCGTACTCAAAGTCTGATTCCATCTCTGTCTGTGACACTCGAATACCTTTTTCTCCTTCTGCTAGAAATCTTGGCTTTCACATCTCTCAAGATATGAGTGTTGACTCACAAGTTCAAACTATCTGTCGGTCAGCATACTGTGAGCTGCGTCGCATTGGTACGATTCGCCATCTCCTGTCTATAGATACTACTAAAATACTAGTCTGCGCTTTTGTTCTCTCTAAACTAGATTATTGTAATTCACTCTTGTATGGCTGCCCCCAACACCTCATTGACAAGCTTCAAAAAGTCCAGAACTCTGCTGCCAGACTTGTCCTCAAGGTCTCTAAGTATCATCATGTTCAACCACTCCTGATATCCCTTCATTGGCTTTCCATCAAAGCACGCATTGACTACAAAATTTCCACTCTATGTCATTCTTATTTCTCTGGAAATGCCCCTAGCTACATTTCTGACATGCTTTCTGTCTATACTCCATCAAGGCAATTGCGGTCATCTTCAGATTCCAAAATTCTCTGTGTTCCTAGTACACGAACAAAAATGTTTGGTGAGCGCTCCTTTTCCTTTTCGGCCCCATCAGTTTGGAACTCCTTACCACGCGAAATCCGCCATATTCAGTCCTTGCAATGTTTCAAATCAGCTCTCAAGACACACCTGTTCAAGCTACATCACAACCTTTAGGCCACATTACTTCTGGACTCTATTCTCACACACACACGCCCCTCCCCCCATATTAGTTTCACTGTGTGTTGACTGCAATGTGTACGTCAGCTTGTTGCGAGAGAGAGAGAGAGAGAGAGAGAGAGAGAGAGAGAGAGAGAGAGAGAGAGAGAGAGAGAGAGAGAGAGAGAGAGAGAGAGAGAGAGAGTGTGTGTTGATGCTTTGTTCAACTGATTGTAGTTTGTATTGTTTTTTTGGGTGGGGTGAGTGGTGGTGATGGTAATGGTGTGTGTGTGTGTGTGCGCGCGCGTGTGAGTGTGTGTGTGCGTGTGCGTGTGCGTGTGCGTGCGTGTGTATGTGTATGTGCGTACGTGCGTGTATGTGTGGGTGGGGTGTGTATGTGTATGCCTATTTGCATGTGCGTGAGCGATTATTTCGTTTTGTTGTTGAATTTGTTGCTTTTTTTATTTTTGTTGTTGTTAAGCGCATAGAGCTCCACATTGGTGGAGGAATGCGCTATATAAATGATTCACTATTATTATTATTATTATTAGCGTCCAATCGGTCTTAGACCCGTATGGACGGTATTCCTGAAGACGGCGAGGTCTTCCCAGGGATGACCACGACGCGATGACGATGAGACAGTGGTTCTGGACGTGGCAAGGCGTCGTAGGGGCTGGTGCTTTGTCCCTTTGAACGGGTGTCCAAGTCGGGGTCTTCTTCTTGATGCTTAGGGTGTTATCAACATCGTTGAGGCGGGGCAGAGATGTAAAAGCACTGTGAGACAACCCGAGGGTTGTCGATCTCAACTCCCGCTTTTCTTCTCCAATGCTGCTGGCTGCTAACCTCTCTCGCAAAGGCTGTTTTCAGGACCACCAGGCGACCTGCTCCGTACCCAGGGAGTTGATGTGGTCGCACACAGGCTGGAGACATGCAGCCAGGTCGAGTCGTCTCTGCAGGCGGATGTATCCTTCCCAGTAGCTGCCCCTAACCCTACGTAGACCATCCTTAGACAACTTGCAACTGGCACCTACTGGGCATCGGCGGTTTTGTTGACTCAAAAGGCCAACACCGCAGAGATGATCCAAGCCGTCGCACGTCGTCCTGTCTGCATACAAGTTCATCAACTCCCCATGGTGAGGGAGGATGACTGCGTCGCCCTTTCTGCTGTCTGCCACTCAGCAGAACTTCAAGTGTAATCTGCCACCCGTACACTTGGGAACCAGCACACACTGAGAGAGTCGGTATAATCGACCCAATCAGCGCGGACCCCCAGTTGGGAATGAACAAAAAATGGTTGTAGAGTCTTTTAAGTGGGTTTAAATAGTTTTCACTAACATGGTCCCATCATGTCGAAGCATAGTCTATTTCAGTCAGAACATAATTATGGATTAAAAAACAGCTTTCGAGTATGGATATCAAGGAAATTGTTTATTCTATTGAGTTGGAACACTTTCTTAACTATGTTTGTATATACGACCGAAATGTGCTTAGACCATGATATATTATTTTTTACCAATAGTTACACCTAAATATTTACAGGAATCCACTTCTTCCAGCAGATTATTATAAATTTTGAGTTTAGGTAGATTATTATTTTTAAGATTTGACTTTTTGTCGAGTAATTATTAACATGGAATTTGATTTACGTGGATGAATTGCCATATTGTTTTCTGTCCATGCCGTAATACTGACTAGTGTATGTCCTTTTGAAGAAAAAAACAAAAGTTCTTCGGATTTGTATCCTCTGTATGAGGGGTTACGTCGTCAGCAAAGATTCAACATTGACATTCTAGGTCTGCCGAAATATCTTGTGAATCACTGCACAGTTTTACTTAGAATTTTGTACATTAGTATATCACCTGAACGTGATGTATCCAAGGGAGCATCTGTATCTTTGCTTACTTTCATCTTCACTATGCAGTAACTTACTACGATCTTACTAACCCCTCACATATGTAGTTATCTTGACTGACTCCGTCTTCCAACTCAGCTTTGCAGGGCAGCTTGGTCATTTGAGCAGAATTAAAACAATGAATTAGTATTCCTAACACATCAAATTATCATCACATGCCAT
>JAGGCT020004113.1:487691-500191 GCA_017654935.2 Phymorhynchus buccinoides
GCTGAAGATTTCTTCATTCGGGAATTCCCAGGGGATATTCCCTATGGTTAGACGTGTTGTGGGGATTTCCCTTTCTTCCCTACTCTCGTCCTGCCTCACGAAGGGCTTTAATCCCTTGGATGGATTATATATCCCCTTAATGTCAGTCCTTTGGTCAGAAGCTTCACCCTAGCTTCTAATGTCTCTTGGATAGAGTCGCCACAGCGATCCTATCCTTTGTGCTGCTTCGATTTTATTGTGTCCAGTCACTTTCTCTGCAGCAACACACAGTTCTAACGTAGAGTAATCTTTGTTCTCAGCAGCGGGCAGCGCGCGGGTGTGGATGAACACTGGTGGCACCGGCGCCTGTGCTGCCGCCATGCTGCCCCGCTGGCAGCAGCCCGCAGCTGCAGACACTTGTCTCTGGATTGTAGACTGTTATATACACTGATACTTATAACATTTAGGTAAAACAAAAAAGCAACACATTATAGTTATATTCACAAACACAGAAGGAATGGATGGCAGACGATTGAAGTCCGAATAAGTTGGGTTTAGGTGGGAGTGGTAGATATATGTGCTGTCTGACCTCGGGCAGCTACCGGAAGCCCCTATCTGTGATTATGTTACTTCTCGTGTGCATTGTTTTATTGTATGTTTTAATGTGACAGCAAACAAAAATTTCCTTGTTCATTTTAATGGGGATAATAACTATTGATTTATTGATTGAGAGAGAGAGAAGAAGAAGAAGAAGAAGAAGAAGAAGAAGGAGAGAGAGAGAGAGAGAGAGAGAGAGAGAGAGAGAGAGAGAGAGAGAGAGAGAGAGAGAGAGAGAGAGAACAGTCATGTGCTTATCTATGACCTTGTCTTGTAAGCGCCCACCCAGATGTTTTTAGAAAATAGTCTTACTGAATAAACGCCCAGCCCCCAGTTTTGGACTGATTCCGTGCAGGGGTGTGTGGGTGGGTGGTGGTGGTGGTGTGGGTGGGTGTGTGGGGGTTATGCAAGGTATTTACAGTACATCATTTAAAAAAAAAATTATTATTGAATTTTTGTTGCCATTATTTCAGGAAGGTGTCTCTTGACTGTTTCGGTTTGGAACAACGCAGTTTTCAGGCTTTTCAGTAAATTTAGACTTACCTCGGCTACTCTACAAAGCAGTCAAATGTATTTGTTTTAGATTATTGGGACCATTCTTTACAGGTTCAGTGACCAGCCCCGGTTGGGACGGTGTGACCTCTTACTACTTTGCCCTGGACACGTGGAGTAACCTTAACATTCCCCAAAGTCACGTGATCATGGTGAGCATGCGACGCATGCATTTCTTTCAACTGCATTGTAAATCATGGCAACATAGCAAAGTGGTAGCCTTGTACGCACAACTGAACCCTAAAACCCCTATCGGAGTTTTCTGTGATGGCTCTGGACTCCCTGCACCGGAACTCTTTGACATCCCTTCTAAGAAACTGCATCTGAACTTTTTTGTTACACCAGAAGATATTCAGCATGGGCCAATGCTCGGGTTCGAGTTACTTTTTTCCTTTCACTCAAATTCTTTTCATACGCTGCAAGACCACACTGGCTTGTGGAACTGCTCTGTACCTCAATGGTCAGAAGTCAAACATCACTTCCCCTGTAACGAGCAGGTGGACTGTGTGGGCATGGAGGATGAACAACACTGCCCCTACACCACTGATGGCTGTGGATTGGGGTATGTCACAATTCTGGACAGTTGTTATTTCTCTGGAACAAGGCAAACTTTCCGTTATCACAAAACCATTAGACAGTACGAGAAGAAGAGAACTTCATGGTTGGAAGCCGAACGTTTGTGTAAGCAGCATGGTGCTCATCTTGTCAGTTTCAATACTGATCAAGAACTTCGGGCCGTTTTAAAAATCTTTAAAATAACACAACAGACAGTGTTTGTTGGAACGATCCCTGTGGGAAAATCTGCGCCTTACTTGTAAGAAAAAACCCTTGATCTGTTCTCTAAAGAAAACGTTACGCTTACAATAAGTTTAAGACATGGCATTTTGACTTGCCTCTTGCTGTTGTCATTCCAAATCCTCCCCTCCCCATGGGGATGCCGGGGGGTCTTTTGTATGAATAGTTACCTCAACTTCTGGAGGTTCTGTGCTTGTATCTTCATCTAATATGTCACTCTCTTTGACTGCCTTTTCCCTTTGCTTACTGTCATCTACTACTCCCGTCTTACTCCTGTTAAAGTTTGCCCTGCCCACTTGTCTCCGTCTTTTTGTCTGTCTAACCCTGACCCTCCCCTTTTACCCTGACCCCTCCACCTCCTCCCTGCCTCCTCTCTCTCTCTCTCTCTCTCTCTCTCTCTCTCTCTCTCTCTCTCTCTCTCTCTCTCTCTCTCTCTCTCTCTCTCTCTCTCTCTCTCTCTCTCTCTCTCTCATGTGTTATTAAATAATGTTACTATTATTCTATATCATTGTTATGAAACATGCTGTGTCAATTTGCTAATTTTTAATTTATATTTTTATATGGTTTCATCAATGTTTGTAAAGCGCTGAGAGCTTGCTTTTAGCATGATTTTTATCGCGCTATGTCAGTGACATTATTATTATTATCATTATTATTATTATTATTATCATTATTATTATTATTATTACTATCTTTCTGCCTTACCGGCCCATTCACTTGCCTTTTTTTCTCAAAACACTTTAAAAAACATTTCCTTCTCCAGTCGAAGTCGGACTTGCTGAGCCTATCTATTTTTATTAACGGCAGCATGACGCATCTGCACTCATAATCGACAGGAAACAGTCTGAGCGATCGAAGAGGAAGATAATTCCAAAGCAACGTAACTCAAATCTGTTGGAATTTCGTTATAAGTCTGGATATTAATTGGACATATAATATGCAATATAAAAGTTCTAGTCGTGGAGAACACAATACCTTGTCTTTTCCTTTCCATTATATAACCCATCTTTTCCAGTCGACATTAATAAGTCGCTGCAATGGTTCATATATTTTTTGTAGCACATTTTGCTTACCGCGGAAAGGAAAGCAGTGTGCGTAAGCCTTTCTCTCTCAGTACATAGCCTCTACAACAGCAAGCCCTATGTAGTGCCTCTCCGTGGCGGCCGACGTCAACTGGGCACCTCATGGTCCCAGGCTAAACTACAAGGGTCTCGGAGGAGATATGGACCCTAGACGTGCAGCATGCAGGCCCACTGGCGTGTGGATACGCCCTGGTGCCCACGAACCAGATCCCCAGCTGTGGGCAAATAGCAACCCCGTGTAGATGGAGATCATCGGCCTTGGAAGGCAATCCATCTAGGAGAAGGAAAACTCTGATTCCAAATCCACACCCGGATCCCTTCAGCTGAAAATCCTCCGGGCACCAGCATGAGTGCAAAAGTTGCTGTTGACCACACAGTGCAGATGGTGCTCACATCTTTGTACGGCAACCTGTCTAGGAGAACGATACTCCAAAATAAAACCATGCACTGCTCTGATGACGTAACGTTTTGGCTGAAACCAGCAGCGAGCAAACCTCCTACACCTGCACAACAAGCATAGGGGAAAGAGCTGACATGTTCGCATCCTATCCAATATGACCATGCAAATGGATAGTCGATAGTATGGTGTTGGTCCTATGGTTTCCCAGGCAGTGACAGCACCGGGCCCTCAGCCTCAAAGGGGCCCAACCGCAGCTACTGGAAATGCGTTTCAGGGAGTTGATGATAGAAGGCAGCAACAACGTCACTCCATCAGCCAGCAAGGTCAGCCGGATATTTCAGTTGCTCCGCTTGTCTTCGCACAGTGGAATGCTGAGGGCCTTCATAACAAAAAGCCAGAGCTTCAAGAGTTCCACAAGCAAGAGAACGTACACATCTTCTGTATCCAAGCAACCCATCTTACAGATGCTCATCGCTTTTCTGTTAGGGGATATGAGCTCTTCCGGCATGACAGAACCAACCGTTCTAAGGGAGGCATCCTCACTCTCATAAGGAACAACATTCCTGCAGTGGAGATTGGGAGATCGGAGGGTGACACCGAATTCCTCGCTGTAAAAGTCGCCAGGGGAGAGAAATCACCATCATCAACTTGTACAGTCCACCCGAAAAAGACCTGTAATTACACACTCTTCCTGTGACCACCAAAAACCTACAGATAGTTGGCGACTTCAACGGCCACTCATCCAGCTGGGGGTATCAGGGCCTGAAAAACAGAGGAGAGGAAATAGAGGACTGGATGATCGAGAGCAATATGGTCATCATCGACAAGCCGGAAGACAAGCCAACCCTGTATCAATAGAGCTTGGAGAACGACAAGCAGTCCACACCTGGCAATGGCTACAGAGGGCATCCAGGGATCCTGTGACAGAGAGGTCCAAGATCAGTTAGGAGGGAGTGACTACCAGCCTGGTCTGCTGAAAGTCATCATGGCAGAACAACCCTCCACAGTTCGCAAAGAGCCCAGCTGGAACTACAACAAAGCTGACTGGCCCAAAGTTGCCGAACTGACAGATGCATTTCGTCTGGAAACTAACATTGACACTGACAATCTGGACGTCAACACCAATGTCCAGCGAATAACGGAATGCATCCTCAGTGCAGCACAAAAAAGCATCCCCAGGGGTAGAAGACAAGATTACAAGCCGTACTGGAGCAGTCAGTGACAGAGCATCCAAGACCAGCTGAGCACAGCAAGAGAGGAGGTTGAGAAATCACAAACTACAGCAAGAAAACAGCATACTGACAACAAAGCAATAACATCATTTGATTATGCAAAGACCAAGACATTTTAATCCGCCTGGCAAGAGAAGGCCTCATTCAACATGGCAAAGGACACAGGAAAATTGTGGAAGCTAACCAAGTGCTTGAATGACGATCATCAAGTAGCTCCCAGAGCAAACCTCTTAAAAGAACACCCCTGCCATATTTTTACTGGGAAAAAGGCAGCTTCCCTTCTGGCAGGGAAATTCAAAGACGACTGCGCCCTGGATGTCCCCTGATAGAAAACAGCTGGTATCAGGCAGAAAACTAAAGAGGAGCTAAGGAGCAAAACACCATCAGAAAGCATGACAGCCGCATTTACCATCCATGAATTCAACAGCTCTATCAAACAACTGAAGAGCAAGAAAGCCCCTGGCAATGATGGAATCACAAATGAAATGATTAAACATCTTGGCTGCTATGCAAAAAAACACTCCTGGATATCTAAAAGTCCTGGAATACGGTAAAATTTCCTAACAGCTGAAAGGAAGCCATCATAACACCAGTCCTGAAGAAAAGAAAAGACAGGCATGACCAGAACAGCTACTGCCCCATCAGTCAGTTGCCTCGGAAATGCCATGCAGCGGATGGTAAACAGGCGACTCCAATACCACCTGGAGAAGAAAGGCCTCTTAAGCCCAACTCAGTCAGGCTTCCGCAACAACAGAAGCACCGAGGACCAAATCATGTTCCTCACCCAGGAGATTGAAAATAGTTTCCAGCAGAAAATGAAAACGGTAGCTGTTTTTGTAGACCTCACCACAGCCTTTGATAAAATCTGAAATAAGGCCTCTTCCACAAGCTCCGTAAGAAAACGGTTGTGGCAAGATGTACCGATGAATCTACAGCTACCTGTTTCAGAGGACAGCCCAAGTCAAACTGGAAGGTCAGGCGAGCAATTAAGTGAAGATCAGGGAGGTGTTCCTTAGGGTGGAGTCATCTCCTTGACCCTCTTTGTGGCCTTCATTGATGACACAGCTGACCAACGGACTGTGCTCACCTCAAAGGCACTCCACGCAGATGACCTAGCTGTGTGGACCAAAGCAGAGCAACTCAACACCGCCATCTACAGAATGCAGGAGTCATTTAACAAAATCTCAGACTGGGCTTCCCAGTGGATGGTTGAGGTCAACAGAACCAAAACAGAGGTCACCTGCTTCTCACTGTCCCAAAAGTGAGCAATGTTCAGCCTGCAGATCAGAGGAGAAGACATCCCCAAGCAAGACACCCCAACTTACCTCGGCGTCAAAGTGGACAGAAGGCTGGCATGTTCCCCTCATATCACCTCCATGCAGAGCGAAGCAGTGAGAAAGATGGCTATAATGAAGCAAATGGCAGCCACTAAGTGGGGAGCCAAAACCAAGATCCTGACCGAAGTCTACACATGATCTGTACAACCCCACATGGAGTATGCCTCCAACACCTGGTCCACTGCTGCAAGAAGCCACACAGACCTCGTGGAAAAGGTACAGAATGTCAGCCTCAGAGTCATGACTAGGGGCATGCAGACCACTCACATATCTGCAATGGCAAGTACTAGTGGCCTGCTCTTGCTCCAAGAACAACAAAATCAAAATCTCTTGCATCTGAGGAAGAAGATGAAGAGGCTATCCACTTACCCTCTACACTCCAAACTGGAAGATCCAACTAAGAACAGAATCAAGAGACAGAGCCCAAACCATCTGATCAAGGCGCTTTAGCAGAAACTCAGCCAATCATTGGCACCAAGACCACAACCACTTGAACATCTCCAAGACTATGAGGACTGGTCCCTGGATACCCCCTCCATTATCCTCGACATTCCTGGTATTGGAGCCAAACCTAAGCACACTGACTCTGAGCTAAAGTCTCTGACCATGGAAACCCTCGACAGGGACAAACCAAACACCACCTGGACCCGAGTCTGCACAGATGGCTCTGCAGAGAATGTTGCACATAATTTCTCTTTATGAGATAATAAAGTATTCTTGAGTCTTGAGTCTTGTACGAATGAGGGAGGTGGTGTGGTCAGCAAGTTTCCAGATGGCAACTGACAGCATCCCAGAACACACAGACCTTCTGACAGACTGTCGTGCTGTCCTCCAAAACCTCCAGTCAAGAGTGATTGAGAGACCAAATCCTGCAGGACATCAGAAAGGAGCTCAGCAGCAAATGATCTCTGATCATGCAGTGGATCCCATCCCACTGTGGTCCGGGTGGCAATGAATAGGCAGACAGACTCTCCAAAATGGGCAACAAACTGGAACAATGTACTCACCCCATGTCATATGGAAAAGCAAAAGCAATTGCTCGTGGTCACTTCAGAACAAAATGGAGGGAGCGTCTGCAGCTTGACTCTGGAGAGGACAGCATCCACCAGTTGGACCATACCCAGCAGGTTGCCATCTTCAGATTAAGAAATGGGCACTGTCGGCTCCTCTTCCATCTCTCCCGTCTGAAGATTTTCCACACAGATGAATGTCCTTGTGGCACGGGAATACAGACACCTGACCACATTTTGCAGGACTGTCCTACTTTTGACACCCTGAGATGTGAACTCTAGCTCAGGCCTGTGGCACTCCGTGACAAGATGTGGGCTCCTGCTGAGGCGCTGCTTTTGACTGTGACCTTCATCAACCGAAGCGGACTGAGCATCTGATATGGCCGGGAACAAAGAAGAAGAAGAAGAAGAAGAAGAAGAAGAAGAAGAAGAAGAAAAGTTAATTTATTTATAAAAACAAATCAAGAGGTTTGATTTCTCTTTTGGCTTCACGTTTTACAATGTTGACATTTATTTATGATATTCTTCATAACGTTATCGCTGATTTTAGCCTTCTACGACAGTTCTGTTGTATACTTTGTTGTAGTCCCTGTACTGGTAGTGTATACACATGGAATAGTTGCAATACTGTTACAGCTACAGCGATCTATGGAATCACATTGATGGTACAGTTGCCTATTTCATGATAGTCGTGGGGTCGGAGCTGATGTGTAGTGGATTATGCATGCAGCTTACAACGATATATTTCAGAAATAAATCGTGTATAAAGAATTTCCGTGCCACGATTATATGTAAATCACAGAAAATCACATTACCATCGCTATTTCTGAACAAGGTCACAACAGATGAGTCTTCAGTGCCTTTCACATACATAGGCTTACAAAACAGCACCTACTTTGCATGTCCCTCAGGTCATTTCACTCACATATTTCTAGCCTGTGATACACGTAGTTCGTGTTGGAATCAGGGGACATACAGTACATCGTCCTGTGCAGCAGAGCTGACCCCTCTGCCACCTTCCTTCATGTGTCAGGACAATGTGGAACAGGTTCCCTACACTTTGGTGTGTGACCATCAGACTGACTGCTATGACAACAGTGATGAACAGTTCTGTCAGTACAAAACGTGTGATCCTTTGTCATTCTACCAGTGTAAAAACAAACAGGTATATACAAGTGTGTAGAAAGATAAATAATGATATCACACAAAAGAACCACATCAACACTCAGAATCACACCAACACTCAGACCCCCCCCCCCCCCCCCACACACACACACACACACTCACATACACACATACCCCCCCCCCCCCCCACACACACACACACGCATCCACACACACACACACACACACACACACACACACACACACACACACACACACACACACACACAAAGTGGTCTGAAGCCTGAAATCTATTTATTCAGAAAGGCCATCAGCCCATTTAAGCATGAAGTAACATGAATCATCACATAAACTTAAACAATTGTATTATTATGAAATTAACAATAGCAAACACAGAGAAAGTTAATAAACTTATGAAGTCAGCATTTCTCTTAACTTAAACGCTTTGCGCAAAAACACACATAATGTTTTTAATATCTTCGTATTTGTTAGAACTCATTAGTACACATAGCCTGAACATACAGGGTTGACGATAATATTTCCGTGGAATATGACTTTTGCGAATATTCTCCAACATGGGACCAAAAAAATAAAGCGTACTTCATTTTATTCACTCTGTAAGCACATGGGGCAGACTAAATCAATATCTCTGTGTTCTCTATTCCGTAAATGATGAGTTTTAATTTGAGAAACTCCAAGTCTAAATGTAGCTAACAATCTTTTTGAATGTATATCAAGATCAAATGTTACATAAGACTGCATTTCACGAATACCATATAACAATATGTTTTCATAAATTCATATCTACTACTTCTTTGAATATGGTCATTCCATGCTTGCCATTTAGAAGTAGTAGTAGTAGTGATTAAGGCTAGAAGTGGTCCTCACAATTTGACATCATTGTGTCTTTGTCCAGAAGATGTTTGAATATATTTATGCTAAGTGCAGCCTGAATGTTAGTTGACATATTATTTCAGTCTTGAACAACTCGGTTATCTGGTCAATAAGCAGCTGGCGGAAAAGACAGAAAAACAAAGATTGATTTCCAACTCCCTGATTGAACCATACATCTCCAAAACCATTCTCACATAAAACCAAATGCACATTTGAGACCCACTTTTTATTCACCCTAGCATCCAGTTCCAACAACATATTATGTGACTTACGCAGCAACCATACACAACAATTTCAACCACTAACTAACACGTCTTAAAGCTGCAGAAATGAACAACGGGTATCGATTTGTCTCTCCAGATACTAAATCATTTGAAACACGTGTATCTAACCCCCAAAACCGTTTTAATGCAAACAAATGCATCCCTTCACAGTGTACAACTGCAGACTGCAATGCCCAAATGTCAGCACCATACAAGAACATTGGTTGAATATTAGAGTAAAATATTTTAAAAAATAAATCACGTTAATTATTAGTGAGAATACCTAGTCTTTTTATTATAGCTAATAACGCATTATTGCCTTCACTTGCAAGATATTTACATGCTACATTGAAACTTAAACGAGTAGAACAATAAATGCCTAAATACTTATAAACATTTAAGACCAGCATTACACCACCATCATAGGTCCATTTTTCTCGAGCTGATAGGTAGCCCCCTTTCTAAACATAACAATATTACTTTGATATAAATTAACTATGAGTTCTAATGATTTGGCAGCCCTACATAAGCTATTCGATTGACGCTGTAAACATACTAACGTTTCTGAATGCAAAAGCACATCGTCTGCTAATAACAAAATGAACAATTCTAACACGGCCCGTGAAAACTGAGCACCGTGAAGACCATTATTTATAACATGTAAAGCAAGTTCATTGATAATTTTAAAAAAGGAAAATAGTACAGGACTTGATGCGTCACCTTGCTTTACACCAGCAACACAGTTAATGTATTCACTTAATTCAAACCCGCTTCTAACCCTACTTTTAGCTGCCCTGTGCATAGCCTGAATACATTGCAGCAGTTTTCTTTTAATATCATTTTTAATCAGAACTGTCCACAAACCTCAAAGGCTTTTTGAAAGTCTAGAAATGCAACATAATATTTACAATTGAAAGAATATTATTTTTGAATTAACGCTAGCAGAGTAAACATATGATCAATAGTACAATGTCCCTTTTTTAATCCAGCTTGGTGTTCCCCAGTAGTAGTATTCAGCTCGACCCACTCCTGTAATCTTTATATTTCATCTTTATATTTATAATGGTAATGTAAAGCTTGCTACTAATATATATTAAATAAATACCCCTGTAATTATTGGGCTCATTTATGTTACCCTTCTTAAATAATGGCAAGATAATGGACTCAGACCAATATTCGCGATAAAGACCAGTGTCAACAAGTCTATTAAAGAAAATTAACAAAAAACTCAATTATTTCTGAACTACCGTTTTTAAGCAACTCACCGATAATTTGATCAGGTAAGTGGGTAGCCTCTTCATCTTCTTCCTTAGATGCAGCTTTATTATTTTTAAGCTTACGAGTCTGGTTTGCCTTGTGTTGTCCGACTTGACTGGCGGAGCCGGAGCTGGAGCCGGAGCTGGAGGCGGGAGTTAGCGGGAGTTTTTCGCCTAGCAGGCTGAATTATTTACTCTCGTCAATATTCATTTGTTGGTGTGTTTCCAGTAGTGCTTGAGTTGCTGTTTTGTGTCTGTGTGTTCGTGATGAACTGCACATTATTTTGGGCTGCTTTCTCTGCCTCCGGACATGAGAGTAATTTGGTTTATTTTCTTGACGAGACTGGTTGGCTTGTTGGATTCTCCAAGCGAGCCATGTTTCCAGCACCGGCCAAACAACGCCATGCCTTTGCCTACCATCCTTTTTCTTCAGTCTCCCTCTTCCTTCCCTCTGCCTGACCACTACACGCACGCAACACGCGTGCGTGCGCCACCACTCTGCCAGCCCCCCTCTCCCCTACTACAGTACAGCCGCAATGCGTTACTGGCTGTACAACCTTCGACCCCTGACTCTGCCCTTGTTGCCACGCTACGTCATCTGCGTATAGGGATTAGTCTTCCACGCACGCGAGGCTGCAGAGGAGGGAAAAGAAAGCAACGGAAGATTTATGTCGTCTGCTCAATTCTTCGCCCTCCCCCTTCACCTACCAAATGGATGAGTATTTCTAACTTACTTACTGTTCCCGTTGCTTCGCACACAAAATATGCTAATTTTATTGTTGCCCAGCTTAACCCCCGTTCCGTTGGCGTCCCACAGAAACGTTCTTCTATTAATTATTTCATTGTAGAGAACGATGTTGATATTTTCTGCATCACTGAATCCTGGCTTCTGCCTTCGGGTGATGAAGCTAAATGCGCTGATCTCTCTCCCCCTGGCTACAAAACCATCTCCTATCCTCGCTCTTCACGTGGCGGAGGCATTGCCTTTGTCGTGCGTGAAAAACTGTGCCTCCATCTCACCTCTACCTCCCTCTTCCCCTTTCCACACTCCTCCTTTGAACTGGCCCAGCTCTCCGTTACTCTCCGTCAGCACTGCCTACAGCTTTTCTGCCTCTACCGCCCCCCTCCCAACAAGAAAAACAAACTTTCAGACTCCCTCTTCGTTGACGAGTTTCCCTCTTTGCTGGAGCACTGCAACACTATCAGCGGTGTTCCAATCATCATGGGAGACTTCAACATTCATGTTGATGTTCCCACTGACCCCCTCACCCTCCACTTCACCGCACTGCTGGATGACTTCGACCTGCACCAGGCTGTGACCTTCCCCACCCACCAGAAAGGTCACACCCTTGACCTGGTTATCGTCAGGCGTGACGACGAAGACGTCCTGCGGTCCACTGCTCCTGACTCCTTCCTGGACTTTTCTGACCATCTCTGTGTTCTTTCCTCCGTTTATCTCGCCCTTCATGCCCTCCTGTGTATGCTGAGACCAGGAAGATCTCCTCCATCGACATCACTGCCTTCATGTCTGACCTCAGGGCCAGACTTGACTCATCTGTACAGCCTTCTGCCGACCAGCTCCACCACCTCCTGGCCAGTCTACTCGACCTCCACGCCCCTGTCATCCGTCGCAAGATCTCCAGTAGGCCTCCATCACCGTGGTATGCTTCTGTGGCACCTGAGGTGACTCAGGCTAAACAAGAACGCCGCCGTGCAGAGCGCCAGTGGGTTAAGACTGGACTTGAAATTCACAAACAGATTTTTCGAGCCATGAACAAAATTGTGTCTGACATTATAGATAAGGCCAAATGCTCTTGTTTGAATGCCCAAATTCTCGCTTGTAGTACTTCACGTCAATTGTTTAGTTTAGCCAACTCCCTCCTTGGTAAACCAAAGTCCACACCTCTACCTTCTTCTATCCCTGTGTCTGAACTCCATCAACGTTTCTCTGATTTCTTTCACAGCAAGATAGCCACCA
>JAGGCT020004113.1:505191-525191 GCA_017654935.2 Phymorhynchus buccinoides
CAGCAGCGCATGCAACACTATTTCTTACAACGGTTGAAACAGAAAAACACCAACAACAAATCTACCTCACTGCTGTTGAACTGCTCTACGGAAGAAGCTGAGAAGTATTTCACACGTTGGCTTCACAGAGGATTGTTGCCAACAGACTATTCATCAAGTGTCCTTCAAAGCATAACATTTAAACCAGTCAGTTCAACTTCCTAACGCCACAAACCCTTCAACTGTCTGTGCTAACATTCTGTCCGAACCCGAACGCAACAAGGCATAGACTGGATCGGAAACCGAAACTGAGGTCACCATGAGAGGAGGGCATGCGAAGCCACATAATTTGAGACATTTGTTTTTCTTTTTGATGATTGATGGATACGAGGCGGATGACTATGATGATGGTAATGATGATGATGATATGGAGTTCCGTATCGGTCTGAGACTATATTCTGTAGGGTTGTATTCTACGCTTTCTTTCAAAATGATATCCCGGCGTTAACCAGGCCCGAGAACAATAGACACCTGCAGTGTTGGCTTTGAAATTAGAGAAACACTCTCAGTATCGCAACCGTTAAGTGGATGAACACACATACACACATACATACAGACAGAGAGAGAGAGAGAGAGAGAGAGAGAGAGAGAGAGAGAGAGAGAGAGAGGGAGAGGGAGAGAGAGAGAGACAGAGACAGAGACAGAGAGACAGATACACAGACAAACAGAGAGAGACAGAGGACAGACAGACATAGACATACAGAGGGAGAGAGAAAGAGAGAGACAGATAGAGAGATACATACATTGGAAGAGAGAGAAGAGATAGACAGAAAAGGGAGAGAGGCAGAGACACAGATCATGCACACAGAGAGAGAGAGGGGGGAGAGAGAGAGAGAGAGAGAGAGAGAGAGAGAGAGAGAGAGAGAGAGAGAGAGAGAGAGAGAGAGAGAGAGAGAGAGAGAGAGAGAGTGAGAGAGAGAGAGATACAGACTGGCTAACTGACTGATTGACAGATTGACAGATAGAGGCAGACAGAGAAGGACAGTTGGACAGAAAGACAGACAGACAGATTGATAGACTGACAGATTGACAAATAGATGAACGTAACTCATGTTTGTGAATAATAGAGATAAAGAGAGAGAGAAAGAGAGAGATAGAGAGAGAGAGACAGACAGACAGACAGAGGCAAACAGATGGACAGAAAAACAGACGGACAGACTGACAGATAGATGAACGTAACTCATGTTTTTGAATGAGAGACAGACAGACTGTCTGACTGAAAGATAGACACAGAGGCAGACAGAGAAAGACAGACGGACAAAAAGACAGAAAGACAGACTGATATGATAGACTGAGAGATAGGTGAACGTTGCTCATGTTTTTGAATAAACGAGCAAAAAAAAGGCAACTCACATCTTCACAAAACCAAGTGAAATGCCACACTCTTTACACAGCAATTTGTATTGTTTTTAAAAATAATCACACTTTCCACCACAATTGTGGTTTCTACCAAATCACCGTCTCTATCAGCAGGCTGGTAGAAACGACGACCGGGGTTGCTGCTAGGAGAAGCTCCAATCGTAGTCTCTACCAATACATTCGTGGTAGAAACGGCGATTGTGGTTTCTACAAGTAAAAGCTTTGATTGGAGTTTCGACTGGTAGAATCGCCGATTCTACTAGATCGCGATCTCTACCGTGATATCTAATATATTCGAAAGGGTCAATTCACCCTGTCTTCAGTTACTTTGACCTTTTACTAGAGGGTCGATTTATCCGAGGAACTGATGGAATACAGTGCATCAACGTTCCCTGCAGCAAATCCATCCAGTTAGAGAGAGAGAGAGAGAGAGAGAGAGAGAGAGAGAGAGAGAGAGAGAGAGAGAGAGAGAGAGAGAGAGAGAGAGAGAGAGAGAGAGAGAGAGAGAGAGATTGGTTGATTGATTGATTGAATTTTATTTATAGAGGGTAATAGAGTAAGCAATAACATGCTTTTTTACATCCAGCCCTTTTGACAAAATACATATATAAAAGTAGAAAATGGAAAACGAAAATAAACACATACAAAGTAATATAAAGCATGCAAAAAACACCCCTATATTGTAACACATCAATAACAAAATCAAACCTATTATTATTAACTATACTAATTATTAACATTCAAAATGTGTGAAGTAAGCGCATACACACGGGAAAATAAAACCCAATCCTACTTTTCACACTCATCTTTAAACATTCAAAATAGAGAAGTGCACAAACATAAAACAAAAATACCTCAATCATACTTCATCATTAAAATGTACTTATTTGAAGAAAACCCATGCATATAATAAGTCAAACATAGTATTACTTTACCTACTCATCTTAGCATGCACAATTTAAAATGTAAATACATGTACCCATGGCAACATGAAACCTATTCCTACATTCCATTATTCATTTTTAGCATGAACATATTAAAAAGTAAACACACACTCGTAACAAAAGCAAACCTAGTCATATTATTTGCAAGCGAATACACATATTAAAAAGTAAATACTGCTCATAACGAAATCAAGCCTGAACCTACTTTCTAGTCCTCATCTTTAACACGCACATGAGTAAAACTTAACTCATCACAAAATTAAAACTAACCCTTATTTTACATACTCGTAACATGTACACATTTTAAATTTAAAGCCGATACACATAATAAAATCAAGCCTAAGCCCATTTTACATACTAATCTTAAAAATACATCAAGCTTAAATGTAAGCACATACACATGACAGAATAAAACCAAATCCTATTCTACATACTCATCTTTAACATGCACGCATTTTGGAGTAAACACTTATGCATAACAAGATGAAACCCAATCCTATAATAATAATAGTAGCAATAATAATAATAATAATAATAATAATAATAATAATAAAATAATAATAATTCATATAGCGCTAAAACTCCATATAGTAGTATGCTCGTTGCACGTTACAAAAGCAACAATGAAAGATGGAAAACATTAATTAAAATCAGCAAGAAAGTCATACCACCAACATTCGAATACAAAGAAATAAAGTAACGAAATAACATGATTTTCACTCACAAAGACATCCACCCTCGTTCACCAAGCACTGTCACTCTCTCATTACACATCACACTCACAAAAACTAATAAAAATGTAAACAAGTAACCGGAAGGAATGCACCAATTAATACGTGCGTACATACGGTCCATACTCTCTCTCTCTCTCTCTCTCTCTCTCTCTCTCTCTCTCTCTCTCTCTCTCTCTCTCTCTCTCTCTCTCTCTCTCTCCCTCTCTCTCTCTCTCCTATCTCTCTCTCTCTCCCCCTCCTCCCTATCTCTCTCTCTCTCTCTCTCCCCTCCCCCTCTCTCCCTCTCCCCCTCTCTCTCTCCCCCCTCTCTCCCCCCTCTCTCCCCCCTCTCTCTCTCTTTCCCTCTCTCTCTCATCATACAGGATCCCCAATACAATATATCAAAGAGACACTTTTCGTTACATAAATATAAACATTCTGGCTAAATCACAATAAACAAAATAAAACAATATAAGCCTAAAGAAAAGAAAAAGGAAAAAAAAAATGTGTATACTAAATAATTATTTTATGACACTAAACACACACTCGCGCGCGCGCGCACACACACACATACACGCGCGCGCATGCATGCGCACACACACTAAGAGAGAGAGAGAGAGAGAGAGAGAGAGAGAGAGAGAGAGAGAGAGAGAGAGAGAGAGAGAGAGAGAGAGAGAGAGAGAGAGAGAGAGAGAGAGAGAGAGAGAGAGAGAGACACAGAGAAAGAGAGAGCGACAGAGAGAGAGACAGAGATAGACAGACTGAGTGAGAGAGAGAAGCATATCTAACACACTCATCTTTAACAATCATAACATTATAAACACAGCCGATATACATGACAAAGTCGAGCCTAGTTACTTGTAGGCCTACTTCGCATATTCAACTAAAAAATAAACTTAAAAGTAAGCACACACACACGTTATAAAATTATAGTAAATACATATCCATAACATCATCAAACTTAATCTTACTTTATATAAGTATTTATTTATTTATTTTTAGCATGCACAAATTTGTAAATTAGCATACACACTCGACAAAATCAAACCTAATCCTACCTTATACACTCAAGTCTCAAATATACACTCAACTAACAAAACAAAGTTAAAAGTAAGCATGTGCACATGTCAACAGCAAAATAAGCTATCCACAAAAAGTTAAGGATCACTTGCAAACTAATTCATAACTTTCCAAATAAGAAAGCCAATGCGTTGAATTTTGGCCAACATTTAATTCAATGCTTTAGTGATAACGATACACAATTGCCTTCAATTTCGAGCAATCGTTTGGTCTGTACATTTGATCAAAGTGGGTACGTATCGAAATTTGATTTCCCAAAGTCATTGAAATCACAAGACAGGGCATTCTGATGCTCCCAAAAGTTCAGTAATGCGTGTATCCGCCATGGCTGTTCTGGCACTCGACGCAGCGAGTCCTCATGGAGTTGACCAGGGTGGTGAAGATCCTCTGTGGAAGCGCCTGCCACTCAGCCTGCAGCATCTGGTAGAGGTGCTGGGCATCCCTGGGAGGGGGGTGGTTGCTCCTCACTTTGCGATCCAGCTCATCCCAGAGGTTCTCAATCGGGTTGAGATCGGGACTGCATGCTGACCACTCCATTCTGTTGACTCCAGACTGCTGCAGGAAGTCGTTGACCACCCTTGCCCTGTGGGGGCGAGCGTTGTCATCCTGGTAGACAGCCGGCAGTCCCATCTGCTGCAGTGTAGGCACAGCCAGCGGTCGAAGGATCTCATCCCGGTATCGGAGGCCAGTCAGGTTACCCTGTACATGATACAAGGGTGTTCTGTGGTGAAGGCTGAAGGCCCCCCAGACCATTACAGAACCTCCACCAAAGGCCACCTTTTCTTGGACAGTGGCGTCAATAAAGCGTTCCCCTGGGCGCCTCCAGACCCTCAGTCGGCCGTCGTTGTGGTTCAGGGTGAAGCGTGATTCATCACTGAACAGGACCTGGGACCATTGCTGACGTGTCCACCTCACGTGACGTCTGCAGAAGGCGCGGCGTGCTGCCCTATGGGCTGGAGTTAAGCGTGGCCGTACAGCTGGGCGACGAGAACGGAGGTTAAACCCATGAAGGCGGTTCCGTATGGTCTGCTGGCTGATGTTGATGTTAGTAGCCACCCTCAGCTGCCTTCGAATGATGCTGGAAGAGGCTGTTCTTGTCTGCAGGGCTTGTTCAATGAGACGATCTTCACGTGGAGTTGTCTTCTTCGGTCGACCAGATCTGCGTCTTTCATGGACCCTCCCAGTGGCTGTGAAGCGTTGAATCAGTCTGACAATGACCGAGATGGACACCTGAAGTCGCCTGGCCACTTCTCGCTTGGGAACACCATCTTGGAACCATGCAACAGCTCGTCCCCTATCCAACTCGCTCAATTTTCGTCGTGGAGGCATTGTCAAATCAGGCCTAATACTGGTGGTATGTCTTCTTATAAAGCCAAGCAAGAGACAGCATCTCACACATAAACAGCAGTGCTTGCACGTGCATAATGGTTTTTCCATCTGGCTTGTGCAATGTGTTCATGCAGAACGATCCAAAACAAGGTCCTTTTTCGCAAGTTTCCGCTTTTGTCTTTTGCTGCCAAGCTCAGTAATAGAGAATCACGTGCAATGTTTCCACTAACACAACATCGCCCACTTACAGCTGAACAAGAATTCATAACAATTTGGCTTGACTGAGAAAAAAATAACAGGAGCGAACGGAGTTTCTTGCGCACCTGTTTTCTCATAGTGATCCTTAACTTTTTGTGAGTAGTGAAATCCTACATATCATCTTAATTTTTAACAAATATAAAAAACGACACTAATATTTTTATATATAACATGAGAAAATCAAGCCTAAGCCAACATTACACACTTGTGTGTAAAATGCAAAAAATAGAATAAAACACATACACATTATTAAATCAAACTTAATTGTGTTTAACATAGCCAATTTTAACATGCATACCTTTATACATGACAGATCAAAACAAGGTAATGTTAGATGTGCAAAATATTCATGAGTTAAAAAGTAAACACATGTAGGCATCATGATAAATAACAGTGCATACGTTCAATATTTATTTATGTTAGTCCATCGGAGTCAGCAGCAATGACTTAATGCTATTTGTACACACACACAAAAAAAATACTGTTGGGTAAAACATATACAATAAGTCATGTTTTGCTAATGTTATGTACCTGATAAAATTGAGAGAGAGAGAGAGAGAGAGAGAGAGAGAGAGAGAGAGAGAGAGAGAGAGAGAGAGAGAGAGTTTTCATTGTTCATTGTCAGTGGAGTTTGTTCATTAGGTAGTTCTTCATTAGTTTGTTGAAGGATGCTGGGCGTTTGGTCGCTTTTAAGGTGGCTGGCAAATTATTCCAGTAAGATCCACCACTGTATATTAAACTGGTTTTAAATAAGTCTAATCTTGAGGTTGGAATTAGTAGTTTGTTTGACTGCCTGTAACTGTTTATCGAGAAGCGGTCGATTAAAGATTGAGGAGCATTTCCGGTCATGACTTTGTGCATCATCCTTGGTTTGTTATGCTCCAACTGTAATTTAAAAGGTAATATACCTATTGTTTTGTAATCATTGTTCGTAAGAGAAGTTGATTTGAGCAGCACCAATTTAACAGCTCGTTTATGCAGTCTAACGAGAGGTTTTAGAACATTTGCACTTGCTGAGTCCCACAAAGTAGAGGAATAGCTGATAAGTGAATTTATATGTGCATAATAGAACTGCTTCCTGGCATTGAGATTGAGGAAATGTTTTATTTTTGATAGTTGAAATATTCTTTGCGATACCTTTTTACTTAATATGTCTATGTGTTCTGACCAAGATAATTTGTTATCAATCGTTATACCTAGGGCCTTGTGTGAACTGGATTCCTCGATTTTTTTGTCCCGAGATGTGAATTGGGAACGAAGTAGATGAAAGATTTTGGCGTTTCTGTCTGGTTGTCAAACACATATACTTAGTTTTGTTTGGGTTCAGACACATGTGATTTAGTTCAGCCCATCTGGCCAGTTGATTTACATTTTCTTGAATATTAGATGACAAAACATGTAATGAAGGATGAGCGGATTCGACTGAACTATCGTCCGCAAAGAGATTGCAATTGTCTTTAACAAGCAAAGGTAAATCATTGATATATAATAAAAACAACAATGGGCCCAAAACTGAACCTTGTGGAACACCATAGTTGTTTGGGAGAGAAGAAGACTGGTGAAGACCAGTGCATACTTGTTGTTGTCTGTTTGATAAAAATGACTCAAGCAGTTGGCACACTTGATCACCTATATTGTAAACACGTAGTTTCTTCATAAGTAGTGAGTGATTGATTACATCAAATGCTTTTGCAAAGTCAGCAAAGACAATTCCAGTATACTGATTGTTATTAATATTTCCTAGCCATGTATCAACCATGTTAACTAGAGCTGTGTGGCATGAGTGTTGTTTCCTAAATCCTGATTGGCTCGGATGTAGGAGATCATACTTTTCTAAGTGATGAGATAGGTGTTTTGGGATGTGTTTTTCTAAGGGTTTTGACAAAACTGACAGTATGGATATTGGTCTATAATTAGAAGGTTCGTTCTCATCACCAGACTTGTGAAGTGGGATAATCTTAGCGTTTTTAAGTTGAGCTGGAAAGTAATTTTTACTAATACATATATTATATATATAGGTTAGACTGTCAGTGATGACAGGAGCAGCAAGTTTAAGGATTATCCTATCCAATCCATTGGCATCCTTACTTGTAGATTGTTTTATGTGCGTGAGAGCAGCATATACTTCATATATTGTTAGTAACGGAATGGAGACTGTAGACTGGATATTCTTGGATAAACAGAAATCTCTCAACGTCTTTAGATCATTTTGTTTCCAAGTATCATTTTGGATAAGACATTCCGCAATTGATACAAAATGCTGATTTAATACGTTCAGAGAGGGAGTAGTTGATTGAGGTGATTTTTTGACATAATTCTTGTTTGTCAAGGAATTAATTGCACTCCACACCTTTTTAGGATTTTTGTCTAATAGTAACTCCCTAAAATATTTCTGTGTAGCTGAACGCTTCATTGAATTTACAAGGTTACGTTGGGCATTAGCCCTAGGGTCTTTGGTTGCTTTGTAAAAATCTCTAAGATAGGAAGCCTGATCGATATCATCTGTTATCCATGGTGGTTTAGGTTTATTTTTAACACGTTTTATTCTGATAGGGGCGTGTTTATTATAAACATAACAAAAGGTTTTAATCCAACAGTCGAAGGCTTCCTCTGGATTACAGTATTGATAAACCTTTGATAAACCAGAATTAAGCAGATCCGAGAGAAAGATATATTTGTCAAAATGCTTACAGCACCTATAACGAATTGCTTTGTGGCCTACTTGTTGATTTTAGTTCCTTTCTTTATCCAGGTTACACACACAGGGTAGTGGTCACTACAATTTAAAACTGGTGAGCATACTTCTGCTATGTTGCTTATGGATGAAACATAAATATGATCAATGATGGTGCTTGATGTGTCCGTTTCGCGTGTTGGTCGATCAATCAGTTGATGTAAACTGTAAGATTCGTAAAGTTTTGCCCACTGTGTTTGGGGCTTATATAGGTCAATGTTGAAATCTCCGAGTAAAATTATTTCATTGTCTTCTATTACTGCTGCATCCATCATTAAGGTGAAACTATCGAACCAATCATTTATCTCAGCGGGATTTCTGTATAAACAACAGACTGATAAGGGTTTAGTGTGCCTTAGCTTAATCTCAATCCACACTGATTCAGTTTGATATTGTTCTAATTTGGGAATTCGTTTTACTGTAAATATTTGAGAAGAGTAAAGCAGAAGGCCCGTTTCTTTCGGTTTGGTGGGGTCCTGGCGTATAAAATTATTTCCTGGGATGCTAAGGTCAGAATCAGGTATTTGGTTACGTAGTCTTGATTCTGATAGACAGAACACGTGGAAATTGTTACCATTATTGTCTAGAATAGCCGCTATTTCATCTAGTTTGTTGTATGCACTATTAATGTTAAGGTAACCGATACGCAACCCTTCTTTAGAGGGCCACGTATCCGAAGTTTGAGACATCGCTATGGGTAATGACAAAACTATAACAATCAATAGCAAGGGAAAATCGACCCAATCAACACAAGAATAAAACAATCAATATCAAAGGAAGAGTCAATTCAAAACTATAACAGTTACTAGTAAGAAAGTATCAACCCAATACTAGAACAATCAATGGCAAAGGAAAGGTCAAACCACTCCCTTGATAATAATAGAATTAAAACAAAAACAAACAAAAAATAACACACACAAAAATTATATTCAGAACTGTAAGAGACACAATAATATGATAGAACGTATGTAGATCCTCATAAACTCAACAGTCTTTTTCCTTGTGCAATTCATTAGTGTCCATGAATAACGAAGACAGTCTGTAACCAGGTTCCTTTCTTTTCTTTTTTCCTTCGTTGAATTTTTGCATCAAATGGCAATGCCGTTTTTCGATCACATTTCTGTGGTCCTAGTCCAGTGAGAGAAAAAAAAGAAAGAGAACGAATTGAAAGAGGCTGTGCAGTTGAAAGGGGCTGTACTTGCTGTTGTTTGGGGGACTGATTGGTGTTGGTAGTTCGTAGGGGGGCAGGAGGGTCGTGTTTGGCATGGTGGTGGAACTGGGTGTTGTTGGGAGTTGGGTGGTTGTTTGCCATTTGTCGGGGAGGGAACTTACTCGCTGTTGTCGTTGTGGGCAGTCTGTGCCGTGTTGTGGTCAGTCGTGGAGGAGTGGTCAGGGTTGGAGATGGCGGAGTTGGAGCGCCGTCCATTCTGCTTGTCCTGGCTGACAGCACCAGCATAGCTGAAATGTTGATGCTGTGGATGTTGATTTGGTTTCACCACCACTCGCTGTGGCCATCTGCTGTCTGGGGTGACGAGTTGGCGTTGACAGAAATACCGGATGTTTAGTGCTATGGCCCTGGAGCCAAGTGCACTGGGATGTATCTGGTCCAGGTACATAGCCTTTTTTGGTTTCCCAGACTTGGCGCGGAAGGAGGGGGTGTGGTCGATGCAAGTGATCCCCTCTCTGTGGCAGGTCTGGCGAAGGTGGGTGGAGGAGAGGAAAGCAGGCTGCCACAAAGGGTGATGGTGACTAAAGGGAGGGAAGAGGCTTGGTGTAGGGCGTTGGGAAACACCCGTTTCATCCCGCGGATCAGAGAGGACCACTCTGTTGGGGAAACAGGCCCTTCCCCACAGCTGTAGATGCCGACGTGAAAGGTTACGTGACGGATGTGGGGGGAGGGTGGGCGTGATTTAAGCCACTGGCATAGGTCTTTCACTGTCAGACCTGTGACACTGATGACTTTCACTTTCATGTTCTCTGTGGACATCTTCTTTTCCTCCACCCCCTTCAGCACATGTGTTTCACTGAGAATAGCTAGGGGGGTAGGGTGAGGCTGTTTGTTGCTTGTTTCCTTGTTATTGCTGTTTTCTCTAGTACTGTTGGGGGTGACGTGTTGGTTTGCCTTATCTTTGTGCGTGTCTCTACTTATCTGTTTGTTCTCTGTAGTTGTTGCACGCTGTGATGATTTGGTGTCATTAACATCTTCCTCTAATTGCGATAGAGCTGAAAATTTGTTGCCTGTTTCTACGCTAATTTCTACTTGCTGATCTGGAGCGGGAGGACTGTTGTTTGACTGACTGCTTGTTTGTTTGCTTGCATGAAGTGTGTTTATCTGCTTCCTCGTTTCACTGTTGACGTGTTGCTGACTGTCTTTGAGTGATTGCAGTTTGCTTGTAGTATCTTTGAGTTGATGGTGTAGCACATTGTTTTCTTCCCTAAGGTCGTCTACCTCTTGAGAATGTTCTTGCTTCAATGTTTTGATTGCGTTTTTGAGTCTAACTTCCGTGTCATTGATGCTGCGAGTGTTCTGCTGTGCGTGCTGTATAACCTGTGTCAGTTGTTGTGTCAGTGACTGTACCTGGGATGTTAGAGTGGTGATGACCTTGTTGGCTGCCATCAGTTCGTGGCACAGTTGGGGGGCTGAAGGTAGTTCTGGCCCAGAGATGATGACACCGACGGATTCGGAGCTGGATGAAGGTGAACAGGGGGGTGGAGTTTTCTCCCCGTCTATAGGGGATGGGGGAAGGAAGGGAGAGAGGTTGACAGGGGAGGAAGAATGTGAACTGGAAGCGGCGGTGAGAGATTCAGGGGAGTGGTCTGTCTGTACAGCAGTTTCAGAGAGGGATGGTGGGGGCTTAAGTAAGGGATTATTGTTACCAGCTGGATCGTTGTTCACAGCTGTAGAGAGGTGTGCAGTGTTGGGTGGTTGGCTGCACAGGACAATGGCTGACTTGCGGGTTTCCTCTGTTGTTCTGGCCACGGAGAGAGGGGTAGAGATGGAGAAAGGGGTAGAGATGGAGAGGGGGTAGAGATGGAGAGGGGGAAGAGGAGGAAATAGGGATCGAGGCAGGGTCAGCAGTTGGGGTGTTGGTTCTTTCAGACTGAGCTCTTTCTGCCGATGTTGGAGAGATCGGAAGAGGGGTGCTGATGAGGTCAGCAGTGAGGGGGTGGAGAGAAGAGGAAGCACTAGCTTTGTTTTTTTGTGTGGGGGCTTCCTCCGTGGTGATAGGGAGGGGCGCAGCGGGTGGAGTTTGTTTCTGGTTGGTTGGGGAGGAGGAAGTTAGGAACGGGTTGGCGTGCTCACGAATTAGGGATTGGGGAGGGGAAGGGGAGGAAGTGGCGGCTTCAATGTTGGAAAAGGGCAGCTGAGGAGATGATGACAGCGTAGAACTGCCCTCACCACCGGCTGAGGCTGTGGCGTCTTCCACAGCAACCAGGAGTGTGTCGTCTTTCACAGCAGCCAGGAGAGTGGCGCCTTCCACAGTAACCAGGGCTGTGGCGTCTTCCACGGCAGCCAGGGGAGTGGCGTCTTCCACGGCAGTCAGGGGAGTGGCGTCTTCCACGGCAGCCAGGGGAGTGGCGTCTTCCACGGCAGTCAGGGGAGTGGCGTCTTCCACGGCAGCCAGGGGAGTGGCGTCTTCCACGGCAGCCAGGGGTGTGGCGTCTTCCACGGCAGCCAGGGGAGTGGCGTCTTCCACGGCAGCCAGGGGAGTGGCGTCTTCCACGGCAGTCAGGGGAGTGGCGTCTTCCACGGCAGCCAGGGGAGTGGCGTCTTCCACGGCAGTCAGAGGAGTGGCGTCTTCCACGGCAGTCAGGGGAGTGGCGTCTTCCACGGCAGCCAGGGGAGTGGCGTCTTCCACGGCAGCCAGGGGAGTGAGAGGGGAAGAGAGAGAGAGAGAGAGAGAGAGAGAGAGAGAGAGAGAGAGAGAGAGAGAGAGAGAGACAGACAGACAGACAGACAGACAGACAGACAGACAGACAGACAGACAGACAGACAGACAGACAGACAGACAGACAGACAGAGACAGAGAGAAAGAGGGGGTGGGGAGATAAATGAAATGAAACGATGCAAAACAAAATTATATTTAACCAGGGTAATAATATAAGCATGATTATACAATGCTTTTATTTACAATCAGCCCAGACAGAGAGAGCGAGAGAGAGAGAGAGAGAGAGAGAGAGAGAGAGAGAGAGAGAGAGAGAGAGAGAGAGAGAGAGAGAGAGGATGAGAGAGAGAGAGAGAGAGAGAGAGAGAGAGAGAGAGAGAGAGAGAGAGAGAGAGAGAGAGAGATCGTAAAGGTGAAAGAAGATAAGAATCAATCTTTTTACGCTCTGCATTAAACCTGCATAATTAGTTTCTTTAAGTATTCATTTTCATGATCTTTATTGATAATGGAACAATAGTAGAAACATTCATTTATAGTTATCCTATTGTTTTGCTCATTATCGCGTCTGACATTGTCCTTATCATTTGCTATGCAGTTTAGTACGTATGTCTTTACACAACATAACATTTATCTTGGCTTATTCACAGTTTTATCCACTCCTAGGGACTTCGTCAAAATGACTGACTTGATGACAACTCCTTTTTATGTTCATTTAATCTGGTTCGACAATTTTGTCCTGATTCCCCTTTTCACAGTTCTTACATGGAATTATGTACACTACTTCAGCTTATAACACGTTGTCAAGTCGGTCACTGCGACGAAGTCCACAGGAATGGATGAAACTGTCAGTAAGCCAAGGTAAATTTTGAGTTGTGTAAAGAAGAAAGTAGCCAAACGTACTGTATCTACCAACACATTAAACTTTCAATGTTATTATTTTCTGCGTGACATGCTCTGATGCAATTATATGCAAGCTGGAATTTCATGGTCTTATTTCAGAACACATTTGTCAATGCTAACAAATTTGCACCACTCGCAGCACTCTCTTATGTGAAAACATCAATTGTTATACCCAAACTTCGTAAGTTGCCCTGTTTGTTTTTCATGTTCATATTTTTGTATGTTTTCTCCTTTCACTTTTCTTTCGAACATCACTGACAGAGAAAATCGGGAGACAGTATCACTTGCACAACGTTGCAACAGAACTTCAATTTCCCACCATCACAGAGAATGTAGCAAAGCAGCGTCAGTCAGGCAGCAAAACAGGAAATGTTACATCACAACATATTGGCCATAGCGTAATTTGGTCCAGGATGCATGTGACACCCAACGATCTCAGCTTGACCTCTTTGTCTTCTGCACCTCCGTCCCTTCCCCCTTTAGTGTTGACCAGCCAGAACATCACAGAATGTCTTCTACAGAAGAAGGCGTGGAGGTTTTTAGCCATGACTGGGTCCCTGTCATTCAACAATTCCCGTTTCCTATCAAAAGCTCTAAAGAAATCCAGTTGGCAATGCCGTATATCCATCACACCCCTGCAAGGATTCGTTTTAGACTTTCATGACATTCGTTTTGCAGGGGTCATGTCTGATCATGTGCACATTGACGAAAGAAGCACAGGGAAGCATATTATGTCTGGCAGGACGCTTGTTGATTTGCAGACCTTCAGCAGAACCCCTAATGCACCATTCAAATTCGTCACAGAGGCCAACAATAGAGCTGTTATCAAACTTTATCATCAGCACTTTGGACAAACGTTAGCGAAAAATTACTACAGTTTTTTTATTCGTTTTTCCAGTATAGCTACCACTACTCCATTGTTGCAAACAACTTTTGAAAATCAATTGAAAGGTACTAAATAGAATAAGTAAGTGTTCATTCTTAAACACATTAACCCATATGCTATCAGTCAGTTATGTCCCCCGCGGTGGTGTTGCATTGCAATAGTATAATCATTTTACTGAATGGATCGTTTAGCATTTAATCCAACAAACGTTTTATACATGTCTAAGAAGCAAACTTGAAGATCAATGTATTATCTAAAACTGGTTTTCATGGATTTGGAAAACATTTTTAGTCAGTCAGCAGTGCAGCCTAGAAATTTTATGGGATTTTGGTAGCGAGAGGGTAGGGGTTTTCCTTACATTTTTCAAGTAAAATGAATACTCTACCTTTCTTTTCTGATGAGGCACCTACTCATCATTGCTTGCTTAAAATGTCTTTTTACTGCAAAATATAGAAATGTCCAGTCATTCTCTTATATTTCCTGGGAAAAACGTAAAAAAATAGTAAGGGACACTCATTTCTCAGTATGCTGATTGGAAGGTTTCTGGTTTAGTTCACGTTTGCCAGAACCCAGAAATACTGCATGGACGAGTCAATGGTGTCATACCTGTGTAATCATGATGCGTATACAGTACTTCATTTGATACAAACTATCGCTCTTTGGATTGCTGGCTTGCTGGCCATATCTGGATATTTTGCTGCAGTTTAAACTGTATCAATGAACCCGGGAAGGTAAGTTGAGTTCCCAGAGCTGAGTATCAGTGGTTCGTGGTGGCATACTAGAATTATGAAGAGATGTAACCGATTTTTGTTCCACGTCAAATTTAAAACAATGCTTCACACACAGAACATTGTTGACCACCTGCTTGAAATTAACATATTCTGACAGGGTTAATCCACTAAAAGTACACATGGGAGACTGTTCCCTGAAATCAGTAAAGGAGGTGGAAAAGCACCACACGACACAAAGAACTTCTCCTTGTGAGGTGCAATGACAACAATGATTGGGATTATCTCACCCTGACAGCCAAATCAGATGTAAAGCAAATGAACATATTCCACACCCTTTCGTGTAAACAAAAACATTAAAATCAACGAGAGCAATACTGAAGTGAAAGGTTTATTAATTTCTACACAAAGTAATCTGTGCCTGAAATGGACCTGGTACCCAGCATGCTCCAATGGATATGTCACGGGAAAATTCCGAATTGTCCTGAGTTTTGGAAAATTCGGATTGCTCTCGGCAAAATTCAGAATTCTGATTTTTCCCGGGAAAATTCCAAATTTTCCCAAGCTTACATCGAAGTTACAAGAATTGTGTGTGACACAGAAAAACTTAAACTTAAAATGTTGAATGTGGATGAACTGAACAAGCATTACATGATCGAGAATGATGACAGGAATATTAACAAACAAAAGTAATAATTATATCATAACAATTATTATAATGATAATAAACAATAGTATTCAAATGATTCATAATGCTGTATATACTGTAACAGTCAAATATAACAAGATCCAAACAATAAAAAAACATAAATCTAAACACATGTTATAAATATAAGCATACACCCAAACATACGCACTTACGCACGTGCATACAGGCGCTCACACACGCACACACATGCACACATGCACGCACTCACGCATGCGTGCACACACGTACACACGCGCGCACGACCTATAACTAATATAAGAGAGAGAGAGAGAGAGAGAGAGAGAGAGAGAGAGAGAGAGAGAGAGAGAGAGAGAGAGAGAGAGAGAGAGAGAGAGAGTTTTTTTTTATTGTCTCGTAGCGTGAAGCGTAGCAACACAACATTGTGACTCATGTTCATACAAATGAACCTGCGAGACAGACAGACAAACTGACAGGCAGCAAGGTATATGAAGAGATGTGCCCTCGCACGCATTTCCTGTCCTGTTGTCACAGGTCACTTTATAATGAGTGAATACTATTTAATTTTTCTCTTATTCATTCTCTAGGCTAGTTCTTTTTCTGCCACGAAGTGGATATTAGGTTTTGTCTATCAAGGTTTTCGCGTTACTGTGTTAATCCTTTCTCTTTCTCAATTTCAAGTTTCCTATACAAAATTTATTTCTTGTTGTTGTAGACTAGGCGTTTGGCAGTTTCTTGAATTGTGGACTTTGTCTTAGAGATCACGCCATTTCAACTTAGTTTTCATTGGTTGAGCCTCTGAACTGCAAGTCGTATTTAAGCGTTAGCTTGTCGTAAAATTGTTTATCTGCTTATTTTTACTGTTCGTTGCACAGAGGGAAATTTCGATTCTTTAGCCCTCTGTGCGAGACAACATTTTCTATTCTGCTAACCGGTCAAGAAGAAAGCTGTAGTCTCACCCCAAACTCGACATTTGTGGGGTGAAACTCTGTCGGTAACCGGCGTCAAGAAGAAGAAGCCATGCTGTCTGCCTGAACTGTGGGCCAGCAGACGAGACAAGTCGTGTTGAGCTGAGGGGTCCCTTCTGCTGTGTTCCCGAACAGAGGCCTAGCTGTCTGGTAGACCATTTTCCAGGAAGCTGTGACGTGCGCCATTTGTCCACAGACGGCTAGGTACGTCTTGTTAGATAATTTCGGCACTCAGTTAGGATTTGGGATTAAGTTTATTTGTCACGGGAAGAGTAGAGGCGGTAGTGAGTTTTTCTTGGTGATAGGGTGTGATAGGAATAAGGTGTGTCAGAGTAGGCATAGAAGAAAAAAACAAACAATGACAGGAGTCATTTCCTAGGGACAAAAGTTGGCTAAAAAACTTACTAGTTGTGTCTAGGGAAATTGTCAGTTTAGGGGAGAAACTGTTGTGTAAATGTAGTCGGTTTGCCCAACCGAATTTTCAGGTTGACGCTGTGATATGTGCATAGTTAAATTTAAGGTGTGAATGTGTAAACATTATTTTTAAATATTTCTAAATTAAATGAATGAATGTGTAAACACATGACACCACAACAACGCCACAGTAGGCAGGGGACAGATTTTGTGGGGTGGAATGTCGACTCGATTACAAAGACAGTAGCCAAATCGTCATTGTAGGCTTCCATATGTCCTAGTGTGGGGCGGGGGATGTGTTGTAGGCCAAGTAAAGATTTCATGTTGTGTTGTTCGTTACTAATTCATGAGCCAAGTCCAACCATGAATTTAGATTTCCCCTTAAACGCATTCCCTCGGGCGTAATATTGGGTATTGTAGTAACTGTTCCAAGTTAGGCCAGAGGTTGGTACACACCGGGTTTTATACCTAAAACAAATTAAACCTGTTTGGAATAAGCAGAGTTGCTGAGTCATTGTCGGCACAGGTTTAAATAATATAATGAAGTGTTAATGTGTAACCAGAGAGAGATAGGCCTAGAGATTTTAAATGGTAAATTTTAGCTGGTGTTGTTTTAATGCAGTTGGTTTTGCTCCGTTGTGTTACCGGAGGGCAGAGATAGGATTTGGGTTGTGAGCACATAACTTGTGCTGCACGAGAATTGTGGGTTCATGTCATTTGGAGACAGACTTCGTGTTTCTGTGATTGGGAAGTGATAAGCTAGAAGTTTGTCAGGCTAGTTATTTTTAGGTTACGTCTGTGCGTGAGTGCATTTACGTGTAGTTAAGTGAACAGTAATTGGGATGTTTTGATTTAAATGATACAGTGGTGTACGGCTATGCGGAAATAAAGGGGGGATTTCGAAGATTAGTTTAATAGGGACTGTCATGCCCCGCATTTGCGCTCACATGCATCCGCACATCACTCCATTCACCCTCAAGTCAACCACAGGACTCAAAATTCAAATTTAGCTATCCAGCCAACTGTCCTGCTCTGGCAAGACAAATGTTTATTTACAACATTTATATTCAATGAACTTGTATTCACTGAATCATATGAACACAATATATTTTCTTCTATTTCTCAAGGGTTAGCCACCAAAGACTTCCTATAAACTAAAGGACTCACAAATAAAGGCTCATCGGCTGTTTACTTTCAATCCATACTCAATCCCACTAGAGTATGAAATACTGAGAGGGAAGCGAACCTCGTTCCTCTCCTCAGGGCATGCCACATCCTGAGGCTCAAGTCAGTGTCTCTAGATCAGAACAACTTCGTTCTGATCGCAAATTATGTTCAAGGAATCATGTTGCAATTTAACCCCCCTTGGGGTAACAAAAGGAAAAGCTGCCTGGATCGATTGGAGACTACAATGCGGCAATTCAACATTCCATTATCCTTTTCAAATTATACATATATTTACCTCAAAATGAATTTCCGCAAGATCCCACAAAACTATTCTCGTCTTTTCTTACAATCACAGATTACCACAGGAAAAGTAAAACACCAAGCACAATCAGTGGGGATCCCGCTAGAACAGAAAACACAACACCATGGGCCTCCAATCGATCCCTGCTGTCCTTCCCTCAGCCAAGAAGTCAGTGAAAAGAGTGAGTTCTTTTCTACAAAGCCAACCTCTATAAGGTCTGCAAAAAACTCAACAATTGTGGCTAACCCAATCCAATTTCTATTTCATATCACCTGACATACTGAGCCAATCGCATCAAAACTGGCCTATAGCTTCAATCCAAATAAATGAATACCAACTCATACTCTGTAGCTAAAAGTTGAGTATCAGCATCATGACAGGGACATTGGGCTAAAATAGTTTTATATTTGTTTTAAACAGGCTCTCAGTTGTGAGACGTCAGCCGTCTAATATTTAAAAGGCCGCGAGGCTGAAGTGGAGAGACGCCATTCGGGGAAAGGGAGACTTTTAAGCTGACAGTGGTGCCGCCCCCTTCTGCGAGGAGTGTGAAGAAGTCGTTGGCGCACTACATTCCTGTTTCTTTTTTTCAACTAACTTAAGGCATAGTGCGGTTGTGCCAGACATTAAATTAAGCTAACTTTAAGTTGTCACCACAGCAGTAACTTGGCGTGAGGGATTTAGTAAAAGTGTGGGGTATTTCCCTACATTTGTGACATGGTGTGAAGGGACACAGTAATAGTGGGTGTGGGGTGATTTCCTTACACTTTATTAATAGATTAATTGGGATGGGGGTATTTTGTTAGTGGGTTATTGCCCTTGAACAGTGACAGGCAAAGTAGCCTTTTCACTGCAAGGACTGTAACCAATTGGATTTGACATTTGCTTGAACAAGCCTCATTTTGTTGTGGTTGTTTACCAGTGAGGTTGTTGCTTTGATGGTGAAGGTGAGATTAGCCATTTGCAGCGTTTAGTTATTAGTGCATACATTTGGTGTACTTTTAGTTATACGTTTTTGGGCGTTTGGTACTTGTTCACTCTTGTGGGGTGGATGAATAATTACTAGTGTTAAGCACTCATCTTTATTTGGTTATATCAGGTTTATTCACTTTGTGTGAAGGGAGAATTTTCAGTTAGGATTTAATTGTAAATTATAATAGTTGGTGGGAGTTTTAGTTGGAAAGACAGATCATTATTGTTTAACACCTTTGTGTGTGATCTGGTCTTTAACTATACTTCAACCATCTGTTCTTTCTAAACATATTTAATTGTAATTAATAGTTGACAGGGGTTTAGCTGGGTAGGTGGGTCACTGCATTAGTTTTGCACCATTGTATGTGATCTGGCCTTGAGCTATTCCTGTGCCATCTATTCTGTTTTGATATTGATATAATAAGTTAAAGGGAGGGAAGTCAGTTTTTTTTAAATAATAATTTAGCAAGCCTTCAGCTGTTGTTTCCCTTTCTTAGTTTCTTTGTTTCAACATTTATTTTTTGAATGGGTTATTAAGTGGAGGTTGTATTATATTATTATTGGGACATTATTATTGGTGTGTAACATTTGTAACAGGACATTGTTTATTTATTGTGTTAAATCGCCTGGGGTTTGTTTATTTGGCGGTTTAATTGT
>JAGGCT020004113.1:530191-540191 GCA_017654935.2 Phymorhynchus buccinoides
CACCACTACCTCTAACCCCAATTCCGCATACCACGCAGCTTGTTACTACTAAGGTAACATGTAATAGGGTAGATAGTCATTCACATAGCTTAGAGAGTAGAGGCATTAACCTCGGGCTTTGGTTCGGAGCTGGTATGGTTTTTTTCTAAATACTCAACTTGTCGACCTTCTGTTGTACCATTACACAAATAGGCCTATCACTGATTGTATGGTAGCAAGAAAGAATAACACACGATTGAGGTTGTGTGATCTGTAATGGTATTTATTCTAGTCATTCCCATGGAATGTCATTTTTGCATGTTACTCTATTGACTACTTCTGGGGTGTTTTGCCATGAGAAAGAACACGATCACACACTACAGGTTTTAGAGAAGAATATTCTTTGCATTCGGTCGCAGCCATGATCAGAAGTATATGTGGAAAATGAAAGTAGCAAAAACAAATAATTGCGAGTAATTTTAAATATCATTATTAATAATTGCCAATGGGTACGTACCTGTACTAGACACAGAGAGAGAGAGAGAGAGAGAGAGAGAGAGAGAGAGAGAGAGAGAGAGAGAGAGAGAGAGAGGGGGGGGTAAGTTGTGCGAGTTGTAGTAGAAAAAGCTTAAATATTCTTTAAAATAAATAAATAGGCAGATAGATAGACAGATGCATAAATATATAAAATTTGATATATAATTATATTATGAACGATCCGAGATAGTGATGTTCTTATAAGAGTTTGTCTTAGTCATTTACAAATAATAATAAAGTGATACGCGAATTACCGTTAGTTCCTAATCATTGAATTTAAAAAAAAAAGTTATTGCTATTCTGAGGATTAGATACTGAAAAAGCATGAAAGTCCCTAGGTTTTAAACCATAAACATGGTCTAAAGCCAGAGACTAAAATCATCATAAGGCCCTTAAAAGTAACGACAATTGCCTGACACTTTGCAGGAATAATGTTTGTTATGTTCTTGTTATATAAAGCAAATAAACAAGATACAATCCCTTGCCATATTTTAACACAAGAGGAAACACTTACCCTACCCCCCTCTAAAATCAATATTTTGACTACGAGCAGAGATTAAAATCATCCATATGTCCCTTAAACGTACCGACAATTGCCTGAAATTTTGCAGGAATAATATTTGGTATATTATTGTTATATAGCACAAATTTTAAAAAAGGTACAATGCCATGCCATTTTGTAACACAAGAGGAAACACATACCCCACTCTTATCTAAAAACAATATTTTGACTACGATCAGAGACTAAAATCATCCTAAGTCCCTTAAAAGTAACGACAATTGCCTGAAACTTTGCAGGAATAATGTTTGTTATGTTCTTGTCATATAAAGCAAATAAACAAGATACAATCCCTTGCCATATTTTAACACAAGAGGAAACACCTACCCTACACCCCTCTAAAATCAACATTTTGACTACGAGCAGATACTAAAATCATCATAAGTCCCTTAAAAGTATCGACAATTGTTTGAAACTTTACAGGAATAATGTTTGTTATGTTCTTGTTATATGCAACAAAAAAACAAGATACAATCCCTTGCCATTTTTGAAAACAAAGGGAAATGCATGTCCCACCCCCCTCTAAAACCAATATTTTGACTACGATCGGAGACTAAAAGCATCATAAGTCCCTTAAAAGTACCGATAATTGCCTTAAACTTTGCAGGAATAATGTTTGTTATGTTCTTGTCATATAAAGCAAATAAACAAGATACAATCCCTTACCATTTTTGAAAACAAAGGAAAATGCATGTCCTACCCCCCTCTAAAACCAATACTTTTGACTACGATCAGAGACTAAAAGCATCATACGTCCTTTAAAATTAACAACAGTTCCCTGAAACTTTGCAGGAATAATGTTTATGATGTTCTGGTCATATAAAGCAAATAAACAAGATACAATCCCTTGCCATATTTTAACACAAGAGGAAGCACTTACCCTACCCCTCTCTAAAATCAATATTTTGACTACGAGCAGAGACTATAATCATCATAAGTCCCTTAAATGTACCGACAATTGCCTGAACTTTTGCAGGAATAATATTTAGTATGTTCTTGTCATATAGCACAAATAAAAAAGGTACAATCCCATGCCATTTTGTAACACAAGAGGAAACACATAGCCCACTCCCCTCTAAAAACAATATTTTGACTACGATCAGAGACTAAAATCATCCTAAGTCCCTTAAAAGTAACGACAATGGTTTGAAACTTTACAGGAATAATGTTTGTTATGTTCTTGTTATATGCAACAAAAAATCAAGATACAATCCCTTGCCATTTTTTAAAACAAAGGGAAATGCATGTCCCACCCCCCTCTAAAACCAATATTTTGACTACGATCAGAGACTAAAAGCATCATAAGTCCCTTAAAAGTACCGATAATTGCCTTAAACTTTGCAGGAATAATGTTTGTCATGTTCTTGTCATATAAAGCAAAAAAACAAGATACAGTCCTTTGCCATAGTTTAACACAAGAGGAAACTCTTACCCTACACCCCTCTAAAATCAATATTTTGACTACGAGCAGAGACTAAAATCATCACAAGTCCCTTAAAATTAACAACAGTTCCCTGAAACTTTGCAGGAATAATGTTTATGATGTTCTGGTCATATAAAGAAAACAAACAAGATACAATCCCACATCATGTTTAAACCCAAGAGAAAATACTTACCCCACCCCCCATCTAAAATCAAAATTTGGATTATGGAAATAACTTACACCAACCCCATCTAAATCAATTTGGAAATACAATTATAGAGAGGCATTGTAACAAAAAGAATTCCTTATAACTGGGAGTTCTATTAAAACATTCAGACAGTATGCGTGCGCGCACACACACACACACGCACACATGCACAACCTGTCTACACAAACTCATATAAAAACATGCAAACAACCACCCACCCACCCCAGACAGACACACACACACACAATGGCTTGCACACCCACACATGCAGGCACTGCATTTCAGCACAATATTAAATGCATGAATGTGAGCAAACAAGCACAGCCCACACAGTGAGAGTTGAGATGTGTGCCTTGCTTCTTACTGACTCCGTATGTGCGTGAATCAGATTTAAAACAGTAAGGGAAATATTAGTGATCTAACTTCACATCATGGTCTCTTTTGACCGTATTATATATATATATACTCATAACATGTTTTGAATCAAACCCATTTATCTGAACGTTATCCCGTTTTTACCCAAAAATACAGACCTTGCAATACCAACAAAATTTGAGTCAAAAGGGCCCAAGTTTTAGTTGGTCCAGTTTGACCCAAAATCATTTGAAAATGTTGAGGCCACCAATTTCGTGTCAAAACGTACTATCTAACAAAAATGTCAAATACTCCATTGTTTGTATTCTAATTAACTCCCGAATTTGCAATAATATCTTTGAGACCCCAATACACCACCACTCCAAAATTAATGTAATAGGGAAGCTTAGATTTTTTACAGGAATTGTTCAAAACTTTAGAAGCGTTTTTCTCGAAACAGGCCTTTTCGAGTTAGTCTGTTTTGACTCCAAGCCATCGCTATCTGGGAGTGGGATCCACCAAACTTCGATCTTAGTTTAACCATCTATTCTAAAGAGAAAGAAACCAATCGTTTAACTGTTGCAGCTAGAGAAAAGATTTACTTCACCCGACATCTAATACAAATCTACACAGATGGCTCTAAATTCTCAAAAAATAAAATAGGATGCTCTTTTACTATTCCAACCCTAAAGGTTACAAAGTCCTTCAAATTAAACCCCAACTTATCCATCTACAGTGCCGAACTATGGGCAATACTCAAGGCTTTGGATTACCTAAATGATTGTCCTCAAGTTTTAACCAATATTATACTGTTCACTGATTCCTTGTCCTCGCTACAAGGTTTCCAAACCCCCCAAAATAACAGAGCTGAATTATTACAGGAGATTCTTTTCCTGGTACATCAGTTAAATACAAAGGGAACCCAAGTCACTCTCGCTTGGATTCCTTCTCACTGTGGCATCAATGGGAATGAGAAAGCTGATCAGGCAGCAAAAAAAGCCGCTGAAAATGTAAACCAAACCCCTACTAGTATAGGTTTATCCGTGACAGAATGCTATTATCTAGTTAAAGATAGTACTTATGCTAACTGGAAAGCAGAACTCGAACGGTACGCAAATGACCACCACTGCGATCCAAAACCAATCAAAAAAGGTTTATTCCTAAAAGTTCCTTTTCATCTATCATCACTAATATTCCGCCTTCGGACAAATTCATACTATTGTAAATACACAAATCATCTATGTGAATGTAATCAAGTCCTAGCTTTGGACCACCTGTTTTCAGATTGTCCTTACATCCAACATGAAATGTTTGATTTAATTGAAAAAGTAACTAAAAGTAATAAAGTTTTTAACTACCATACAATTACAATTATTAATCAAAATGATGAGGATTGGACTCTACTTGTCTTGTTCGCACAAAACTTACAAAGAACCCCTTTTGGTTACCTATTCTAAATACATAAACCTAAGTAATTCACGTGATAAATTAATATAATATATCCATAATAAATTTATATTCGTTTGCCCAACGGATTTGACTTCTGTATCGCATGCCAGTCCTGACAGTCTCCTAAAAACAAAGAGAACATAAATACTATTCCCGAACAAAACCAATCCATCTGTACTTTTGTAACAGGCCAACCTGACTTGGCTATTGTAAGAATGGTAGGGTGAATAATTGTTTGTTTGTGGAAAAAAAAGAAAAAAGATTTGAAGCTGGTGTACTTGGTAACTTCCTTGGTCATAAAATCAGATAAATTAATAAAATCCACATCCCATGTTTTAACTCAATCCAAGAAAAGATAACAAATGTCCCACATGACCCCTAGTAGGTTGAGAGGACGATCAAACTAATATAACAACAACAACAAATCAGCAATAAGCAATAAGATCAGAAAATGGTCTTCATGTACTCTCCAATATTGTCATCCGTCACGAAGCATGGTTCCATACTTTAATAGACGAGTTGTCATAGGAAGAGGGCCATTGTGAGCCTCAAGATTCATTATTGACCAATAATCGTCCGTTTTAAACATTTGTATTACAATTCTCAATAATGTACCCAACGCATTAACAATATTCTTAAGCTGAAGTACATCTTCACAATGGGATTTGCCTTATCATAATAAAGAGAAGTATATTTCATTTTCAAAGTTCAAGCAGCATATTAGTATTATGTTACAGTGAGTTTACAAAACAAGGAAAATTGCAAATCTTCTAAACTTTTCAGTAAGTTTGCACACACAAAAATCATGCTGTTTCACTCAGGGATTTTGCAAATGTCCTACAATTTTCAGGAAATTTGCAAAGTTCCTGCTTTGGAAGGCTAGGAAGTGCCACAAGACAAAACAATTTTCTGTAGCATGCAGAGGGCGACGCGTGGACAACCTCACTTACGGACAGGATGAAGCAGCCTTTGAAGAAGAATTCGAAAACTTCCACATCGATTTGGTTACGCAGGCAGAGTGCGAACCCCTATGGACAACAACCTTAGAAGTCCAGGGAAGACAAATCAAGTTCAAACTCGACACGGGTGCTGACGTCTCGATCATCTCTAAGGCTGAATATAATCAAATCAACCCAAAACCCAAACTTCAGCAGAAAAAAGCCAAGCTCACAAGCCCTAGAGGAAAGCTGAGTTGCGTGGGCGAGTTTGATTCTCCTACGACATTCAAAGGCAGCGACTGTGCTGCGCATTTTTGTCATAGATTCGAGCACAGACAACTTGCTAAGCCGCGACACATTGACAAAACTAGGCCTAATTCAAAGAGTGAATTCCATCAAATCTGTGTTAGGGGACGTCACTGACACTCCAAGCCTGTTGCAATTCGACTGAAAGAAGATTGTGAACCGTACTCACTCTCCACCCCACGGCGAGTAGCTATTCCTCTCCTGACCAAGGTGAAGTAAGATCTGCCAAGAATGCAGGAAAATGGGATATGGAATCATCGAGGAAGTCCAGGATCCCACAGACTGGTGCGCACCCATTGTGCCAATCATAAAATCTTAAAAGTAATACATTGTTTGTATAAAAAGGCAGTACAAAATATTATGGTTAAAATCCAGTACTTTGACAAATAATTATTGCAAAAAACTTAATATTCTAACACTACAAAATAGACTATTATTCAATGAAGCAATATGCATGCATAACGTTGTCAACGGAAACGCGCCTAAAAAGGTAATACATGCATTTACATTCAACATCCATAGACATAATCACTTATCATTTCATCGACCACATAACAAAATTTACAAATCAAGTTTTCTTTACTCCGGTGATACTTTGTGGAACCAATTACCAAATATGCTAAAAAGTTTAATGAACAGGAACCATTTCAAGAACAAAAATTACTTAATGAATAAATAATTTCTCCTTTATGGAAATGACAAACATTCCTGCATATTGCGTATGTATTGTATTCAACGTAGCTATTATTGTGCTAAGCGTGTGTGTGTATATGTCTGTGCGTGTATGCACAGGTTTGTGTGTGTAGTTTGTGCATTTTCATGTTCTGCTTGTTTGACACACACACACACACGTGCGCGCGCGCGCGCGCATGCACTTTTCTCTGTGATCTTCCGGAGGGCATTCAAGATGGGCGATTCCCCACAGACAACAGACATAGACTTTGTTTTTCTTTTTCAGGTACTGCAGATGTTTATTTCCAAATATTTTACATGATCATCAAGAAACATCTTCACAACAACGTCCAAAACGAATAAATCACGATAAATTGAAAGACACGCAAGAAACAAAGTCACTCGCGTGCTTATAAGCATAATAATACATTTACAATCATACACTAACACACACGCAGGAGTGCACATACATTCACGCCCATTAGCCCATTTCCAGTTAATTGTAAGTAAGTTCACGCTGGAGAGCAGATATTTGCTTCATTTGAAGGGCCATTTGAACACCAAGACCGGTATTATGCAAGTTTATTTCGGCAGGCTGATTCTAAAGCTGGTGCCACGTGGCGTGTAATATCGTATGGGGGTGCGATGCGATTGTGCCACATGAGTCATGATTCATGTGATATATTTCCGTCTAAATTAATTCTGCCATGTTTGCTCACTATGCTCCAGTAGACCCAATAAATTAATTGCTCGTGAATCATGACGTCCAAAGCGCACCTCATTCAGATGCGATTCGTATGTCGTGTGGCTGGCCCTTAACAGGTGTCTGTTTTCATTCACAATATAAAAAAAGTATCCTGTGAAGTTTCCTCAGGTATTGAATGTGTAAATGGTGTGGGAAGGTGGAAGGGGAGCTTATAGCGCAGAGTCCCACGTTTAAGTAAGTTTCTGCTTACAATAGCTTTATAGTTGCTAATAATAATAATGCCAAAGATGATGTAGGTACACAAACCTTTGGACCCATTTGGATAGCAGCATTGCCTACTACACAGGACGGATTTCGTTTGAGCATAAGAGACAAGTGTGTTTTAACACGTGTGCCTACATGGATATAAACTTAATAGCACGGCACTACAGGGATTTGCCTGATAAACACAACTATCTCTGTGAATTTCCACGCGGGCTTAGTAAGAAATCACCATTACAGTCAATCAGGTTTACAAGAAACGCATGGGTTGGAACCAACGGTTCAGAACTGGTGACAGGAACAGATCGTTTTCTCCCGTGTCCCGAGGGTCATGCAACTCACACTTTCTTGGCGTGTGATGTAAACAGTCATTGTTGGGGCTCTCTTGTTGACGGTGTCATTTCCTGTTCCGTTGGTGTGACGCCACTTCCGCCCTTGTTTGTGTGTGACAATGACGTAGATCGCGTATCCTACACACTGGTGTGTGACCATCGCCATGACTGCCGTGACCACAGTGATGAATACTTCTGTGCTTACAAGATCTGTGACTTCGCAACTCATTTCCAGTGCAGGAACAAAATGGTACTCTCTCTCTCTCTCTCTCTCTCTCTCTCTCTCTCTCTCTCTCTCTCTCTCTCTCTCTCTCTCTCTCTCTCTCTCTCTCTCTCTCTCTCTCTCTCTCTCTCTCTCTCTCTCAATAATCAAACATGGCAAACATGGAAGGCAAATGCTACCAGGAGAATTAGCACTGCTACTTTTATTATTTGCTGATGATGTGGTTTTATTATCAGACACAGTTATTGGCTTACAAAATCAAATAAATAATCTTAAGAAAGAAGCTGACAGGTTATACTTAGAAGTAAATTTGGACAAAACAAATATAATAGTCTTTAGGAAGGGTGGCCATCTTGGAATGAAGGACAAATGGAGCTATGGAGATGAAGAAATAAAAATAACAAATAAGTATAAATATTTAGGAATTACATTTACAACAAAATTGAGTATTAGGACCAATATCTGAAATGAGTAAAAAAGGGAAGAGGGGAGTTATTGAAATCTTAAGATCGCTAAATAATTTCCATACAGTTGAGCCATATTGCTTCTGGAAACTGTTTAACGCACAAATCGAACATATGGAGCAGACGTTTGGGGTTTGTGAAATGAAACAGAAATAGAAAAAGTACACAGATTCGCCATTAAACGTTTTGTATGTGTTCCTTTGCATTTTTCTAACAAAATAATATATGGGGAGACTGGGAGATACCCTCTGTTTATTAGAACAACCATAACATGTATTAAATACTGGATAAGACTTACACATGTGCCGAGGTCATACAGTCTGCAGACAAGCTTATAAAATGTTGTTAGAAACAGAACGGGCTAAAGTAAATTGGGCTACACTTGTGACAAAATATTAGTTGAAAATGGGTTTGGAATTGTTTGGTTGTGTCAAGGGGTTGGGTATGAATATGGCTTCATTTTATAATTTAAAGATAGGTTAATTTCTTGCTACAAACAAAACTGGCACTCAGATTTTGAAAATGATGACAAATATAATTGGTACTTTTCATTAAAGAATGTGTTTGAACCAGAAACATATTTATCATTCATTACAAACAAACAAATGAGATTAACACTAACAGGGTTTAGATTAAGGGTACTAGTTCTAAGCAATACGAAACTCTGGTTTTGTGACCCAAATGAATGCCCATATTGTCCTTTGTGTGGTCATAGCACTGAAGACGAAGTGCACGTAATATTTTACTGTCAGACCTTCTCAGATATCCGATCTAAATACCCTTTTCTTAACCTAATTTCAAGAGGCACCCCTACAATGGCTAATGTAAAATCGCTTTTGTCATCAGCTGATTTATCAACAACTGTAGGTCTCGCTAAATACTTGGTTGAAATCATGAATATATTAAGACAACCAATAATAGATACTAACGTTCAGTGTTTGCAACAGACAAATTAACAATATTATATTGTAGATATATTTCTTCTTTTATATCTTATATGTACTTATCATGGATGGCCCTAATGCCGTGCGCACGCGCGCGCGCGTCGCGCGCGCGTGTGTGTGTGTGTGTGTGTGTGTGTGTGTGTGTGTGTGTGTGTGTGTGTGTGTGTGTATGTGTGTGTGTGTGTGTGTGTGTGTGTCAAGTCAAGTCAAGTCAAGTCAAAATGATCTTTATTGACGATAAAAGAGTAAGCTTGATAAAGCTTTTTTTACATCCTGTCGTCATAAATAAATAAGAAAAACAATTAACGCAAATAAATACAGCATATACTGGAGAAAAATCAACCACAATCAAAAATCATGGGGAAAATACATACACTTCATACAAGCACAATACAAAGATCATACTATACATATGTACAAATGTAATCATAGTGGTAGAATAAAAGGAAAGCGGAAGATGGAGTTGGGGGAAATAATAATGTGTGAGTGTGTGTGTGTGTGTGTGTGTGTGTGTGTGTGTGTGTGTGCGTGTGCGTGTGCGTGCGTGCGTGTCACTACGTATGTGGATACGTGTATTGGTATTCCCTTATAACTAATTTTGTATGTCATGTCTCAGCGTGTCAAACATCGACACGCATGCCTATG
>JAGGCT020004113.1:545191-581634 GCA_017654935.2 Phymorhynchus buccinoides
ACGGGTAGGTTATTTTGTGAAATTTAGCCCTGTTCGGACACAAAGTGATACCTAAAAAGATAGATTTACACACTAATAGCCCATACAACCCTCGTTCCTGTGCTTTGGGGCCACAAGAAGTGCTCATGTGGTTCTTGTATTGCATTGAATCTATCAAGAGACTGCTGTAAAATGCTTGGCCTATTTTTGCTGTTTCGTCATGAATACTGCAGATTTATTGATCAGGTCATGTCTGTTTCGCGCAGATCTTCCCTAAAGTTTTACAGCAACATAATAGTCAAAAGTGACTGTACGGAAAGAAAGGTCCACTCTTAGGGAATTCTAAGCCTCACGGCCTCTTGATGTGCCCTTTCTTTTGATGTTTAGGTTTTGTTTTGCTTTATAGATCAGAATATGAAAACAAAATGTGCGCATGCATAGACACACACATTCACTGTATAAATAGTGTTATGAATGTATGTGCAGGCACACACACACTTGTAAACACACTCTCTCTCTCTCTCTCTCTCTCTCTCTCTCTCTCTCTCTCTCTCTCTCTCTCTCTCTCTCTCTCTCTCTCTCTCTCTCTCTCTCTCTCTCTCTCTCTCTCTCTCTCTCTCTCTCTCTCTCTCTCTCTCTCTCTCTCTCTCTCCTCACACACACACACACACACACACACGAAAGGGAGTTAAAACTCGCGTATTTACCATAATGAGTTACAATGAGTTACTTCCCTTGTTTACGCGTACTGCAGAGCTACGTGAACAAATCTTTACAACTTTGTACATCGGCAACCCATGACGTCACGACTTCTTCGCGCACCCTCTGGCTCTGAAGTAGTACTGGTGACATCTATAGCTCTCTATTGACTTGATGACAACGTCTCACTCTCATCTCTGGAATTTTTGCCAACCTTACGAAGATTGGCGAGAAGAGGGTCGTAAATCCCGGTCCCTATTCACGATTGCTGAAAGAAAATGTGTAACCTTAGGTGGTACGAATTCTGTAACAGGTCTTGTAATTTGTACCTTTTGAAGACAAAAGTGTTTTACTATAAAACCAAAAGTACAAACACTATCTTTATAATTATAGTACAGGGTTATACTCCTTTAACAGCAGTATCCATGTTGAAAGTTTTATAGCTTTTGTGCTATCTGCCCTTGCGATAGAGATATCTATTTCTATCCCACATACTCAAGTAGACCGAATCCAGGAATTTGACCTGAATCATCATTCATATCATATCAATCGCATCGTACTGACGTCGAATCGTATGTAGTGTAGCAGGCCCTTAAGGGATGTTCTTTCCCCAGGAGTCCACTTTCAATGCCAACACATTCAAGTGACTATTTTACGGTTTTCTTACTAAACAGAAAGCCCGCATTTGAACAAACATGAAATCATTCGCGGTGTGTGTGTGTGTGTGTGTGTGTGTGTGTGTGTGTCCCTGTGTGTGTGTGTGTGTGTGTGTGTGTGTGTGTGTGTGTGTGTGTGTGTGTGTGTGTGTGTGTGTGTGTGTGTGTATGTATGTGTGTATGTCAAGTCAAATCAAGTCAAAATGATCTTTATTGAGGATAAAGGAGTAAGCTTGATAGCTTTTTTTCATCCTGTCCTCAGAATGAAAAGTAATACGAAAGCAACTCGAAAAATAACTCAACATGCAAAACAAAACATTCCAAACTACTAAACAATAGCCTAATAATATAACGCATTGAAATAACACTATTGAGAGAGAGAGAGAGAGAGAGAGAGAGAGAGAGAGAGAGAGAGAGAGAGAGAGAGAGAGAGAGAGAGAGAGAGAGAGAGAGATAAATGAATGGGATATTGAAGTGAATGTGGTTGTCCCTTCCCCATTTCATTTCCTCCCCATCACCCATATTAACAAATGTCCTGGACACAATGGAACAAAGCCAAGAACAATCAAAGTATAAACATTGTAAAGTATCAATTAAAAGGACATTTCCCGACGGAATAGGTGCTACATTTCTAAAGTTAGAGACTAATTCATAGGGTTTCTAACATATGAAATTTAAGTGCTTTCATAAATGTCTGTCTTGATGTACACGATTTTAAATTAAAAGATAAATTGTTCCACGCCGTACAGTCGGAGTACAATAAACTAGATTTATAAAGATTATTACGGGGTCTGGGAAAAGAAAGTTTGTGTGTATGTCTGCTTTCGTTGCTAACAAAATGTTGGGTGATTTTCTTAGGGGCTATTCCATTCACAACGCTGTACATGCATACACATTTGTTATATAATAGTCTTTCCTTAAATGGCAGAATGTTTAAAGATTTGTAATCACATTTAGTGAGTGAACTGGACTTCAACTGTATTAATTTTATGGCTCGTTTGTGTAAACGATTTAATTGTTTCAGATTTGTTTCGCTGCTATTGTCCCAAAGAGTTGATGCATAATTTATAAGGGATAAGATAATGTGCATGTGCATATGCATGTGCATATGTGTGTGTGTATGTGTGTGTGCGTGCGCGCGTGCGTGCGTGCGTGCGTGCGTGTGTGCGTGCGTGTGTGTGTGTGTGTGTGTGTATGTGCGTGTGCGTGTGTGTGTGTGTGTGTGTTTCTTTTTTTCAATTGTTTTTGTACGAATTAATCATATAATGTGACACATCGTGACGTGTTTCCAAAATAATTATGTCCATTTCCTACCTTAGTTTCTTATCCAATGCTCCCAATGCCATTCCTAATGCTCTTGTTTGCTACTGTCTCTATTTTTGTCTGTTTATGTATCTTTGTCTGTCTGTCTGTCTGCCTGTCTATCTGACCTCTCTCTCTCTCTCTCTCTCTTCTCTCTCTCTCTCTCTCTCCTCTCTCTCTCTCTCTCTCTCTCTCTCTCTCTCTCTCTCTCTCTCTCTCATTTGACTCTGTATCTAACTCGCTCTATCTTTTTTCTATACCTATCTGGCTGTCTCTCTCCCTGTCTCTCTATGTCTCGTTCTCCAACAGTGTTCTTTCTGATAACCCACATTGTGTCCGTATGTTCTTACAGAACGGTGGTAAATTAGAATGGGAACGAGGGCTGTGCGTTGCCTGTCCGTATGTGTGTGTGTGTGTGTGTGTGTGTGTGTGTGTGTGTGTGTGTGTGTGTGTGTGTGTGTGTGTGTGTGTGTGTGTGTGTGTGTGTGTGTGTGCATGTGTGTGTATGTGTATGTGTGTGTTTGTGCGTGTGTGTGTGTGTGCGTTGTGCGCGTGTGCGAGTGCGTGTGCGTGTGTGTGTGTGTGTGTGTGTGTGTATGTGTATGTGTGTGTATGTGTGTGTTTGTGCGTGTGTGTGTGTGCGTGTGCGCGTGTGCGAGTGCGTGTGTGTGAGTGTGTGTGTGTGTGTGTGTGTGTGTGTGTGTGTGTGTGTGTGTGTGTGTGTGTGTGTGTGTGTGTGTGTGTGTGTGTGTGAGTGTCCTTGCAAAACCAAAATGTGTTCCAGTCCATAGCGCCTAAACCACTTAACTGAGCGTAATGGAACTTGGGACAATGGTTCCTTAGACATTGCAGATGCTCCACACAATGTCAGATTCACAAACTGGCAAGCCATATCAACGTAATCTCAATGAGAAAATTGTGAATAATGAAAAAACACTGATTATTTAAAAGATAATGGAATGATTTAAACCAAAGTAGGTTTATTAAAAAGGTGTTAATAATGTTTTGTTATAAAATATTGAATTTCTAAGCAATGATATACTGATCCAGGACATTTTGAAACACACAAATACACTAGTAGCATACGATTTGTTTTACTGAGGGTACGTTTATAAGGCGCTTGCCTGTCTGTCCTTTCCGACTATGAATGCTAGATAGCGGGTGGGGCAGTTGCTACTTTGGCGGGCTGGGCTAAAAATTGTTTATAGTAGAAAAGCCGTGCGCAGGGTGCCACTCTCTCGGTCAAAGGAAGACCAACGGATGTCTTTGGCTGTTGCACTGGATCCAGTGCAAACGCCCCCTAGCTTGTGACTCTGGTGGCAGGAAATAAGCTGTTAAGAATATAAAAAATTTATTTTGTAAGTGAAAGTGACCACTGGTCATTGTCACTGACCACTGGTCATCTACATTGTACAAGGTGCAGTAGTATTCATAACACATTACTAAGCTGCTAAACAGTGAAAATGTGGAGTTTTGAAATTTCCATGAAATTGATCACTGGTCATCTGGATTATGCAAGTGTTTAAGTTATCTGGTGACAGGAAATAAGCTGTTAAGAAACACAATTAAAAGTCAACTTGACCACTCACTGGTCTTAGTCAATGACCACTGGTCATCCACATTGTGCAAGGTGCAGTAGTGCTCATGACACACTAATAAGCTGCTAAACAGTGACAAACTAGGATTTACGTCAAAGTGACCACTGGTCATCTACATTGTGCAAGGTGCAGTAGTACTCACAACACAGTAATAAGATGTTAAACAGCGAAAATGAGGAAGTTGCGTGAAAGCGACCACTGGTCATTGTCACTGACCATTGGTCATCTACACTGCTCGAGGTACAACACTCAAATCGACGCATGGACACATAGACACGCGGACATATAGACACGTGGACATATGGAACATTTAACCACTTAATGGGAGTGTGACATAGCGGACCTGTGACGTAGAGGGCCTGTGAATTAACGGGCATCTCCTGTGTATGCACGGCTGTATTTACTTATCTTATAAATTACGTGACTGCCAAAAATGGTGAGTTTCCCTCGCCTTGATGGCTTGAGGCCTAAACGATCTCTGTGCTTCAGCTGCAATTCGTATCAAACATAAACGTTAATACAGACTGAATATATTCCGCACATTGTCTGTTTTCTATCAATTCGAACCTCTCTGAACACAGACAGACATAATATACAGATAGACAGAGAGACAGACAGACAGACAGACAGACAGACACACACACACACACACACACACACACACACACACACACACACACACACACACACACACACACACAGACAGACACACAGACAGACACAGACACACACACATGCACACATACATACATACATACATACATACATACACGTGCTCATGGATGCACACACATACATACACACACGCACGCGCACGCACGCTCACGCACGCACACGCACGCACACGCACGCACACACACGCACACACACACACGCACACGCACGCACGCACACGCACGCACGCACACGCACACGCACGCACACACACACACATACACACACACACGCACACGCGCGCGTGCGCACGCATACGCAAACAAACACCGATTGAGCCGTGGAAGGCTTTTTTATATTTTGTTTATTACAGTGACAATTTGAAGTGTTCACAATCTTTAGTCAGGGATGGGACAGACAATACGAAAGGTAATTTCACTCTATGAAATGGTCTCTGGACCGTCCTTTCCGCGGCTGCAACAGGAAACGTGGTTGGCTGTCAGTGTTCCCTGACTGACCCAGTGGCATAGAATCTCCTGCACTTCTTCCTTCGTGCACCTGTCAGCTATGGCGGAGTTGTCTGTCTTTGTGTGTTGTGTTTGTTTCAGCAACATCTGCTTCAACCGTTCCTGACGTTGTAGTCGACGTCGTTCCATCCTCAGGCTGAGCATGTAGAGGTAAGGGTTGATGGCAGGGTTAAGGGGCAGCACCAAAATGGCCATGGTCACATTTACTTCGCTGTGTACAGCATGGCCACTGTAAGCCAACAGGCCCAAAAATCCAACACTAAACCAGCACAGAAAGTCTGACACTGCAATGGTCATCTGATGACGTGCTAAAGAATGATCCGCACTGCTTCTTGTACTGCAGTCAATCTCAGCCAGTTGATTCCTTTGCATGGATTTGTAGATGGTCAGTTGTCCAACCGCTACCAGAAAATAAAGGAGGACGTTAGGCGAAATAACTATGTTGAAAACAAAGGACTGAGTTGTAGACTTTAGCGAACTAATTACCAGGGGCATGCATATGCTGTTCTGTCCATACAGCTGCCAGTGAGATGTTTTCGAAAGAAGAGGGATGGCAGCCAGCAGCAGTCCAGCGGTCCATATCCCAGCACAGGTCACCATAGCGCTAATTCTGTGGAAATGAAGTTGGCTGAAGGGGAAGCGTAGAACCAACACACGATCCAAAGTGATGAGACAGATAATTAAGGCTGACACTTCACTGGACAACAGTGACAAAAATCCTACCATCTGGCATGCAATGCTCTGTTTCCATGTGATGTCATTCCATAGATAGGTGCCCTGGTATACACTGTCAGCCACTGCTATTACAGCCATGCACAGTCCCATCAAAAAGTTTGAACAACACAAATTTAGCATAAACATTTTAAATGTATTTATGCTTGTGTTTTTAATTGTGGTTAATTGAACGATAAGCCAGAGTATGCAACCAAACATTGTTGACATTGTGTACGCTGCAATAAGAACACGATACACAGCAGATTTCAGCAACATTTGACATGAAGAGATGTCATCCGGAGGAGCATGACACTGGTCCGAGATGAAGTTCTGTGGGAGAATGTCCTGACAACATAGTTTGTAATTGTCAGCAAACACAGACAGTAAATGATTCAGTCCTTGCAAAATACTGCCAGGGAAGTAGGTAATGAAACAGCCGCGTGTATCCAAAGTACGTAGATAAAAAAGAGACGTGTTGCTTTCAGATATAACGCGATCGACACCACAGTCAGTAAGATTAAGAATTTGGAGGCTAGGAAAGATGTCTAGTATGGAAATATCCAGTTCTTTAATAATGACGCGAGACAAGTCAAATGACTGCAGATGGCGATGACGGTAATGGGACTCTAGCTTGTGCTGGATGATAGTGGTCAGTGGATTGCCAGATAGACTCAGGAGACGTAGGTGGGGAAGCAGCCTCAAGTGTCGATCGGTGAAGGAAGACAGATGGTTCTCACTTAGGATTAGGCTGTGCAGATTGGGAAGATGGAGTAACGTCAGATTGACCAAATCACATCGAACTAGTTTGAGGTAGATGAGACGTGTGTTGCTGAACACTTCGGCGTATTGCAGACCACTGTCACTGGCGTCCAGAAAGCGTAGATCTTGATATGATGATGGAGATAAAATATTACGACACAAAAAGGCCTGACCATAGCACATACATTGTTCAGGGCACGTGCCATCACACAACTCGTCATCTCGATCAGGACACTGGCAAATACCATCACACACGTGTTGGGGATGGAGACACACGCTGGATGCCCTGCAACGATAGAATCCTGGACAAGTGTATTGGTCACAGTGCTCTTCATCTTCATGCTGGGGACAATCATATACGGTGTTGCACCACACAAAGACAGGCAGACAGTAGCCATCGTCTGCACACTGAAAATGGGTGTCTGGGCAGACAGACAGTCCATTGCTGATGGAGGTGTTTAGTTTCTGCATTGTCACATTTCCAAAGCCATCAAAATGTATCACAGCAAGAGGGGGTGTATCATACGACTTCATTGGTTTAACCCCAAAATAGCACAACGATCCTTCATCACTGTTGTCACTGCAGTCAGGAAACTCATCACAAGCCCGATTTTTAGGTATGCACTGTGGCACATTAAAACATAATACATTGTTGTATATCTAATTGTTTTTAAACATAAATCGTGGGAACATAAATCTTGGGCTAAAGTTGCATTAATGCAAATTTGTTTTGCAAACGTGAAGACTAGGGTGCTTGCAAATGCATAAGGTATATTGGACATTGCTCCTCAAAATTAATAAGGCAAAAGTATCCACCCACCCACCCAGGTGCAAGCATACATAACAGAGAGGAAATAGAGGAACCCAGAGAGAGAGAGAGAGAGAGAGAGAGAGAGAGAGAGAGAGAGGAGAGAGAGAGAGAGAGAGAGAGAGAGAGAGAGAGAGAGAGAGAGAGAGAGAGAGAGAGAGAGAGAGAGAGAGAGAAGAGAGAGAGAGAGAGAGACAGAGAGAGAGAGAGAGAGAGAGAGAGAGAGAGAGAAAAGAGAGAGAGAGAGAGAGAGAGAGAGAAGAGAGAGAGAGAGAGAGAGAGAGAGAGGAGAGAGAGAGAGAGAAAGAAGAGAGAGAGAGAGAGAGAGAGAGAGAGAGAGAGAGAGAGAGAGAGAGAGAGAGAGAGAGAGAGAGAACTTTGAAAACTTGAAAACTGTAACTTTTTAAGGATAAAGATTTTAGGCAACGCATAGTCTTCCAATCTGTCCTTGGTACATATACGAACATAGAATACAAACATCGCAAGGCATAATATTACACATACAGATTTGAACATAAAGGTAGCACCTTTGTACATATACGAACATAGAGTACAAACATGGCAAGGCATAAAATTACACATACATAATTGAACATAAAGGTAGCAAAGCAGGTATTGTGATAAAGACAGGTTGAAATATGACTTAATAGAATTACATACGCACAGGTATAATTCTTAATAATAATAATAATAATAATAACAGTACATTTATATAGCGCTTTACCTCAGATGAGCCCAAAGCGCTTTACAATCAATTATTCATCAACAGATAACAAAAAACAACATTCAAGAGTGACACCAACCACCAACAGCGCATATGCAAAACAACTAACACAACACGCACGCACACACGCACACGCACGCACACACACACACACACACACACACACACACACACACACACACACACACACACACACACACACACACACACACGCACACACACACGCACACACACACGCACACACACACGCACGCACACACACACACACAACACACACACACACACACAAACACACACACACACATTAAACACACAATTATTGACTCCAACTCGTTCATACCCCATTCGGTAAGCCACAGCAACTGAGCCGCATGGACTGACCACATACACCAACACACATACACAAACACCCTCACACACAAACGTACGCACGCAGACAGACACACAGACACGCACACAAAACACAGACACACACACAAACACACACACACAACACATGCGTGCATACACAACCCACAAAACTCAAAACACACACAAGCACACACATTCATGCTCACACACACACACACAACACACACACACACACCACACACACACACTCACACACACACACACACACACACACACACACACACACACACACACACACACACACACACGCGCACACACGCGCGCGCGCACACACACGCGCGCACACACCACAAAACACAGCATAAACCTCTTAAATCAATCTTCCCTCACGTGCACACAACGATAGACAACTGATCAAATATTTAGGGCGCAGCAGGAAAAAGATGGGTTTTAAGAGAGGTTTTGAATGAGGAGACTGAGTTGGAGTGTCGGAGAGGAGAAGGCAGAGAATTCCACAGAGATGGTGCTTGACAAGAAAAAGAACGTTGGCCAGCAGATTTGAGACGGATGGAGGGAATGGAAAGGAGACGAGAATCAGAAGACGAACGTAGTTGGCGAGCTGGGACATTAATACTTGTGCGGGCATGCATGCGTGTAACCATACACGCACACACCTGCACGTGCGCGCGGCACACGCAAGAATACATGCACATACGCACAGATATATATGTTGAAGCACGTATAAAAGAACTATACATTTTAGAACAGGGCAAACTAATGCAGCCTATGGTATGAAACCGGTAGCAATTAGCAATAAAGTGCGGACAATTTAAACATTGATTTTAGCACATTGTCGGAGAATAGTAAACTAACAGAGTGATGTGAATTCATGACATCGTAATTGGCAATATAGCGTATCGAGATATATGAAGAATTTTTTTTTTTAAATAAAAAATAATAAGACAAAAATCATGGAGGGTCGAATGTAAGTGTCTCTCGGAGACTCGTTTTGAAGGTTGAGATGGAGGAGCATAATCTAATGTCGGACTGAAGGGAATTCCATATGGAGGAACCCGAGAAAGTAAAACTTGACTTAAATGTATCTATTCTTGTGTGTGGTAGAATATAGTTACTTGAGCCATAGCGATGTGAGGCTTGTGTAAGTAGATTTTTCAGGTATTGTGGAGCTAAGTCATAGTGTACTTTGTACATGAGAATGGCTTTATTATAGCTAAGCTGTGATTGCAGTGGAAGTATGTTTAACTGGGCTTGTTTTTCTGCTGTACTGAGTTCAGGATCAGGAAGGATTATTTTAGCTCCCCTTTTGTGCATAGAATTGAGTTTTAATAGGTGACAATTAGCAGCAGAGTCCCAGACTACAGATGCGTAATTAATGTGGGAGAGACAGTGGGCATGAAAAAACATCGTGCGTGCGTCTATATCTATGAAGGGTGTAAGTGTTTTTAGTAGGAATAAGCTGCGAGCAAGTTTATGTGTCATCTTTTCAATATGGAGTTGCCATTTTAGTTCGTCATCTATTATCACTCCCAGGACTCGGTGCTCGCGTACTTGGTCTATGGCATTGTCATTAATATGAACATTTAAAATTAGAGGTTCTATTTGATGTTTTTGTCTTGAGGTAATTAACATGCTTTTTGTTTTTTTAGGATTGAGGACCATAAGGTTTTGGTAACACCAATCAGAAACATCATGCAAAGCTGACTGAAGAGAGGTTTGAATCGAAGACATGTTTGATGCACTAGAATGGAGAGAGGTGTCATCAGCAAAGAGATCACACGAGACAGAGTCAGCCGATATTGATAAAGGTAGATCATTAATGAATAGGCAGAATAGAAGAGGCCCTAAGACAGATCCTTGGGGTACACCAGCCTTTATGATCTCAGTGCACGAGTTTGTGCCATTACTAAAAACAAACTGTGTTCTATTAGTAAGATAAGATGCAAAGAAAGAAATAGTGTTTTCATCTCGTAAATATAGCGCCAGTTTTTTTAAGTAGTATTTCATGATTCACAAAATCAAACGCTTTCTTAAAGTCTAGGAATACAGAGCCTGTCATTTTGCCTTGGTTGATTGCTGAAAGCCATGTGTCACATAGGTGGACTAGGGCAGTTTGACAAGAATGGTGATGTCGAAAGCCAGATTGTAAGGGGTGAAACAAATTATTATCTTCTAAATATTGCATTAGATGTTTATGAATATGTTTTTCTAGTGGTTTAGACAGAACTGAAAGAAGAGAGATTGGCCTAAAATTATTCAAGTCAGAAATATCTTTACTTTTAGGCAATGGTATAACTTTTGCTGATTTAAGATCAGGTGGAACAATGTTCTGGTCTAGACATGCGTTGTATATAAAGGTAAGAGGTTCTATTATGTAGGGAAGTGACACTTTTAAGAGAGAACTACTTATTTTATCAGGTCCCATTGATTTAGTATTTTTTAGATTTGAAATAAGAGAGCCAACTTCGTGAACAGCTAGTGAAGGTATTTTAAATGAACTGCCAGGCTTAGCGTTAGTATTACAGAAGGTTTGAAAAGAAGGTGGTGGTGTATAGTCTTTTGCATGTTGTGATGTATCTGTTGGACTTACAGACTCTGCTAAATTTATAAAGTGGTTATTGAATGCATCTGGCGACCAGTTAAAGTTATTCGTCTGCTGGCGATTAGACTTATGTGTGATAGTGTTTATGGCTCGCCATAAAGTAGATGTGTCGTTGTTTGCAGATACCATTTTGTTGAAGTGTTGTTTCCTGGAGTCACGAATGAGATCATTGACTTTGTTTCTTAGTTTTTGAAATTCTGATTCAGCGTTTTCACGCTCCAGTAGCTTTTCTGCTTTAACATCATCAGGTAGTGAATCAATGTTTTCTTTCTTCAGTAATTTGTATTTGTATTTCAGTTGATTTCGTTTTTTCCTTGCTTCTGCTATTTGGGGAGTTAGCCATCCAGGAAGAGTAGAACTTTTTACTCTTTTGCTTCTAAGAGGTGCGTGTTTCTCTATTACGGATAGGAATGTAGAATAAAATACATCTAGAGCTTGAATAGGACATGAACAATGAAGTACATTATTGAAGTGTGCCATGCTTAAATCATGAAAAAATGCAGGTTTATCAAAGTGTTTAAATGATCTGTAGTGAATAGTAGTGTGTCCTTTGGTTTGAGTCTTAGGAGGTCTGTACATCCATGTACATGTAACAGGGTAGTGGTCACTGATACATATGGTATCTAGAACATTGATATCAGTGACTAGGGCAGTGTTGTTGGTGCATACGTGGTCAAGTAGTGTTGCTGAAGTGGGAGTGACTCTGGTAGCCGAAGAGACAAGTTGCTGGAGGCCAAATAGGGTAGTAGTTGATCGCCATGAAGTTTGAGGCTTAAATAAGTCATAATTGAAATCACCCAATAGCAGTATATTACGATTGTCTACTTTGACACAGAGAGAGAGAGAGAGAGAGAGAGAGAGAGAGAGAGAGAGAGAGAGAGAGAGAGAGTTTGGGAGAGAGATGAGAGAGAGAGAGAGAGAGAGTGGGGGTAGATAGGCAGGTAAAAGTTGAGATAAAGAGAAAGATAGACGCAAGAGAGCGAGAGAGAGAGAGAGAGAGAGAGAGAGAGAGAGAGAGAGAGAGAGAGAGAGAGAGAGAGAGAGGAGAGAGAGAGAGAGAGAGAGAGGAGACAGAGGGGGGGGGAGGAGAGAGAGAGAGAGAGAGAGAGTCGAGTCGAAAGTTTTATTGAATAGGCCTTTCTGCCCATATCATATGGAGGGGTGGGGAAGGGGGAACACAATGAATCAAAATAACAGTTCTAACAAAATCATACATCCATTGAAAATCCAAACACAACCATGCAGCAAAAAAGCACACATAGAATAATAAATAAATAAATAATAAATAAATTAATAAATACATAAATAAATAAATTAATTAAATAAATAAATAAATAAATTAAATAATATGCATTACTTGCAAAAACTATTAAACAATCAATTCATGCAACACATTGAAGCACATTATTCAGCAACCCATCAGCAACTATTAAACAGCTTTCAAACAGCTCAGAATATTACATAATGAACCGGTGAGCTGTAAATAAGTAGATTTTACTGTAATCATCTCTGTCATTGTTAATCTCTTAATTTTTTCAATCAATGAGGAATTACTAATAATCATCTGATATATAAATCAAACTACAATTACTACTAGCCATATAATATATAAATCAAAGGAGTGAATGAGGGGTGACAACTAGCCAGTTGCCTCAATATGATAGACAATCGACAAACCGATCATTATTTGACAAATAAATTTGATCAAACAGTAATATTATCAACTAAGGGAGTCGAGATCAAAATGCAGACCAAGACCTTTGTCAAAAGGGATGGTAAAGGACACATTGTTACAGCTGTGTGACACTAGGTCTACTGGGTTCTATAAAGAACGGTGGTGTGTGCTGTGTGTGTTTAAGAAAATGGATCAAACACATAAAATAACTTTAGATTTATGTGTACTAACAAATGTCAAGCATTGTATGCTATGCACGCTGTTACTTGGGATAAGAATGATTTACAGAGGAAGAGAGAGAGAGAGAGAGAGAGACGAGAGTTAGATGACGGAACTTGACGAGAGAGAGAGAGAGAGACAGAGACAGAGACAGAGACAGAGAGACAGAGACAGCGATATACAGACAGAGAGAGAGATAAATGAGGGAGATAGAGAGAGAGAGAGATGAGAGAGAGACTAAGAGATGCAGAGCGAGAATGAGAGGCAGAGAGAGAGAGAGAGAGACAAGTGAGAGAGAGAGAGAGGACAGACAGACAGACAGACAGAAGACAGAGACAGAGAGAGACAGAAACACAGAGATAGAGAGAGAGAGATAGAGATAGAGAGGGAGAGAGAGGAGAGAGAGAGGAGAGAGAGAGAGAGAGAGAGAGAGAGAGATGACGGAGCGGAGAGAGGGAGGACAGAGAGAGAGACAGAAAAAGAGGGGCCGAGAAGAGAGGATGAGTCAGAGACGAGTAACGTCTTTCATTTCAGAGAGAGAGAACATCTTGAGTGAGAGAGAGAGAGAGACAGACAAAAAAATTTTCAGAGAGACCTCAGACAGACAGAGATAGCGAGAGAGAGTGAGAGAGAGAGAGAGAGAGAGAGAGAGAGTAGTACTTCTTCTTCTTCTAAATTCTTCTTCTTCTAAATTCTTCTTCTTCTTAGGTGGTTCAGGCAGATTCCTGTAAATTACAGAACGTAGATGCATCACTGCTGATGTTATGCGCCTAAGTCAGAATAATTAAGTCACAGCATGTCTGAGTTCGGGTAGATGGTATCTTTTTGAACGTCATTGTCACACACAAACAGGCAGGAGAAGTTTCTGTCACACCCACGGAACAGGAAATGACACCGATGCTGCTGTCAGAGCCCCAACAATGGGGATGTCTACATCACATGCGCAAGAAAGTGTGAGTTGTATGACCAAAATAGGACGGGAGAAAATTATCTGTTCCTGTCGCCAGTTCTGAACTGTTGATTAGGTAGGTTAATGCGTAAGATGTAAACTTGATTGGCTGTAATGATTTTGTTTTCTGCTAAGGCCGCGTGGAAATTCGACAGAGATACATCTTCCCTACACCTACCCCCTCCCCACATTTACTTGCTCGGGGACTTATCTGCCACTCGGCGACACACTTGTTTGCTATTGTGGCTTTCAACAGACAGCCAGTCTCAAACACACGAAAGTGAAACTTTCGGTTTTAAATTTCCAAGAAGGCAGCATTTCACCTTCCAAGAAAATGGATCACAAATGTGTAAGGTCTTTCATTTCAGGGGGGCATCTTGACCTATAGCAGAAAGAGTGTTTCATAATCATTTTCACTTTGACCTCGCGCACGCAGAGAGAGAGAGAGAGAGTGAGAGAGAGAGAGAGAGAGAGAGAGAGAGAGAGAGTAGTACTTCTTCTTCTTCTTTGTCTTCTAAGTGCTTGTTCTTCAGTCGTTCAGGCATGTTTCTGTCAATTACGAACGTAGATGCATCATGCTGCTGTTATGCGCCTAAGTAAGAATAATTAGGCCCAGCATGTCTGACTTCGGGTAGAGGAATCTTTTTGAAAGTATTTCTTGAAAAAAGGCAGGAGAATTTCTGTCAATTACGAAAGTAGATGCATCATGCTGCTGTCATAAAGGAAAAAATGGGGATTTCTAGGAAGCGCAAGTCTGTAATTGTGACAAAATAGGATTTGTAAAATTGTTGATTGTGTCAGCGGACACTATTAAAATTAGGTAGGTTAAGTTAAGATTTCACGTTTTAAAAATTCTTTTGTTATCTGTTACCCAACCGAAACCACATCTCCCCCCGCGATTAAAATTTAAGGGCTACAGTGTTAAAAAAGTTCAAACTTTTATTCATAAAAAAACAAAGTTGGCCCTTATTTTAATTTTTAAAAGAGTTTATGTACAAATATTTATTAAGTATTTACAAAATATTTAGGTTTTATAAATATATTACCAAAAACAATGTAACAAAGTATACCTAGGAGAAAAGGGCCATGGTAACACATTATTAATTATGGCAAGAAACAAAGCTTAGCTCCCTGGTGTATGTAGTGCTAACCATAATTAATTATGGCAAGAAACAAAGCTTAGCTCCGTGGTGTATGTAGTGCTAACCATCATTAATTATGGCAAGAAACAAAGCTTAGCTCCGTGGTGTATGTAGTGCTAACCATCATTTATTATTATGGCAAGAAACAAAGCTTAGCTCCCTGGTGTATGTAGTGCTAACCATCATTTATTATGGCAAGAAACAAAGCTTAGCTCCGTGGTGTATGTAGTGCTAACCATCATTTATTATGGCAAGAAACAAAGCTTAGCTCCCTGGTGTATGTAGTGCTAACCATTTATTATTTATTATGGCAAGAAACAAAGCTTAGCTCCGTGGTGTATGTAGTGCTAACCATCATTTATTATGGCAAGAAACAAAGCTTAGCTCCCTGGTGTATGTAGTGCTAACCATCATTCATTATGGCAAGAAACAAAGCTTAGCTCCGTGGTGTATGTAGTGCTAACCATCATTTATTATGGCAAGAAACAAAGCTTAGCTCCGTGGTGTATGTAGTGCTAACCATCATTTATTATGGCAAGAAACAAAGCTTAGCTCCGTGGTGTATGTAGTGCTAACCATCATTTATTATGGCAAGAAACAAAGCTTAGCTCCGTGGTGTATGTAGTGCTAACCATCATTTATTATGGCAAGAAACAAAGCTTAGCTCCGTGGTGTATGTAGTGCTAACCATCATTTATTATGGCAAGAAACAAAGCTTAGCTCTGTGGTGTATGTAGTGCTAACCATCATTTATTATGGCAAGAAACAAAGCTTAGCTCCGTGGTGTATGTAGTGCTAACCATCATTTATTATGGCAAGAAACAAAGCTTAGCTCCGTGGTGTATGTAGTGCTAACCATCATTTATTATGGCAAGAAACAAAGCTTAGCTCCGTGGTGTATGTAGTGCTAACCATCATTTATTATGGCAAGAAACAAAGCTTAGCTCCGTGGTGTATGTAGTGCTAACCATCATTTATTATGGCAAGAAACAAAGCTTAGCTCCGTGGTGTATGTAGTGCTAACCATCATTTATTATGGCAAGAAACAAAGCTTAGCTCCGTGGTGTATGTAGTGCTAACCATCATTTATTATGGCAAGAAACAAAGCTTAGCTCCGTGGTGTATGTAGTGCTAACCATCATTTATTATGGCAAGAAACAAAGCTTAGCTCCGTGGTGTATGTAGTGCTAACCATCATTTATTATGGCAAGAAACAAAGCTTAGCTCCGTGGTGTATGTAGTGCTAACCATCATTTATTATGGCAAGAAACAAAGCTTAGCTCCGTGGTGTATGTAGTGCTAACCATCATTTATTATGGCAAGAAACAAAGCTTAGCTCCGTGGTGTATGTAGTGCTAACCATCATTTATTATGGCAAGAAACAAAGCTTAGCTCCGTGGTGTATGTAGTGCTAACCATCATTTATTATGGCAAGAAACAAAGCTTAGCTCCGTGGTGTATGTAGTGCTAACCATCATTTATTATGGCAAGAAACAAAGCTTAGCTCCGTGGTGTATGTAGTGCTAACCATCATTTATTATGGCAAGAAACAAAGCTTAGCTCCGTGGTGTATGTAGTGCTAACCATCATTTATTATGGCAAGAAACAAAGCTTAGCTCCGTGGTGTATGTAGTGCTAACCATCATTTATTATGGCAAGAAACAAAGCTTAGCTCCATGGTGTATGTAGTGCTAACCATCATTTATTATGGCAAGAAACAAAGCTTAGCTCCGTGGTGTATGTAGTGCTAACCATCATTTATTATGGCAAGAAACAAAGCTTAGCTCCGTGGTGTATGTAGTGCTAACCATCATTTATTATGGCAAGAAACAAAGCTTAGCTCCGTGGTGTATGTAGTGCTAACCATCATTTATTATGGCAAGAAACAAAGCTTAGCTCCGTGGTGTATGTAGTGCTAACCATCATTTATTATGGCAAGAAACAAAGCTTAGCTCCGTGGTGTATGTAGTGCTAACCATCATTTATTATGGCAAGAAACAAAGCTTAGCTCCGTGGTGTATGTAGTGCTAACCATCATTTATTATGGCAAGAAACAAAGCTTAGCTCCGTGGTGTATGTAGTGCTAACCATCATTTATTATGGCAAGAAACAAAGCTTAGCTCCGTGGTGTATGTAGTGCTAACCATCATTTATTATGGCAAGAAACAAAGCTTAGCTCCGTGGTGTATGTAGTGCTAACCATCATTTATTATGGCAAGAAACAAAGCTTAGCTCCGTGGTGTATGTAGTGCTAACCATCATTTATTATGGCAAGAAACAAAGCTTAGCTCCGTGGTGTATGTAGTGCTAACCATCATTTATTATGGCAAGAAACAAAGCTTAGCTCCGTGGTGTATGTAGTGCTAACCATCATTTATTATGGCAAGAAACAAAGCTTAGCTCCGTGGTGTATGTAGTGCTAACCATCATTTATTATGGCAAGAAACAAAGCTTAGCTCCGTGGTGTATGTAGTGCTAACCATCATTTATTATGGCAAGAAACAAAGCTTAGCTCCGTGGTGTATGTAGTGCTAACCATCATTTATTATGGCAAGAAACAAAGCTTAGCTCCGTGGTGTATGTAGTGCTAACCATCATTTATTATGGCAAGAAACAAAGCTTAGCTCCGTGGTGTATGTAGTGCTAACCATCATTTATTATGGCAAGAAACAAAGCTTAGCTCCGTGGTGTATGTAGTGCTAACCATCATTTATTATGGCAAGAAACAAAGCTTAGCTCCGTGGTGTATGTAGTGCTAACCATCATTTATTATGGCAAGAAACAAAGCTTAGCTCCGTGGTGTATGTAGTGCTAACCATCATTTATTATGGCAAGAAACAAAGCTTAGCTCCGTGGTGTATGTAGTGCTAACACCATCATTAATTATGGCAAGAAACAAAGCTTAGCTCCGTGGTGTATGTAGTGCTAACCATCATTTATTATGGCAAGAAACAAAGCTTAGCTCCGTGGTGTATGTAGTGCTAACCATCATTTATTATGGCAAGAAACAAAGCTTAGCTCCGTGGTGTATGTAGTGCTACAAGTGCATGTTTATATTCATACATATTTAGTAGAGAAAAGGGCCATAGTAACACCATCATTTATTATGGCAAGAAACAAAGTTTAGCTCCCTGGTGTATGTAGTGTTACAAGTGCATGTTTATATTCATACATATTTAGTAGAGAGCAGCACTTGATTAAAATAGAAATATTAAAAATCTTTTGTAAAATAATGAACATGATAATGTTCTGAAATTTAAAATATGAAAGAATAAAAGGCACGACCAATGAGGGCCGGCAATTGAGACAGTATCCACAAATGTGGATTATCTGGATAAGATTAGTTATGAATAATAAATCTCAATAATTTGCTGGCACCGTTCCACTGGCCTTAAGGATTTAAAAGTTAATGCATTAAAAATGCAGAATACACAAATCAAGATTCAAAGTTCACATCAACTGGTTTTGATAAAGATGTTCAATACATGGCATTTGGAAAACAAAGGTTTTATAAAACTCAAGAATTCTCATTTCTAATGCATTAACTTTTAAATCATTAACCCTTTCACCGCCAATGTCGCATGTATGCACCACAATGGTTTAACACCCATGTCACTAAAAGGGCCTGTTATTTGAAGACCCTATTTTTCTTAATTTGGCTAGGTACGGATAGGCCTGTCACACATGTTACAGAGGAATTCCCAATATTGCAGGGGTATTTTCTGGCTACCAGTTAAGTTTAATTGCATTTTGGGGATTGAAAATGGCTGGCGGTGAAAGGGTTAAGGCCAGTGGAACGGTGGCAGCAATTTTTTTAGATTTATCACTCATAACTATTTAGCAGAGAGTATATATAAAAAAGCCTGCTTGGACGCTAACCTATGGTGTGCATGTTAAGTAGCTGTGGTAGATGATGCAGCAGCAAAAAGCAGTGAAGCAGGCCAGTTCTCTCAGGTCAGATCAGATCAGGAATATGAGGACAAGAAAGGCGTCGCTGATTATTCAGTGTCCTTTCAGTTTTGTTGGATTATATATGTCGCAGTAGAAATCGGAATCCAGTACGATTCGGAATCCTACTAGTACATTGTGTGATTATTATATGGTCGCAAGTAGAAATCGAATCCAGTACGATTGGAATCCTACTAGTTACAAATCTGATTTTTTCATACTAGTACAAATCGGAATGTCCACCGATTTGTACTGACAGCCAGTAGGACATGGAATTTTGTACACCTTGGAATTTGTTTCTACTCTTAAACGTATGTGAAATCATATTGAATAAGACATAACATTTTAGGAAAGGCTGTGCTAAAACAGCAAAACCTGCTAGATGGGATACACACATCACTGATTACACACACAGCTGGAAAAAAAACAACCTATGTAAGTCACGATTTCTATTTTAGTAATTGATAATACAAATGTCACGTTGGTTAAATGGTGTGCAAATCTCATTTTCTCTTCAGGGACTGTGTGTAGAAATCTAAAATCTGTCTGTCTGTCTGTCGTTCCTGTGTCTCATCCCTCACACACGCGCGCACGCTCGCACCTACGTACGTACGCATCCCTCCCACAGAGAGAGAGAGAGAGAGAGAGAGAGAGAGGAGAGAGAGAGAGAGAGAGAGAGAGAGAGGAGAGAGAGAGAGACAGAGAGACAGAGAGACAGACAGAGAGACAGAGAGACAGAGGCACACAGAGAGAGACAGAGAGAGACAGAGGAGATACACTGAACACTGGAAAGTATTTTTCAGGGTGAAGATTAGGCGAGGCCTATTTTTACAGTAATTTGTGACCACTAGGACCTTTGCACACAGGAACAACACATCAGTCTGTCGGGTAGGGAGAACGTCCTTTATTAGAAAAAAACCAATGCAGACGTTTCGGACTTTAAGCCCATTTTTAATGTAAGGATTCGCAACAAAAAGGAGGCAGAACAAAAGTGACAGCAAGCAGGAAGCAATGAAAGAAGAAGGAAAAGTAGAAAAATTGCATGAGTAGAATTAACCTTTAAAAAGAATCAAAAACAAAATCACGAAAAACACGAGAACCTACTGAATTGTAGGGCAATAAAATGACAAAAATTATACACTGAATAGGTGTTGACTCTGCATTCAAAAACTGTATATTAAACCATTTGCCAAGAAGTGAGCATCAATCACTACACAATACATCAACACACACACACACACACACACACACACTCACACATGCCCACGCATACACGTACACATATGCGGCACACGCACACACATAAGACAGAACAGGGGGAGAGAGAGAGAGAGAGAAAGAGAGCGAGCAGAGAGAGAGAGAGTAGAGAGAGAGAGAGAGGGTGGAGAGAGAGAGAGAGAGAGAGAGAGAAGAGAGAGAGAAAGAGAGAGAGAGTATCTCTCTCTCTCTCTCTCTCTCCCTCCTCTCTCTCTCTCTCTCTCTCTCTCTCTCTCTCTGTCTCTCTCTTCTCTCTCTCTCCATGTTTCTATGGGTGTGCATGTGCGCATGTGCGTACGTGTACGCGTGTGCGTATGTGTGTGTGTGTGTGTGTGTGTGTGTGTGCTTGTGTGTGTGTGTGTGTGTGTGTGTGTCGTTATTTTGTAGTGATTGATGCTCACTTCTTGGCAATTTGTCTACTTTTCCTTCTTCTTTCTTCGCTTCCTGCTTGCTGTCACTTTTGTTGTATCCTTTTTGTTGCGTGTCCTCCTTGCATTGAAAACGGGCTTATAATCCGACACGCATGCATTGGGTTTAAAAAAAAATAAAGGACCTTCTCCATACCCGACAGACAGATATGTTGTTCCTATTTTTACAATCTGTGTGAGAAAGTGAGAGACAGAGACAGAGACAGATGATGAGAGACAGAGAATTACAGAGAACCAATAGTCTAATGTAAAGAACAAAAATGCACCAATATCGTCCCACCATTATTGCAAAATATATTTAATATGCTAATGGACATCGAGGTGAGAGGGGTTGGAGTTGGGGGCAGATCGTGAAGGACCAGATACTGTCTTTCAAACATACACGTTGTATGAACCTGTTTCATTCGATCTGCTTAAGCTTCGCTTTACATGCAGAACTAATGGCAAACAAGTAGCATTATGCCCATCTCCTTCCGTTTCGCACATAGTCAAACACCATTCAATCTATTCTTACTGAGGCTGGATGCACGACTGTAGCGAATATGTATTCCAGAAGGAAACAAAGGGCAGGATAATGTAGGCAAGAGAAGATATTTACTTGGTGAGTGATTCTGTTAGGGAGGCTCTTTCTTATGCACTTTGAAAGGGAGTGGCTTGGAATAGGCATGTTATAAACATAAACAATTGATGTTAGGCATGCCAGTAATTCCAATTTGTTCTTTATACTACATCAGGTCAAGCATATCAAGACGTCTTCCTTGCAGGCATCACCACACGTTCAACTGTGAATTGCTTTAAGATAGGGCCTTTTGCAATAAGGATAGTTTGTGTTATTGTATCCATTCATGGCAGTGTAATATTGACACGCCCATCCATTCTTCTTCAAACCTGTTTGTTAGCAAAGCTTGAAATGCAGCTCAAAATATATTTCTAGGCATTGTGTGCCACATACATAACTGTAAATTAAAACAGACACTTTGAATCTTAAAAACATCAAGTACTAGAAATATCATAGTTTGATTATTTGAAGATTGTAAAAAGCATAAGAAAAGCGACAAATGTCTTGGGTATGTCAAACAAAATTATCAAAAAAGTTATATATCCAAGCATAATATGATCTATGATTTTCAGAAATTATGATAACTTCTTAATACCACATTTTCCACCACTATGACATGGATTATGAAGGCAATGCTGCACATGGCTGTTACTCATAATTTTCAATCTGTGTCCTTAAGCCAAGGGTCCCGAGAAATAATTAGGCTAATCTATAAACTAAGATGCGATTTTGAGAATAAGATATATGTTTTCTTTCAGCAAGTTACTAAGAATTCAGAGATTAAAAAATAAACTTTTATGTAAACAATTCAGTATTGTAAAATATAAACTAAATGAACCAAGTATGTAGGCTAGTTCTCTTAAGCATTTAGTTGTAATCACTCGAATTAAAAAAAAAGTGGTGGGTGTGGAAGTAATAAAAGAGACAGTGGTCAGTAGACAGGTTCTGTTTTCTTGTGATGAAGAACAATGCACCGGTTATGACTAAGCATGTCGTCAAAGAGAAAAGACTAATTTTCTGGTTACCTGTACTACAGGAAAACTGAGAAATGAACAGTAGTAAATTTGTCAATCTGTTTGGACTTTAAATGACCACTGTATCTCTGTATCTTCCATGTAGCTTGTAGTGTGTTTCCCACACATTTTCCACTCAATACATGTAAACGACATGTGTGCAAAGATAAATTATTTAATCCCTTCAGATGAGATTGCTTGACTTAACCTGGCTGAAATATCAGTCAAAATGTTTAACTAGAGGGCTTATGTTTGCCTTTGAGAACAAACATGACAGGATTCTCCCCTCCACCAGCCTTTCCCTCCCAACTACAGCTCTGATTGATGCCGGAAGTGTTGCATCATTAATCTTTAATAATCACACAAAATAAGAATACATTTCGTGCAGCCATTTTCGGGTTATTTAAGAATAAAATGTACCAAAATTTGGCAATTTCCAACCCACTTCCGGTTTTGGGTTTGAAATGGAAGTGTTGCACCGTAACTCCTGAGTAAATACCGAAAATGTGATTGTATTTTGTGCAGCTGTTTCCAATATATTCAAAATTAAAAATTGGTCAAATTTGGACATTTTTCGGACACATTTTGGCCAACTGGTTTTATATTGACAATTTAGCATAAATATAGCATCCTTCAATTATCCTGCGAATTTCAGTGAGATTCAATGGAAAAAAAAAATTTAAAAAAATGGAAATAAGTGAAAGTGACGCAACCCAATTTACATAAATTTGAACAACTTCCAAACTATTTGACATATCATCAACAAACTCCTTTCAGACCTGGGCCAGAGTAAGGGGCGACAAAAATCCAATAGTTAGTTTTGTGACGTCACTTCCGGTTTTGGCTATTCTGTGAACCAAATAAAAGCTGCATGACCATAGCTGGGGCACTTCTGGTTCAATAGTCTACCGTAAATATTGCTCATCTACTTTTGAGCAAATTCTGAAAATATGAACGAAATCTTGAGTTAATGGGGTTAAGATTGAAATTTTTGTCGATTTTGCGGATTTCTCTCGCCATATTTCGCCGAATTTTCGGCAAAATAATTTAATATTACTAATTTGGCAATCACTTAATGCCCCGCAACTTTCCTGAAAATATCAGCCAAATCGGACGAAAAAGGGGCAGAAAAAAGAAGGGAAAAAATCTCTTACAAATGCAATTGTGTTCTACATTAACGGTACAATCCTATTAAAACTGAAGAAAACTGTAAACTTTGTAACAAAACAAATACAGACACCTACAGTTTTGACATAACGCAGCCACCATACATTTTTTATAAGGCACAAAATGCAATGTTTGTGCGTCTTATATGCAACTGCAATAACGTCGCAGGGGAGGAGTTAAGCAGCTACGGTAGGAAAGCATAAAAGCGTCAAAAGTAATGAGATCTAAAATCTGCCAGATTTAAATGACCAATGCATCTAAACTCCATCGTGTAGATATGGTGTTTCCCATGCTGTCCTTGCTCAGGACAATGTACGCAACATGTGTGTAATGGGAAACCGCCTAACCCCTTGTGACAGTTTACAGAGGCTTGACCCAATGACTATTGTGTGTATATTTGACGTGTCCACAAGAAAATTATCCTTGTCTTAATGAGGACAAAATAAAAGTTGAGTTGAGTTGAGAAGGTCGACAAAGTGAGTCTTAAAAAAACAAATACCAGTTCCAATACAATGTGTGTTCCGAACAAAAAAACAAGGTTAATGCCTCTACTCTCTAAGCTATGTGGGTTACTGTCTACCCTTTTACGTGTCATCTTAGTAGTAACAATCTGCGTGTGTGTGTGTGAAATTTGGGGTAGAGGTAGTGGGATATGGGAAGGAGGGACATAGTTTTAAAAGCAATGAATAACTGCGGGATGGGAAATGTAGACCAAATCATGCCTGTCGCTGGGCGATATCTTCTAGTTAATAGAAAATTAATTATGCAGAATAACGCTCAACACATTTATATTACATATAAGGTGCGGAAATGTCGATTGGAACCATTCCAATCCAAATGTTTAAAAACCTGTCCAAGCGAAACAATGTTTGCTTGACTGCCTTCATTTCCCGATCTGTGTTCAGACTGGCCAGGTGACCCCCATGACGCCTACACTTCAACTCTGCTTCGTTCCATGATATTGGTACACCTTTCACATGCCGGCCCATAGTAGGGTGCATCACGTACAGGTAACAACTATCGCCGATGCTCACATGACCCACACCACAGGCAGCGCTGGTGTAGGAACAGTGTTCTTCATCCTCCATTGCACCACAGTCTACCTGCATATTGCAAGGGAAGTGGTGTTTCCAGTCTTTCCACTGAGGAACAGAACAATTCCAAAGACCATTGGAATCCTGTGCTGGCCGAGAGGAGTATGAGTGAAATGAAAACTGAAGTTTAAATCCTCTGGTAGTAGGAGACTCGATCGAGCTGTGAAACCGTACGATCACAAATCTAGAGTCAGGGTCATACAGATCAGGGCTGGGCAGAAAAGTACTGCAGTATTCTCTTAGAATTCTGCTGAGCAACGCGTTGTCATAAATCAAGAGAGATGGATTAGAACACCATGTATAATAAGTATGAGATGATTGATGATTAACGTCAAAGTGAAACATACTAACTATCAACACGTGGCGAAAGGGAACAGACAAGCGGATCCAGGTGTCCAACACTAGCATCATTTGTGTCTCCCCATCCCAGTCTGGTGATGCAACAAAACCTGGAAACAAACACGCAAACTAGACAGTACTGACGAAAAAGAAAAACCGACAAAAGACAACATTTCGATTTGTTTCAAGCCAGCCATTCAGGTGAGCTTTAGAAAAATCGAATTACAAAGTTTGGCCGTTGATTGCAAATCCAGATTCAGATACTGCACACCACAAGGCAGAGAAATAGACTTAAGTATTAGGATAAGCACATATTCTTCTTGGCAAACATTGAAAATCATTTGCATATTTTAGGGAATTCAATTCCGCTGTTCCTGCCACAACAAATTTGTCTGTAACTGACCATGTTTGAGTTACAGAAGAGCCAGTCACCAGTTATACTCTTAACACAATCATATGGCCTTCCTTTGCATAATTTTGAACCCTCAAGCGCGTTCATGTTATGAACTTTTTAATTTTTTATTTACTAGAACTAGCAATGAAATAAGCTTTCAAGAGAAATTTGTAGTTAAGGGATAAAAAAAAGAAGACACACAAGATGCCGTTTCTGTCTACAGCAGAGCTGACTCAACTGATATAATTATGAGTTTTTTTGTTTTTTTCTTAATCTAGTATTTCGCTTTTTTGTCAACGTTGCCAACGACAAAATTGCAAATCTGCCTTCGTTTTTCGTTTTGAATTAGTCAGAAAAATACGCTGTTTCTTTAGGGTACTACAATTTTAACTAATATGCTACCACTTTATTCTCTCGATAAAACTATTGAAATATTTGAGCGTTTGTACCACAATCATCTGATTCATATCTGACAATGGTTTTGGCTTATTTCATTAACAAAGTTGATTGTGACGGGTAAATATGTCGATCACATAATATACAGGATCGTGGTAGCAAGAGGGTAGTGGGTTTTGTTTTCTTACTCAAAATGCTATGTTCAGTGAAAACAAATCAATTTTACTTGTAAACATTTCGTTTTATTGATACATTTTCTGTACCCAAAAGGTATAAAGTGCACCAAGCAACATATTGCATGAGCTCCAAAGTATCTTTTTATTGAAATATACCGGACATTCTGCTAAAACAAAATCATCATGCAAAACCAAAATTACCTTTTCACCACCAGAAGTATATAATATAAACACTTTTTGGTTAATTTAGGATAAATTGAGCAAAATAACAAAAACTAATATGTAGCAATTACATTCGCCAATGGAAATTCCATTCACGATTTCACAAAATAATGTGAATCAACTAAAAGAACAAAGCCAAACAACACATGAAATACATAATTTGTCTACTCCAGAAATATTTAAAAAATAAGAAATCTAAACAATGATGAGTAAGTGTCTTTCATTTAAGTGGGTGCCATGTCCCTGAGGCTGTTTCGTGCTTCTAAGCTTTAATGTCATAATTTAATTAGATAATTAATGAATTGAATGAGCCTTCCTAAGGAAGGTGAAAATTAATTGTAATTATTATGAGGTTAGTAATGTTAGTGGGAGGACAGTTTGAGTATCTGGAGCCCGCTGCTAAGCTTTCCCGCTTCAGGATTTAGCAAGATGCAAGTTGCAAAGTTCTAGACTGAAAAAATAAAATTTACAGGGAGGGAACTGCTACATATGGAATTGTAGAAGGGAGGGAACTGTCCTCCCACTAACATCACTAACCTCATAATAATTACAATTAAATTTCACCTTCCTTAGGAAGGCTCATTCAATTTATTAATTATTATTCGGTTAGCAATGTATTTAGTGGTAAAGGACAGTTCCCTCCCTTCTACAATTTCATATGTAGCAGTTCCCTCCCTGTAAATTTTATTTTTTCAGTCTAGAGAACTTGCATCTTGCATCTTGCTAAATCCTGAAGCGGGAAAGCTTAGCAGCGGGCTCCAGATACTCAAACTGTCCTCCCACCAACATCACTAACCTCATAATAATTACAATTAATTTTCACCTTCCTTAGGAAGGCTCATTCAATTCATTAATTATCTAATTAAATTATGACATTAAAGCTTAGAAGCACGAAACAGCCTCAGGGACATGGCACCCACTTAAATGAAAGACACTTACTCATCATTGTTTAGATTTCTTATTTTTTAAATATTTCTGGAGTAGACAAATTATGTATTTCATGTGTTGTTTGGCTTTGTTCTTTTAGTTGATTCACATTATTTTGTGAAATCGTGAATGGAATTTCCATTGGCGAATGTAATTGCTACATATTAGTTTTTGTTATTTTGCTCAATTTATCCTAAATTAACCAAAAAGTGTTTATATTATATACTTCTGGTGGTGAAAAGGTAATTTTGGTTTTGCATGATGATTTTGTTTTAGCAGAATGTCCGGTATATTTCAATAAAAAGATACTTTGGAGCTCATGCAATATGTTGCTTGGTGCACTTTATACCTTTTGGGTACAGAAAATGTATCAATAAAACGAAATGTTTACAAGTAAAATTGATTTGTTTTCACTGAACATAGCATTTTGAGTAAGAAAACAAAACCCACTACCCTCTTGCTACCACGATCCTGTATATTATGTGATCGACATATTTACCCGTCACAATCAACTTTGTTAATGAAATAAGCCAAAACCATTGTCAGATATGAATCAGATGATTGTGGTACAAACGCTCAAATATTTCAATAGTTTTATCGAGAGAATAAAGTGGTAGCATATTAGTTAAAATTGTAGTACCCTAAAGAAACAGCGTATTTTTCTGACTAATTCAAAACGAAAAACGAAGGCAGATTTGCAATTTTGTCGTTGGCAACGTTGACAAAAAAGCGAAATACTAGATTAAGAAAAAAACAAAAAAACTCATAATTATATCAGTTGAGTCAGCTCTGCTGTAGACAGAAACGGCATCTTGTGTGTCTTCTTTTTTTTATCCCTTAACTACAAATTTCTCTTGAAAGCTTATTTCATTGCTAGTTCTAGTAAATAAAAAATTAAAAAGTTCATAACATGAACGCGCTTGAGGGTTCAAAATTATGCAAAGGAAGGCCATATGATTGTGTTAAGAGTATAACTGGTGACTGGCTCTTCTGTAACTCAAACATGGTCAGTTACAGACAAATTTGTTGTGGCAGGAACAGCGGAATTGAATTCCCTAAAATATGCAAATGATTTTCAATGTTTGCCAAGAAGAATATGTGCTTATCCTAATACTTAAGTCTATTTCTCTGCCTTGTGGTGTGCAGTATCTGAATCTGGATTTGCAATCAACGGCCAAACTTTGTAATTCGATTTTTCTAAAGCTCACCTGAATGGCTGGCTTGAAACAAATCGAAATGTTGTCTTTTGTCGGTTTTTCTTTTTCGTCAGTACTGTCTAGTTTGCGTGTTTGTTTCCAGGTTTTGTTGCATCACCAGACTGGGATGGGGAGACACAAATGATGCTAGTGTTGGACACCTGGATCCGCTTGTCTGTTCCCTTTCGCCACGTGTTGATAGTTAGTATGTTTCACTTTGACGTTAATCATCAATCATCTCATACTTATTATACATGGTGTTCTAATCCATCTCTCTTGATTTATGACAACGCGTTGCTCAGCAGAATTCTAAGAGAATACTGCAGTACTTTTCTGCCCAGCCCTGATCTGTATGACCCTGACTCTAGATTTGTGATCGTACGGTTTCACAGCTCGATCGAGTCTCCTACTACCAGAGGATTTAAACTTCAGTTTTCATTTCACTCATACTCCTCTCGGCCAGCACAGGATTCCAATGGTCTTTGGAATTGTTCTGTTCCTCAGTGGAAAGACTGGAAACACCACTTCCCTTGCAATATGCAGGTAGACTGTGGTGCAATGGAGGATGAAGAACACTGTTCCTACACCAGCGCTGCCTGTGGTGTGGGTCATGTGAGCATCGGCGATAGTTGTTACCTGTACGTGATGCACCCTACTATGGGCCGGCATGTGAAAGGTGTACCAATATCATGGAACGAAGCAGAGTTGAAGTGTAGGCGTCATGGGGGTCACCTGGCCAGTCTGAACACAGATCGGGAAATGAAGGCAGTCAAGCAAACATTGTTTCGCTTGGACAGGTTTTTAAACATTTGGATTGGAATGGTTCCAATCGACATTTCCGCACCTTATATGTAATATAAATGTGTTGAGCGTTATTCTGCATAATTAATTTTCTATTAACTAGAAGATATCGCCCAGCGACAGGCATGATTTGGTCTACATTTCCCATCCCGCAGTTATTCATTGCTTTTAAAACTATGTCCCTCCTTCCCATATCCCACTACCTCTACCCCAAATTTCACACACACACACGCAGATTGTTACTACTAAGATGACACGTAAAAGGGTAGACAGTAACCCACATAGCTTAGAGAGTAGAGGCATTAACCTTGTTTTTTTGTTCGGAACACACATTGTATTGGAACTGGTATTTGTTTTTTTAAGACTCACTTTGTCGACCTTCTCAACTCAACTCAACTTTTATTTTGTCCTCATAAAAACAAAGATAATTTTCTTGTGGACACGTCAAATATACACACAATAGTCATTGGGTCAAGCCTCTGTAAACTGTCACAAGGGGTTAGGCGGTTTCCCATTACACACATGTTGCGTACATTGTCCTGAGCAAGGACAGCATGGGAAACACCATATCTACACGATGGAGTTTAGATGCATTGGTCATTTAAATCTGGCAGATTTCAGATCTCATTACTTTTGATGCTTTTATGCTTTCCTACCGTAGCTGCTTAACTCCTCCCCTGCGACGTCATTGCAGTTGCATATAGACGCACAAACATTGCATTTTGTGCCTTATAAAAAATGTATGGTGGCTGCGTTATGTCAAAACTGTAGGTGTCTGTATTTGTTTTGTTACAAAGTTTACAGTTTTCTTCAGTTTTAATAGGATTGTACCGTTAATGTAGAACACAATTGCATTTGTAAGAGATTTTTTCCCTTCTTTTTCTGCCCCTTTTTCGTCCGATTTGGCTGATATTTTCAGGAAAGTTGTGGGGCATTAGGTGATTGCCAAATTAGTAATATTAAATTGTTTTGCCGAAAATTCGGCGAAATATGGCAGAGAAATCGCAAAATCGACAAAAATTTCAATCTTCATTAACTCAAGATTTCGTTCATATTTTCAGAATTTGCTCAAAAGTAGATTTGCAACATTTACGGTAGACTATTGAACCGGAAGTGCCCCAGCTATGGTCAGGCAGCTTTTATTTGGTTCACGGAATAGCCAAAACTAGAAGTGACGTCACAAAACTAACTATTGGATATTGTAGCCCTTATGTCTGGCCCAGGTCTGAAAGGAGTTTGTTGATGATTATGTTAAATAGTTTGGAAGTTGTTCAAATTTATGTAAATTGGGTTGCTTTCAACTTATTTCCATTTTTTTAAATTTTAATTTTTTCCATTGAACCTCGCTGAAATTTTTTTTTTTTACAGGAAAATTGAAGTTGCTGTACTTATGCTAAATTGTCAATATAAAACCAGTTGGCCAAAATGTGTCCGAAAAATGCCAAATTTGGCAAATTTTTAATCTTGAATATCTCGGAAACAGCTGCACAAAATACAATCATGTTTTCGGTATGTACTCAGGAGTTACGGTGCAACACTTCCGTTTCAAACCCAAAACCGGAAGTGGGTTGGAAATTGCCAAATTTTGGTACATTTTATTCTTAAATAACCCGAAAATGGCTGCACGAAATGTATTCTTATTTTGTGTGATTATTAAAGATTAATGATGCAACACTTCCGGCATCAATCAGAGCTGTAGTTGGGAGGGAAAGGCTGGTGGAGGGGAGAATCCTGTCATGTTTGTTTCTCAAAAGCAAACATAAGCCCTCTAGTTAAACATTTTGACTGATATTTCAGCCAGGTTAAGTCAAGCAATCTCATCTGAAGGGATTAAATAATTTATCTTTGCACACATGTCGTTTACATGTATTGAGTGGAAAATGTGTGGGAAACACACTACAAGCTACATGGAAGATACAGAGATACAGTGGTCATTTAAAGTCCAACAGATTGACAAATTTATACTGTTCAGTTTTCATTTCTCCTGTAGTACAAGTAACCAGAAAATTAGTCTTTTCTCTTTCACGACATGCTTAGTCATAACCGGTGCATTGTTCTTCATCACAAGAAAACAGAACATGTCTGCTGACCACTGTCTCTTTTATTACTTCCACACCCACCACTTTTTTTATAATTCGAGTGATTACAACTAAATGCTTAAGAGAACTAGCCTACATACTTGGTTCATTTAGTTTATATTTTACAATACTGAATTGTTTACATAAAAGTTTAATTTTTAATCTCTGAATTCTTAGTAACTTGCTGAAAGAAAACATATATCTTATTCTCAAAATCGCATCTTAGTTTATAGATTAGCCTAATTATTTCTCGGGACCCTTGATTTAAGGACACAGATTGAAAATTATGAGTAACAACCATGTGCAGCATTGCCTTCATAATCCATGTTATAGTGGGGAAAATGTGGTATTAGGAAGTTATCATAATTTATGAAAATCATAGATCATATTATGCTTGGATATATAACTTGTTTGATAATTTTGTTTGACATACCCAAGACATTTGTCGCTTTTCTTATGCTTTTTACAATCTTCAAATAATCAAACTATGATATTTCTAGTACTTGATGTTTTTAAGATTCAAAGTGTCTGTTTTAATTTACAATTATGTCTGTGGCACACAATGCCTAAAAATATATTTTGAGCTGCATTTCAAGCTTTGTTAGCAAACAGGTTTGAAGAAGAATGGATGGGCGTGTCTATATTACACTGCCATGAATGGATACAATAACACAAACTATCCTTATTGCAAAAGGCCCTATCTTAAAGCAATTCACAGTTGAACTTGTGGTGATGCCTGCAAGGAAGACGTCTTGATATGCTTGACCTGATGTAGTATAAAGAACAAATTGGAATTACTGGCATGCCTAACATCAATTGTTTATGTTCATAACATGGTGCCTATTCCATGCCACTCCCTTTCAAAGTGCATAAGAAAGAGCCTCCCTAACAGAATCACTCACCAAGTAAATATCTTCTCTTGCCTACATTATCCTGCCCTTTGTTTCCTTCTGAAATACATATTCGCTACAGTCGTGCATCCAGCCTCAGTAAGAATAGATTGAATGGTGTTTGACTATGTGCGAAACGGAAGGAGATGGGCATAATGCTACTTGTTTGCCATTAGTTCTGCATGTAAAGCGAAGCTTAAGCAGATCGAATGAAACAGGTTCATACAACGTGTATGTTTGAAAGACAGTCTCTGGTCCTTCACTATCTGCCCCTAACTCCAACCCCTCTCACTTCATGTCCATTAGCCTATTTAAAATAGGTTTGGCAATAATGGTGGGACGATATTGGTGCATTTTTGTTCTTTACATTAGACTATTGGTTCTCTGTAATTCTCTGTCTCTCGGCATCTGTCTCTGTCTCTCACTTTCTCACACAGATTGTAAAAATAGGAACAACATATCTGTCTGTCGGGTATGGAGAAGGTCCTTTATTTTTTTTAAACCCAATGCATGCGTGTCGGATTATAAGCCCGTTTTCAATGCAAGGAGGACACGCAACAAAAAGGATACAACAAAAGTGACAGCAAGCAGGAAGCGAAGAAAGAAGAAGGAAAAGTAGACAAATTGCCAAGAAGTGAGCATCAATCACTACAAAATAACGACACACACACACACACACACACACACAAGCACACACACACACACACACACACACACATACGCACACACGCGTACACGTACGCACATGCGCACATGCACACACATAGAACAATGGAGAGAGAGAGAAGAGAGAGACAGAGAGAGAGAGAGAGAGAGAGAGAGAGAGAGAGAGAGGAGAGAGAGAGAGAGAGAGAGATACTCTCTCTCTCTCTCTCTCTCTCTTCTCTCTCTCTCTCTCTCTCTCTCTCTCCCCCTCTCTCTCTCTCTCTCCTCTCTCTCTCTCTCTCTCTCTCTCTCTCTCTCTCTCTCTCTCTCTCCCCCTGTTCTCTCTCTCTATGTGTGTGCGTTGTGCGCATATGTGTACGTGTATGCGTGGGCATGTGTGAGTGTGTGTGTGTGGTGTGTGTGTGTGTGTTGATGTATTGTGTAGTGATTGATGCTCACTTCTTGGCAATGGTTTAACATACACTTTTTGAATGCAGAGTCAACACCTATTCAGTGTATAATTTTTGTCATTTTATTGCCCTACAATTCAGTAGGTTCTCGTGTTTTTCGTGATTTTGTTTTTGATTCTTTTTAAAGGTTAATTCTACTCATGCAATTTTTCTACTTTTCCTTCTTCTTTCATTGCTTCCTGCTTGCTGTCACTTTTGTTCTGCCTCCTTTTTGTTGCGAATCCTTACATTAAAAATGGGCTTAAAGTCCGAAACGTCTGCATTGGTTTTTTTCTAATAAAGGACGTTCTCCCTACCCGACAGACTGATGTGTTGTTCCTGTGTGCAAAGGTCCTAGTGGTCACAAATTACTGTAAAAATAGGCTTCGCCTAATCTTCACCCTTGAAAAATAGTTTCCAGTGTTCAGTGTTCTCTCTGTCTCTCTCTGTCTCTCTCTGTGTGCCTCTGTCTCTCTGTCTCTCTGTCTGTCTCTCTGTCTCTCTGTCTCTCTCTCTCTCTCTCTCTCTCTCTCTCTCTCTCTCTCTCTCTCTCTCTCTCTCTCTACTTCTCTCTCTCTCTCTCTCTCTCTGTGGGCGGGGATGCGTACGTACGTAGGTGCGAGCGTGCGCGCGTGTGTGAGGGATGAGACACAGGAACGACAGACAGACAGACAGATTTAGATTTCTAACACAGTCTGAGAGAAAATGAGATTTGCACACCATTTAACCAACGTGACATTTGTATTATCAATTACTAAAATAGAAATCGTGACTTACATAGGTTGTTTTTTTTCCAGCTGTGTGTGTAATCAGTGATGTGTGTATCCCATCTAGCAGGTTTTGCTGTTTTAGCACAGCCTTTCCTAAAATGTTATGTCTTATTCAATATGATTTCACATACGTTTAAGAGTAGAAACAAATTCCAAGGTGTACAAAATTCCATGTCCTACTGGCTGTCAGTACTATAGCTCCACTATAATTATGACAGAACGCCGCATTGGTTTTATTTCGTTTTGGGTATTCAGTTGTTTATTATTTTGAATCGGAAGTGCTTGATTGTTTTGCAGTTTGGTTGACTTTTGCTTCTGTGATGATGCTTTATCATTAAGAGTTAATCAACTTTATTCTACGCCTTGTGTGTTGCTTACTAGTTGTCTACTAGTATAAATCAGAATTCCGTGTCCTACTGAAAAAAACCCGAGTAGAAATTAGAATTCTGATTTCTTACTAGTACAAATCGGAAGTCTAATTTGTACTAGTAGGATTCCGAATCCTACTGGATTCCAGCTGCTACTGTGACAACTATACTCCTGTTTTCATGGTGAGTTTGTGGCATTATTGATCAAATATTTAACCCAAAAAAGAGTATACCAAGGCGTCTGCATTGTTTGTAAAGGTCTTGTGCTTTTTTGTTAACAGTTCTTGTTTTTATTTTATATTTTAGATCAATCCCCCCTAAACATTAATATAAAAAAATATCACAAATTCAGCATGATTATAAGGGCATTGAAGAATGATAAGTACTACAGCGTAATGATAACCAGCTCAACATTTGTTTTTACTGAAGAGTTGAACATTTCGCCGACGACACCCAGCTCGAACATTCTGACATACATGGAAACTACCACCAACTTGTCCAAACACTTGAAGACTGTGTTTCTGACATCAAACATTGGATGTCAACCAACAAGCTTAAGTTGAATGATGATAAAACAGAGGCTATCCAGTTTGCTCGACAAAATCATGCTCAAAATCTCCCACCCTCTATAGAGCTTTGTTCCACCGAAATTACGTTTATGTCGTGCGTTCGTGATCTCGGCCTTCATATTGACTCTGATCTATCTTTGAAACAACACATTACCAAAATCTGTCAAACCTGCTTTCTTGAAATCCGTCGCATTAGTTCAATTAGACCCTTCCTGACTGAAGATGCCACAAAGACACTTGTCACTTCCTGTATTCTGTCTAGATTAGATTATTGCAATGCCCTCCTCCTAGGCCTTCCTACAACCTCTCTCCAACCTCTTCAACGTGTTCAAAATTATGCCGCGCGCCTTGTATTCAGAGTACCAAAACGGCACCATACATCAGATCTTTTAATGAAACTACACTGGCTCAAAATTGAATACCGAATCAAATACAAATCTGCCTGCCTCTGCTACAAAATCGTTACAAAAGACGCACCAGCCTATCTTTGCAACCTTTTCCAGATTTACGTTCCTGCCCGTAGCCTACGTTCTTCCTCTGATGACCGTATTTTTCAAATTCCCTCTTACCATCGGAAACAACACGGCTCCAGAGCATTTTCCGTTTCAGCTGCTACACTCTGGAACTCACTCCCTTTCAGCCTTCGTCATGCCAAATGCTTTGTAACGTTTAAGTCTGCTCTGAAAACCGTACATCTAAAACTTAGAGATATTGCCAGCCGCTCTATTTGTCCATCTTGTTACATGTGCATGTGTGTCATCGCGTGTTCTCTGTGTGTGTTTGTGCAAGTCAAGTCAAGTCAAGTCAAAATGATCTTTATTGAGGATAAAAGGAATAAGCTTAAAAGCTTTTTTATAATTACATCCTGTCCTCAAGAAACAAAATAACAACAAAGAATGAAGGCAAATCAGTGTACAAACCATCACATGAAAACATACAATTCTTAATTAGACAAAACATACATATAAAGCCATTTATATAAAATCAAAAATAATACGATTAATAAATTTATACATGCAATTAGAGAAGAAGAACAAAAAGAAGGAGAAGGAGGTGGAGAAGAACAAGAAGGAGGAGGAGGAGGGTGGATGGGGCAAACAACGAAGAGAGCTAATGTTAAAAAAAAAAAAAATAAAAAAGCATGAATGAGAATGGGAGATTCAGACAAGCAAATAAGCAAAGAAAAAACACACACATCGCATGATTCAAGTAACAATCAATACCGAATTGTTATGACACGTTAGACGCTCATTTTTAAAGTTACAGAGACGGTTTCATAGAGCTTCCAACATCTTAGCTTTAAGTGCTTTCATAAAGGCTTGCCTCGAGGAGCATGATTTTAAAGGAGAAGATAAATTGTTCCAGGCCATACCCCCCGAGT
>JAGGCT020004113.1:587134-609906 GCA_017654935.2 Phymorhynchus buccinoides
CGATTCTCACGTGTCTATGCCTAACTATAACATGATTCGATTAGACTCCAATGCTTAGCGTTCAATAGGTTTACTTTTGTACTGCACTCGTTCCCTAACTCTCAAAAGAATAACTAAACTAGAAAATTATAATGTAGAGTCGATTTGGGTTGAAATAAGTCTGAAGCATTGTACACCCATTATGATAGGATTCCTTTACCGAAACCCCGCAGAAAAAGTTGACTGGTACGACAGATTCAATTCAATGATGGATGCAGCAATCTTAGAATCAAAGGAAATCATCCTACTAGGCGATTTTAATATTGATCTAACAATCCCGGGAACTAAATGGAATCAAATGTATACAATGTATGGCTTGGATCAAATAATTGATGTTCCAGCACGCATTACTGAACATTCTAAAACTTTAATTGACCACATATATGTAAACTCTAAAGCGAATATAACAGAAATATGCTCTGTACAAACCTGTTGTAGTGACCATTCCTCTGTTTGTTTAACTTGGAAGAAAAAAGGCATACAAATCCCGAAGTCCGGCCATAAAGAAATATTTTACAGGTGTTTTAGGCATTTTGATCACAATTCGTTTCTAGAAGATTTAGTTTACTCCGATTTAAATTATGTTTATCAGATTAGGGACCCCGAAGAAGCGATAGAGTTCTGGATTAATAGATTTCAAGAAATATACAACAGACACGCCCCATTAGTGAAAAAAAGAGTTAAGCACGTTCCCAAACCCCCTTGGATAGATAACGACATAGACATAGAAGGATTATAAAAGAGACAATTTACTACATTCAAACTACAAACAAGCATTCCAAAAACAAAGGAACAAAGTAAACTCGATGAAACGAAAGGCAATAAAAAAATATTTTCAAAACTTGGTAACTTCATCTAAAAACTCTAATACAATATGGAAAGCTATTAACCTTTTAACTAATAAAAAATCCCAGTGATAACGCCCATAACCTTATTAAAGATCTGTCACCTGAGGACTTAAACTCACACTTTGCAAGTGTTGCAGAGAAGCTGATTGCCGATGACAAAACTGATGAAAATGACCTTCAACTTCTTAATGATTACTGTCGTTTAAAGAACATTTCCGTACCCTTTAACATACCTCCCATATCCGTAAATGAGACACTGAACAGTCTAATGAGCTTAAAACAATCAGGATCCAGGGATTTAGATGGAATCAATGGCAACATTATAAAACTAGCAGCACCTGCTATTGCTGACACACTTACATATATTTATAATCTGTGCATAGATAAGGGTCAGTTTCCTAAAAACTTCAAACTAGCTAAAGTTATACCTTTCTACAAATCAGGTGATCGTGCCAGTCCCTCTAACTATCGCCCTATTTCTGTATTATCACTTCTGTCCAAACCACTTGAAAAACACGTAAAATTCCATTTATGTAAGCATTTAAACCGATATAACCTACTTCATGAAAACCAGTCAGGTTTTCGTGAAAATCACTCGTGTCACACGTCCCTCATTCAGCTTATTGATAGATGTCTTTCTAATATTAACAATAATGATTTTACTGGAAATCTTTTCATAGACTTTGCCAAGGCATTCGATGTTATTAATCATTCCCTCTTAGTAAGAAAACTCAAACTTTACAAAATGACCGATCAAGCCCTAATATTCCTTACCTCCTTTCTTAGCAATCGTCATCAGCTTGTCGAAGTCGGATCAAAAAGATCAGCACTACTCCCAATTAAGCTTGGTGTTCCTCAGGGCCCAGTATTAGGACCTCTCTTGTTTTCCCTATATATCAATGACTTGCCACTGCATTTGCAATGCTCTTCTGAAATGTTTGCAGACGACACGTCTTTACAGTCCTGTAATGGTAACCCCAATAATTTGGTCAGTGATCTCCAGAACAATGTTGATAAATTAATGACATGGACTAAAAAGAACCATATGGCATAAAACGCTACTAAAACAAAATGCATGTATGTCGCTACACGACAAAAAAGACAGAAAATGAGCTCTCCATTCCCACCTTTATACATTCAAGATCAAAAGATAGAAGAAGTGACATCACATAGCGTCTTAGGCATTACTGTCGATAATGATTTATTATGGTCTGATCATATTTCTTATCTTGGCAAACGAATTTCAAAAAGGATATATCAGCTTGCAAAAATAAAAAAGTTTTTGAATCTCCACTCGCGAAAGTTGTTCTTCTATGCTCACATCTTATCTCTTATAAATTATGCATCTACTCTTTGGGACAGTACCAGTGAAACCAACCTGAAACACATAAGTCGTTTGCATAAACGAGCTATACAATTAGTTCTGTTAAAATCCAACACCTTGACAGCTAATGAATACAAAACATTAAATATTTTACCACTAAAAGACAAATGCCTTTGCATGTACAACATGGTGAATGGAGTCGCTCCTAAGAAAATTATTGACAGTTTTACCAACAACCTAAATCGACATACTCATTCACTCTCCTTTCCCAGACCCCGAAATAATTAATACAAGTCTAGTTTTGTTTACTCAGGGGGTACAGCATGGAATAATCTATCTTCTTTTTAAAAATTGTGTCCTTCAAGACAAGCTTTTAAAAAGGCACTTAAAAAGACTATGATTGAAGCCTTGTAAAATAACCAACGCTACTTGTCAAAATAAAGGCTTTGTGGGTCGTATTTACATAATATATTCCATTAATTTGTTATGTTCCTTACGGGCACCCTGTAATCTAATCAATGATGTTTATCAACATGAGGGCTTTGTGTTTTATATGTGTTCTTTTCCATTCTTTTCATGACGACAGGATGAAAAAAAGCTTATAGCTTACTCTTTTATCATCATTAAAGATCATTTTGACTTGACTTGACTTGACTTCACACACACACACACACACAGAGAGAGAGAGAGAGAGAGAGAGAGAGAGAGAGACGCGTGGGCACGCTCACGCACGTACTTACACATACAGAGAGAGCCTAAAGTCAACAGCTTGGAATAGTTATTTGGGTTTGTTAGTATGTTTGTACATCCACCCATATGACAGTAGATATTGGAATGTGGCAGAACATGGTTATGGCTTAGATATTTTAGAACTTTACGAAGATTTCTCATTGATTATAATGGGGGACATGAATCATAGCAACTCAAAACTGGCGTCCTTACGCTGTCCACTTAGTAAAAATAGATCTAATAGATCTAATTTTACCGAATTTTAACTGATGATATATCGGTGCATATTACACTGGTGGAAATAAAAACTTAACAGAAGAAACATTTTATCCTGTGTTGTTATTTTGTACCAGTACTAATAAGAAATGTTGAAAACGAGCTGTTGAATTAACATACCCACTGTGCTGATCCTGACGTCGGAAGAAGTTCTTTAGACAACACTTACAACAGTGTGTGCAGGAAAACTAAACTCTAAATAGGTCAGAGTTTGGGGCGTTAAAAATAACTGCATGCAGGCGTTAGGGAAGGCTTATTGTAGATCTAGTGATTTGCGCTAACTCTGATTCGCTAAATTCCAAGAGAAAGCTTTAAATAAAGTCCTTTAAATGTAGGTTTGTCCAGGTATTCTCACCAAACACGTGCATTCCATATTCATTCGAAAGATCAATATCTTTTCTGCAAAGAAAAAATGCCTAGATCAATAGTTAGTGACCAATTTAGAGTTTATGTCAAAGAGACCAAGCATGCAGGGTTTTTCGACGTTCTAGCAGAATGACGCAGCACGACGTCATGGCGAGTTGAGTCAAGTAAACAAAGGCAGTCGTTTTACAAAACGAACTGGATAACTGCCCTTAGAGCATCGACAGTCAATTTAAACAGCTCTGTGGATAAAGTGGTGTCTGCTTGTTAGCTTAATGCAATATTTTTTGCATGGAAGTAAATGTTCATTGGACAAAACCACTACTTTATTATGCTCAGTCTGGCCAGCTAGCTAAAACCTTTGGTGACGATGTCGTGGCAGGGGTATGTGCTCAAAATCTACTTGGTTATTTAATGTTGAAGCCCAGAGCACATCTTCTTTGTATTATTTGAATAAGAGAAAGGCCGGGATGCTATTTTTATGATTAATGATAACTTTCATGTAATCCAGAAATATCAGTTTCTTGTGATCAATTTATTGTTTCACAGATCTCGTAGCTTGTGATTATTTACGCTTAGATCTAGTAGGTATAATAGATCTATCTGCAATTTTTCTCGTCGCATGGGCATTATACTGAACAGGTTTATAACGCGCGCGCGTGTGTGGATGTGTGTGTGCGTGCACGCGCATGTGTTTGTGTGCATACTTGCGTGCATGCTCATGCGTGTGTATATGTGTTTGCCAGGGCCAGACAGACTGATAGAGACAGAGTATGTGTAGGCCTGTGTGTACATGGGACCCATGTACACACAGGCCTACATATACTCTGTCTCATGATGGGTGGTGCCGGTGAGAATGAGAGTGCTGTGCGCGAGCTTACTAAAAGAGTAGATAGACAGACTCTCTCTCTCTCTCTCTCTCTCTCTCTCTCTCTCTCTCTCTCTCTCTCTCTCTCTCTCTCTCTCTCTCTCTCTCGCGCGTGCGTGTGTGCGTGCGCGCGCATATATGTGTGAGTGCGTGCGTGCGTGGCTATGCGTGTGTCTGCATGTGCGTGTTGTTCTTGTTCTTGTCCTTCCACTAAACGTGATTCAGACAGTATTATAATTAGTGTTGGGTACCGGTACGGATTTCTGTACCGCTATTATACCAGTATTTTTTGATATTTTGCACTGGCTGGGTTGCTGGAGATCCATTTACAGTTTTTTAAACACAAGGAAGAGCTCTCCCACAAAGTCCAATGGGTACGTGTGGCTAAGAAATTCCCCTAAATGCATGACCTCATACTCTCTATATATTGTCCTTACCCCCCACCCCCACCCCTCTCTATCTCGATATACGCACACGCACACACACAGACACACACGCATACACACACACACACACACACACACGCACCCATGTACTCACACACATATGTGCAAAATTGCAGCTCAAACCAAAAAAGTAAACAGTTTAAACTGTCGATCATAATATTAATGCTTACAAATAGGCCTATGTAAGCCTAGTTCTGCTCAAGTATTCATAAAAGCGATAATTAAATTTTTCAAATACTATAATCTCTAGCCTGACTTGTATAGCCCTATTTTTTATTATTTTGTCTCAAGAAATGCTTTACACACGAGCGCACGCACGCACGTACGCACGCACAAACACACACACACACACGTGCGCACACTCAAAACATTAATATATGTGTGTGTGCACTTTTGCATGCTTTTTTGCATGCATGCGTACACACATACGGAGACAAACATGCACACGCATAGAAAGAACATTCATGCAAACAAAATTAGTCAATCACTTCCCAATTTTAAAAAAATTATAGTTAGGCCTATACCCACATCTCCCCACTCCTTCCCAGGTCTCTCTTTCGCTCTGTCTGCTGTCTGTCTATACCCCCCTCCCCCCCACCTCTCTCTCTTTGTTTTGTGTATTATCCCCTTCAAATGGGTGGGGCTTATGGCCTTTACTTGAATAAAGCATCGCTATCATTCTCTCTCTCTCTCTCTCTCTCTCTCTCTCTCTCTCTCTCTCTCTCTCTCTCTCTCTCTCTCTCTCTCTCTCTCTCTCTCTCTCTCTCTCTCTCTCTCTCTCCATTGCTTCTGTCTAATGAAAATCATAACCTAGGCTATGTAAATATGCGTATAAAGCTTATTTAGCTAGGACAGATGCACTCAAAGAATGATAGCAATATGCTTTCATAATGATGCTATCTGCTCTTAAATTCTACGTTTACGTAAACTCTGATTTGTTTGGGCCCGTGGCCTAACAAATTAAATTATTTTATACTTCAGGCCCCCACCCCCCTCCTCTCTCTCTCTCTCTCTCTCTCTCTCTCTCTCTCTCTCTCTCTCTCTCTCTCTCTCTCACTCAGGATAGCACCTCTTTAAAATAAAATTTTAATCAAACACCTGTGTTATGGGGCGATGGATTGAGGGTAGCATTTCTTTCAAATGGCAATAATTACGTGGGTTGTTCATTAAAGTTTGGCAACGGGTCAATAAAACAGAAACAAAGAAGTTCACAAACTTCAAACTTTTGCATTCCTATGAAGAACACCTTTCCTTTTTGTATGCAAAGTTCCAGCTCTCTACGCCAGGTTTGAATGTTATTTTGTTTTTGTTTTTATGCCAGGGTCGGAGCTGTGGTTTTGAGCTTTTTGTGAGGGCCTAGGTGCCAGAACATTTCGTCCAACCAAAAACGCTAAGCTGATAAATAGAAATTGAAAGTAACGTGGAGCTAAGTGAAGTCCTTAGAATACTTGATTCGAACATTGATTATCTTACTCTTCTTGGAAACTGCTAGACAGAATTCTAGTTGCTTGTATAGTAACTGTAGCTGATATTTTCTGTTGATGCATGACAAAAAGCGTGTACATTCAAAGTCAAACGTCAAGGTTAATAAGTAGTTGACGTGAATTGTTTTTTGGCAGGCAAAGAAACAAACAAGGTCAACGGTCAAGGTTATCAAGGTCAATGTACCAGGGCTCCCAATCGTCCCGCAAAACAATGGGTCACAGGAACTTCACTTACAGCATAGAGGGTCCTAGAGGCAGGATAGAGGGTGCCAGTGGCATTGCAAATGCTAAAAAGATGTTTTCTAGTGCATCCCTGGGACCCCCTGCACATTCTTTTAGAGTGTCCTTGAGAACATTAATATATTGTAAAAGCAAAAACAATGGACCTCTCAAGGTCAAAGTCAATACATGCCACTAGTTACGCAGTTGGGCATGTCAGTTTTAAGCAATATATCACTCTACAAAATTATTGCAAAGACAAAAATTGACTTTTCAAGGTCAAAGGTCAAGGTCAACATTGAAATAGTTACCAATAGTTATCTAGTTGGGTAAGTCAGCTTTAGGCAATATACTACCGTACAAAACTGTAACTGATAATGTACAGTAGATCACAAAATATTGTAAAAGCAAAACATTGACCTTTCAATGTCAAAGGTCAAGGTCAAAGTCAATAAGGCAATACATGCCACTAGTTACCCAGTTGGGCATGCCAGTTTTAAGCAATGTATCACAACACAAAATTTGAAGTAATTCTGCACAGTAGATCGCAAGATATTGTAAAGGAAAAACTTTCAAGGTCAAAGGTCAAAGGTCAATAAAATAAAAGTTACCAATAGTTACTAATGATTACCTAGCAGGGCATATCACCTTCTAGTAATAAACTGCCCAACGAAATTTGAACTAATTCTGTACAGAACACTTCAGGATATCGGAAAGACAAAAATGTAAGTTTTCAAGGTCAAAGGTCAAGGTCAGTAAGGCAATAACTACCAATAGCTACCCAACTGGGCATGTCAGACTAACGCAATGTACCATCAGACAAAATTCGAAGTAATTCTGTATAACAGGTCGCACAATATAGCAAAGCAAAAAAGTTCATATTTTAAGGTCAAAGGTCAAGGTTAAAAAAAAAGTACTTTCTAGACTACACAGTGCAATAATTAGAAGGAGCTTGTCGTTCTGATTCCAATGATACCAAAACCAGTTCTGTAGGTCAATTATAACCAAAGATATGAAATTTGCCTATTTACAAATTTCATGTTATCATTCTGTACACACAAAAACGCTATTTTTACCAACTTCACAAGTGATTTTGAGGCACTTGGGAATGGAACAGGCTTATGTAATAAATCAAGCATGTAGTCCACATACTTATTGTCTTGGAGCAACTAAACTTGTTTATATTGGCCTTATCGTTTTTAATAAGAAGATCTTTAAAGTTGAACAATACACGAATTGGCAATATGACACAAAAAGAGCGTAAAAATTAAATATTCAAAAAATCATAACTCATGATCTAATTGTCTTAGAGAGAAAAAATGGATACCGTTGGATTCATATTAAAAAGTTCTATCTTACAATGTATATTTTGCACATAGGTGTTGAAATAAAAAAATGACTTTGGAATAGCTGAATGCAAGGACTGGTAGTAAAACTACTGTTTCTTCAAGCGTGCATGTGGAAGATGATTGTTTTTAATAGATTTTGTTGGTGAAAGATAGGATGATGATGATTTGCTTGAAAGAAAGTCGGACGATGAAGAAAAAGAAAGACTAACTCTGCAATTCCACGCAGTGTGCCTTGCGATCATGAATCCGGCGACGAAGGTAGAAGACATAAAAGGATCCACAGTTGAGCACGGTCAAGGCTATGGGTACGTTGCACCCTTGGCTGTACCAAATTGCACAGGCATTACCATTCGTCTCCTGACGTTCCTCGGGGAGAGATTTACCCCCCAGGTCCATCCAGATTGGTGCTTTTGTTTGGCAGCGGTACATCTAAAACAGAGGAGAAAACAATCAATGTAAAATGTCTTACAATGAGTAATAGACGGGTCCTGATTTCAGAGATTCGTAACCCTCTGGGCATTTTGAGGTAAAAGTTTGCATGGGGCATTTTTGTGAAGTTCAAAGTGTCCTCAAATAGAATTTTGCCCATGCAACTCAAATTTTGACAATTTCCGGTATTAAAACAGCTAAACAAAATGGCCGCCAGCGAATACCACAAAGTATATACTGTCCTTGTTTTTCTTTAAATCTACGGTCAGTACTTACTTTAGGTTTGGTTTTGATGTTCTTCCCTGTGATTATTGAAATTTGAGCTGCACCCCTCCACCAACCCCTCTCTTCCTTGATACTGGCAGATTGTCTAATACTCACCACAGACACACACGTACATATCAACTACGATGCTACAGCAAATTGAAAAAGGGGACTCAGAAAACAAAAGACAGTGCTGAAGAGAAAGTCATTGCCTTGGAATGGCTGACTGCTGAACTCAAAGATGCAGCTGCAAAAGGACATGTGCTGCAAATTAATGAAGTATGGACAAGATATTGTGACTTGGCAGCCACGGAAAACTATCAAATTCCATCATCATATACCAGCAGAAGATACACATTCACTGAGAAACTGAAAAGTCATCTGAAAAATGTGTATGATGTTATTTGTTTACCAAGAAAGGAAACAGTTCTGAATCCTGTAAAACTCGTGCATGTATTATTTGCTACCCTTACCGGAGAAGACGACGAAGAAGTGATACCTTCTTACAGGTCATCAGAACACGACTTTTACCTACAGCTTGTCCACATTGCATTGAAGCTACGATCAGACATACTGTGCCATCCAAACTGCCCAGGGATTTCAGTTAGTCAAGATGACATGATTAAATGTGTCCTTGATGAAGTTTTTATGTTTCTGCGCTTGATGTTTGGAGGGCAAAGTCTTCTTGAAGATGATGTTCAGAAGAGACAGACGAAGGTGACCTAACAAGAAACGAAGCATTAATCCAGACAAAAGTGTTGAGCATAGCCCAGGACGTGGTGTACAACATCAGTGGAGAAAGTCAGTGGACACCAAAACATGTAGATCTTGCCAGCACCTCACATCAAGCCACTCGTTCAATAGATCTTGTGAACCTCTTCCACAAGGCAGGAGACATAATCAGCTATAGGGGCCTTCTTCAAGTTGACACTACTCTTGCAAATAAAATGCTGGATTCTATGGACACTGCAACTGGAATGGGCCAAAGAAGACTTTCAGGACTTCATGGTCGTCAGATTAGGAGGTCTGCATACCGCAATGAGCTTCCTGGAGGTAATAGGCAAGCATGTGCAGTCAAGTGGACTTCAAGAAGCCTGGACAGAGAGCAATCTGTTTGGGCAAAAAACTGCAGCACAAGTGATGAGTGGTCAGTCCTATGCAAGAGGGATGAGGGCACACAAACTGACTCTTCAAGCCATGTGGAAACTTGCTTCCAAAGTTCCTTCAGTACATTGAACAAAACAACCCTGACTTGAAGGCAATGATGGAATCAAAGTCCAAGACAAATTATATCGCAGAACTTGTTTCCTTGCTTGCAGAAAAGGAGTTCATGGATCTCATGAAAGTGTTTGTGTCTGGACATGATAACCCCAACTTTCAGTACTGGTGGAGTTACATGGAAATGGTCCAGATTTTGCTACTCTTAACTCGAACACAAAGAGAAGGGATATGGAAACTGCGCCTTCATGCTTTCCAAGCAATGATCCATACTTCGTGTGCTACAACTATACCAACTACGCAACATGGGAAACAATCTACATCAGCGAAATGCATCAGCGGCCTCCTGAAGTTGAAGCTCAGTTTGAGGCTGGCAACTTTGTTGTAAAGCAGGGAGCTTCGACCTTCAACTAGGTAGATCCTGACCATAGCTAGGAATGGCTAAATACTATTGGAAAATATAGGAGGTGGGATCATCACAATTACGAAAGCATCTTCTGCTCTGAGCAGGTGGGCTCTGTCCTACAACTTTAGGTCACATCTGGCTTTTCAGACACGAGAGGCGTGTGGTCTAGACATTGACGACACATGCCAGTATTCATGGAAACATTTTTGTTTTGAATATTTGAACACATATTGGAAGACAGATCCTGTACACATCTTAATGCGAAGTTAATGGGAATATGTACTTTGATGTTCTTTTTTTCAATATGTATAATTTTTCTTTCGATTTGAGTGTATGATAAAAAATATTGTAAAGAATCTTGTTTGCTTTGGTGACAAAAAGGGTTAAATAATTATATGCATTGAAATTTGTATTGTTTCCCACAACATGATATTTAAAGAGTTTAGTTCTGGTTTTGTTTTATATTCTTGCATAATATTTATTATGTTGTGTTAGATGCTATGTTACAAAAGAACATTGTTATTTGTTTTCTTAAAAGTAATTTTTTAACATGATTGCATTTGCTTTGATGAGAAAAAGAAAGCGTTTTGCTTTGAGATTGTAATGATACAACTTTTTGAAGCTTATAAAAAAGTAAATCAAGTTAATGTTGCGTGTTGTCATATATCTGTGTGATATATATTACATGTTTATAAAATTGGTTTGTCTCGAATGGGTTAACCAGCAAAATGCATAGTATTGAGATATTCATGCTATATAGATGATAATGTTAACTTACATTAAAGGTGTGATCCTTTAAATCAAGTTTGATTTGTTTTTTACTTCTATCGAATGATTGGTATGTAATGCAAAATACAATTCTGTCTCGAAAGAGTTAACATACAAAATGCAGACTTTTGAGTTATTCATGGCATAGATTATAGAGCTAATGTAAATTAAAGGAGTAATTCTTTACATTCAGTTTGACTTTATTGACTTTTATTGAAAGCTTGATATGTAATGCAGAATATGGTTTTGTCTCGAAAGAGTTAAAAGACAAAATGCATAGTTTTGAGTTATTCATAGCATAGATTCAAGTGCTCATGTGAATGAAAGCTTAAATTCTATACATTTATTTTGATTTTCCTTATGTTCATTGAATAATTGGTATGTAATGCAGAATATAGTTTTGTCTTGAAAGAGTTAACAGACATAATAATAATAATAATAATAATAATAATGAACATTTATATAGCGCTTTACTCCCTTTGCAGGGAGCTCAAAGCGCTTTACATGGACATTAAAACACAACTAAGTTAACGTTATACACATAAGACACTACAATCAATCAAATATACATAAAATAATATTATTTAAACAAAGCCCTGTGACGACGCGTTTTGAAATAACGACGCGATTTGAAATAAGTATTTCAAATCGCGTCGAGTTTATTTCAAAACGCGTTGGTGGGTGTCGACACGTTTTGAAATAAAAACGCGATTTGAAATAATTTTTTCTTTCTGACTCTTTTGTATGTCTATCTGTCAATCTCTCTCTCTGTGCCTCAAAAATGAAACCATTGTTGATGCGGTTGACCAGTGGTCAATGACACTGACCACTTTTCAACCACATCCAAAAATTGTTCATTAATTTGAACTCCTAATACACTAATTTGCAGTCAAACAGTCAAACTAGGCCCAAATGACCACTGGTCAGTAACATTGACCACTGGTCAACCACATCAAAAATGGTTTCATTTTTGAGGCACAGAGAGAGACACAGAGAGATATTGACAGATAGACATACAAAAGAGTCAGAAAGAAAAAAATATTTCAAATCGCGTTTTTATTTCAAAACGTGTCGACACACACCAACGCGTTTTTAAATAAACTCGACGCGATTTGAAATAATTATTTCAAAACGCGTCGTTATTTCAACCACATCAAAAATTGTCCATTTGAACTCCTAATACACTAATTTGCAATCAAACAGTGAAAGTAGGCCAAAATGACCACTGGTCAATGACACTGACCACTTTTCAACCACATCCAAAAATTGTTCATTTGAACTCCTAATACACTAATTTGCAGTCAAACAGTCAAACTAGGCCCAAATGACCACTGGTCAGTAACATTGACCACTGGTCAACCACATCAAAAATGGTTTCATTTTTGAGGCACAGAGAGAGAGACAGAGAGAGATATTGACAGATAGACATACAAAAGAGTCAGAAAGAAAAATTTATTTCAAATCGCGTTTTTATTTCAAAACGTGTCGACACACACCAACGCGTTTTGAAATAAACTCAACACGTTTTGAAATAATTATTTCAAAACGCGTTGTTTGTCCAGTGGACTTTTTTCCTGCGTGGGTAGTGTTTTGTCTAGTGGGTTTTTGTCCTTCATGGGTGGTGCTTTGTCCAGTGGGCTTTTGTCCTGCAGGGGTAGTGTTTTGTCCATTGGGTTTTTGTCCTGAATGGGACAAAAAACAAAGACTGGTGAATTTATTTCAAATCGCGTTTTTATTTCAAAACGTGTCGACACGCACCAACGCATTTTGAAACAAACTCAACGTGTTTTGAAATAATTATTTCAAAACGCGTTGTTTGTCCAGTGGGGCTTTGTCCTGCGTGGGTAGGGTTTTGTGCAGTGGGTTTTTGTCCTTCATGGGTGGTGCTTTGTCTCTTAATACACTAATTTGCAGTCAAACAGTGAAAATAGGCCAAAATGACCACTGGTCAATCACACTGACCACTGGTCAGTCACACTGACCACTGGTCAACCACATCAAAAATTGTTCATTTGAACTCCTAATACACTAATTTGCAGTCAAACAGTGAAAATTGGCCAAAATGACCACTGGTCAGTGACACTGACCACTGGTCCACCACATCAAAAGGTGTTCATTTGAACTCCTAATACACCAATTTGCAATCAAACAGTGAAAGTAGGCCAAAATGACCACTGGTCAATGACACTGACCACTGGTCAACCACATCAAAAAATGTTCATTTGAACTCCTAATACACTAATTTGCAGTCAAACAGTCAAAATAGGCCCAAATAACCACTGGTCAGTAACATTGACCACTGGTCAACCGCATCAAAAATGGTTTCATTTTTGAGGCACAGAGAGAGAGATTGACAGATAGACATACAGAAGAGTCAGAAAGAAAAAATTATTTCAAATCGCGTTTTTATTTCAAAACGTGTCGACACACACCAACGCGTTTTGAAATAAACTCGACGCGATTTGAAATAATTATTTCAAATCGCGTCGTTATTTCAAAACGCGTCGTCACAAAGCCCTGTTCGTAAACACAAAATTTGAAACAATATTACAATATTATAAGAAAAGAAACAAAATTGCAAGGGAAATCAAAGTTCATGAGCTACGTTATTGCGCAAACACACACACTAATAGAGAAGCACACAGTCACACATCACGCACGTGCACGCACGCCCACACACACACACACACACACACACACACGCGCGCGCGCGCGCGCGCGCGCGGGCGCGTAACGCCACGCGTGTGCATGCACGCACGTGCGCACGCACCGATCCCATTTCAACCACCCCTACTTGCACGCAAGCACACATATCCATGATTCAGGTTCTGTGGATTTAAGGTATGATGTGAGCGGTTAGTACTATGAAGCATCAAAGAGGTCAGCGGAAATAGGAAGCCAGTGAACAGTGTGGGGTAATGTGTACTTTCCTTTTAGTTTTGAAGATCAGTCTTGCTGCTGCATTTTGAACTTTTTGAAGTTTTTGGATGGGAACAAATGCATAGTGTTTAGTTATTCATGGCATAGATCATAATGCTTATCTAAATTAAAGCTGTAGTTCTTCAAATTCAAAGTGATTGTTGACTGTTATTGGATGGTTGGTATGTAATGAAGATTACTAGACACAAATGACCCACAGTGATGACGTGGGCTGTAAAGAGTTAACCGTTACAAATCCGCATTTGCATGGGCAACATTTGGAATCAGCACCCCCCAAAACATACAATAACACTCTCAGTTTGCTTCTAACTAGCTCATGTGACTCACAAGATACCCCATTACAGTCTGTGGTTATATGACCCTAGTCTTTCAAGTCAAACACACACCTATGTTATAGGGCCATAAATCATTCTCTGGTCCAAGTTGGTGGCTGCTGTGACTGACTTCCTTCTCACCAATCAAAGACATTCATCAGTTGTCATCTAATCAGCTGGTCAGTTGTAAGAAGAAAGTGTCTGCTCAGCACGTGCTGAACAAATTGAAAGCTTTATATATTACTTCAGCATGGGCGAAATTTTCACTGTCTGTAAGAGGCTACGCCTAATTAGACGATAAACCAACCATTTCAAGTTTCAGATTTTGGTTGGGAAGCTGAAGGATACATTCAGATATCTCATGACCTGGGCTGTATGGGTTTGGTCAGTTCTTGTCACAGGTCACTTTATAATGTGTGTATACTATCTAATTTTACTCTTATTTACTTTCTAGGCTAGTTTTCTTTGTGCCACGAAATGGATATCAAGTTTCTCTCGCTACTGTGTTAATCTTGGCGACTGTGTTAATCGCCAACAGTCAAGTAGAGACAATCCTTTTTCTTTCTCAGTTTCAAGTTTCTATACGAAATCTGTTTCTTCTTGTTTTAGTCTAGGCGTTTTGGCAGTTTCTTGAATTGTGGATGTTTTCCTGTATCACGCCATTTCAAACTTAGTTTTCATTGGCTTAGGTTTTGCTCCAATTAAATGTGAGTCTCTGAAACCTGCCGCCATTTTAACCTACTTTTACATTATTCACTTCAGTCCCACTATCATAGACTTGTCGTCATCGCCTACTTTTATTTTTTTACCTCGGTTTTCTTAATAATGCACATATTTTACCACGGAATAAATGGTTGTACATAGGCATGTCGGGTGTATATATGTATATAATTGAAATTAATATTTTTTACTTTTATCATTCCACAGTAATTACGGGAAGACGGAATCTTACGTTGTAGATAGGATACCCCCCCCCCCCCCCCCCCCCCCCCCTGTGGTAGCAGTTAAAAAGATAAATTTCCATGCAAATAATAGCTAAAGCAACAGCCGAGAGGTTTAGACACTACACACACACACCAAAGATCACGGGTTCGAACCTGGCCCAATACTAAAAAACACACTTACAGCAATTCACAAACAAACTTACACTAACTTTTATAAACTTTTACCGAAATACCCAAATGATAATAAATAAATATGTTTTGTATATAGTTCTCTCCTCTACTTTTAACAGACCTTACGTGATATTTTAAAAGTTTTAATAATAAAAATTCAATTTTAAATTGTGGTCCTGGAAATTTTAACTATAACTCGTGAAGATGCTCAGTTGACAGTAATTTTATAAATAATAACATTTTACTTAGATTTTAGTGATCAGTTTGTTAAGTGCGAGCCCGGATTCATCCAAAAGTAAAAGTAAATAACTAATTTTATATACCCCCCTCCCCCTCCCTTTTCCCCCCTCCCCCTCCCCAAGTATCCCGAGCGCTGGTCTCCCTTTTCAAGGTTGAGAACCTCCGGGTGTCTACTCCCCCCCCTACTCCCCCCCCTCCCCTAAACACCTAGGGAAAGCCTGGAAGAGGCTAAAAAAGCTAAAACTTAGCGGATTTTCTAGAAAGACAAGATTTACAGTGAACAAAAAGTCAACAAAATCCAACATTGAAACAGCTAATGTACTAGCTGAAACCTTCAGTAAGGCTAGTCAAACTACTGCTTTGCCACAACAAGAACAAGTCAGAAGGAATAGTATTCCAACTTTTAATAAATCCACGGATAACTCTCATCCTATAAATGCCCCAAATTGTAATTGTAATTATAATGGTTGGTGGGGGTTTAGTTGGGTAGGTGGGTCACTGCAATAGTTTTGGTGATTTGCTTGGCACCATTGTATGTGATCTGGGCTTGAACTATTCCTGTACCATCTATTCTATTTTTGTTGTTGATATAATAGGGTAAAAGTACAGTTAAAACCGCTTTAGCGGAAGCTGCGTGTAAGCGAGTTTGTTGTAGGGGGTAAAGGGGGGGGGGGGGGGGGGGGATTTAGTGTAAAGGAAATAAATTAGATAAGCTTTCAGCTGTTGTTTCCCTTTCCTTAGATTCTTTTCTTTCAACATTTAATTTTGGATTGGGTCATTGAGTGGAGTTTATATTTTATTATTATTTGGACATTATTGTGGTATGTAATTTTGTAAAGGGGCACTGTTTATCTATTGTTTTAAATCGCCTGGGGTTTGTTTATTCGGCGGTTTGATTGTGTGAAAGGAAAATTAATGGTTTGATTTTAAATAAATTGCATTTTGCTTTTACGCCTACTTGAAAACATTGTGTTTGTGTTGTTGGGGTGTTAGCTAGAGTGGGTTTCCTTTATTTTCATTGTGCACACCCTTCTGGTTAGCATTAATAACACACAAATTACCAGTCATACCGCCTAAAACATCTAATAACGTGAAAATATACCCCTTTTAGAGTGTTTCTATAAAATAAAAATAAACTGAAAACCTCATTTTTCTCGATATATCATGTTCTGACATGTTCTGGCAGGAAACCCTCGATGTACCCCAACCTCTTTCTCTCTCATTCTCGTCATCTATACTCTTTTGTCTGTTCGTCTGTCTGCCTACCTGTCTGTCACCCTTCTCCTCTCTCTCTCTCTCTCTCTCTCTCTCTCTCTCTCTCTCTCTCTCTCTCTCTCTCTCTCTCTCTCTCTCTCTTTTTTCCTCCTCCCATCTCTCTCTCCTTCCTTTACTCCTTCTCCCTCAGCTTTCCGTTTATGTCTTTGCTGTCTCGCTCTACTTTTTTCTTTCTCTACCTCCCCCTCTCATTCATTTCCTCTTTACTCCCCCTCCTATTCTTCTTATCTTTCTTTTTTTCTTCTCATTATCACCCGCAGAGTTTACGGAGCGAAGGTGATGCTGTTTTTTGTTGTGTAAGTGGCTGTGTAAGTGTGTGTGTGTGTATGTATGTGTGTGTGTGTGTGTGTCTTTCATTTAACGTCTATCCACTTCTCGTGATATTAGACCCCAAAAAAAGAGAGAGAAAACAAAATATATATTTATTTTTTTTAAATAAAAAATAAATAAAAAATGTATGCATGTTAAAGTGGTTGCGTGCATGTGAATTTGTGGATATGTGTGTGAAATATCAAAGTGGGTGCATGCAGGTGTATGCACAATCAATATGAATGGATAGGACTGAACAGTAGAAGTAATAAATAAACCACATAAGATAGGAATAAAACCAGTAACAGCAAAAACAAAAATCACCCCAACTGGAAAACAAATCCCAACATTACCCCCCCACACACACACACACACACACACACACCCTCACACACACACACCCTCACACACACACACACACACACACACACACCCCCGACACACATCCCCCCCCCCCCCCTGTCCTTCATCCAATAATAGCAATAGAAGCAAATTACAAATAATTATTTATGCAACCGAGTTCTAAGATAAGGGAGAAAAAACAAATCATAACCCACCTAATGGTAATATAATGGATATTATTTACAAGTACTTCCCTATTGGACTGCGTTCTAAATTAACGAAAAAACTTGTACGTTAAGGCTGGTGATTTAAAAATACTACAAGCGCTATTTTGCAACAAGACAGGAATAAATGTCTTTAGGTCATTACATGATAGAATATGACTATTAGTTATTTTGTTTCCACATATGCAAACTATGCTTTTAACGTATTTTGTTTTAAAGGCATCTAGTTTCCATTTATACATTAAAGCAAGTAACTTTCTACTGACACTAAAATTATGTTTAATACCTTTAATATCGAATTGTTCTTGATTATCGCGATTTTTAATGTTATATTGGAATTTTTATTTGTGATCTGATTCCATTTTTGAAAGCAAACCGAAATGGCAGTTTTCTTTTTCTTTTTCTGTGGCCATCAAGACGCTTCTCTGAAAGTAACCATCTTTGACTTTCTCTCTCTCTCTCTCTCTCTCTCTCTCTCTCTCTCTCTCTCTCTCTCTCTCTCTCTCTCTCTCTCTCTCTCTCTCTCTCCAGATGGACTGTGTTTATTGTACTCCTTGCAGATTGGTATTGAGCAAAGCTACTATTTTTAACTACTGCACATGTCCGCTCGTATCACTTCGCAACTGCTCTATTATTGACTCATTCAACATGTCTTCCACTGCACCCTTTGAATGATGCTGATCAAGAAATGAAGAATATGTATGGTTAGAGGGGTGTGCATCTACAGCAACTTGTAAGGTCTCACTTCCACTGTACTGTTGGTTGATTCAAAATGTCACCCTTCAAAATGTTTTCCACGTTATTGTGTGGATTATACTTGTCAATTATATATAGGAAGGAATTTGTAATATAAAAAAAAAGAAACACGCGTTTTCAGTTTTAAAAAAAATGTTATTCCTTATTTTTCACGTTTTAACCGATTCCATAAGAGGCACTGTTCACCAGCATCAGAAATGCAGAGCCAGTGTGTCAAGTGCACTTTGAAGAAACAGCTGTCATAGTCACGGCCAGTGTGTCAAGTGCAGTTTGAAGAAAGCCACCTGCACACCAAATCCACACAGTTGAGTGATAGTCACGGCCGGTTTGACAAGCACGACTTCGTTGAGTTGAGTCAAGTGCACTTTGAAGAAAGCCACCTGCACACCAAATCCACACAGCTGTGTCATAGTCACGGCCGGTTTGACAAGCACACCTTCGCTCAGGAACGGACGAACGCCACGGAGGAGGTCCTCAGTCATCCCTCACGCCTTCTGGACATCACCTGAGGTGAGGAAGGTCTTCCAAAGAGTGAAGACCCGCAGTGCTGCTGGCCCAGATGATGTCTCTGGCAGAACTCTGAAGGAGTGCAAGGACTCTCTGGCCCCTGTGTTTGCCAAACTGTACCAACGATCCTTGGATGAAGGCACCATTCCCAGCATCTGGAAGGCCTCAACCGTCGCACCAGTTCCCGAGAAGTCGTCTACCAAGGAGCTGAACGACTACAGACCAGTGGCACTCACTTCAATTCCATTCAAGTAACTGGAGAGGATCGTTCTTGGCTACCTCAGAACAGAGACTGCTGACCACCAAGACACACTGCAGTTTGCTTACTCAAACAATATGAGCACGGAAGATGCTATCCTGACCCTCATCCACAACATCTTGCAACACCTCGACGAGCCCAAGACCTACGCCAGAGTCCTCTTCATTGACTTCAGCAGCGCCTTCAACACCATTCAGCCGCATCTCATGGTGCAGAAGCTCCAGGCCATGTCAGTCAACACCCTGCTCACTCGGTGGATCTTCAGCTTCTTGACAGAACGGTCACAACGAGTCCGAGTGGGCGGGGCACTGTCCAGCAGACTGGCCACCAACACCGGAGCTCCCCAGGGATGTGTGCTGTCTCCTGTGCTCTTTGTCCTCTACACCGCCGACTGCCGCAGCACCGAGGACTCCACTCTGCAAATCAAATTTGCGGATGTTACGTCCCTGACGGGCCTGAAGGAGCAGGACGAGTCCCAGTACATGACTGCTGTCCAGAGGCTTGTCGACTGGTGTGACGCCAACTTCCTGGAGCTCAACGTAGACCAAAGAACTGGTGATTGACTTCCGTAAAGTCAAGACGGACGTCCAGTCCATCGTCACCAAGGGCAAGCCAGTGGACACCGTTGAGTCCTACAAGTACTTGGGCACCATCATCGACGACAAGCTGTCATGGACTCCAAACGTGGACGCCTGCTGCCGGAAGGCCAACCAGCGGATGTACTTCCTGCGGAAGCTGAAATCCTTCCACGTCTGCCCAAGGATCATGTCCCTCTTCTATCAGGCCACCATCCAGAGTGTCATGCTCTTCAACCAGCTCTGCTTCTTCGGCAGCGCCAAGCATGCTGACACCGACCTAATGGAGAAGGTCACCAGGACAGCTGCACGTGTGGTGAGGGAGGACCTCACTTCACCTGCTATCCTCTACCAGCGAGCTGCTGTCAGGAAGCTGTTGGGGATCATGGGCGATGCCTCTCACCCCCTCCACCCTGCTGCGGAATCCTGTCGGCCGACCAGGGACAGCTCTCGGCGCCTGCAGTGCCTCAAGGCGAGGACCAGCCGCCTGCAGAATTCATTTCTGCCCACCGCTGTGCTCTTCTTCAATGCTGCCCGGTGAACGGCGCAGCCACCCAGCTTGAACCCAGCTAAGGGTGGGTGTGTGGGTGTGTTTGTGGGTGTCGGTGTGTGTGCGCGTTGTTGAGTTTGCGGGGCGTGTGCGTGAGTGAGTGCCGTGCGGTGTGCGTGCGTGCTTGCGAAGCGGGTGAGTGCGTGAGTGCGTGTGGTGGGTGTAGTGACGGCAGTGCGTGTGTGTGTGCGTGCGTGTGTGTGTGGTGTGTGTGTGTGTGGGTGTGTGGTATGTGTGTGTGTGTGGGTGTGCGTGCGGGAGTGGGATCGTGTGAGTGTCTGTAGGTGTGGTGATCATGTTTATGCGTGTGTGTATGCATGCATGACTTCAGTGTGCAGGGTGGAAAAGTGTTTAATGATTTTATTACATCATTATTTCCTTATATTTTGGATTTAATTCAGTTTGTATTGAGCCTTTTTTCGCTGTGTTTTATGCTGATACATATATTGATACTGTGATTGCTTTAGTCTAACTAATTTTTCACTTTCTTTTAATCTTTTATTAGGCATGTGTACGTATAATTGTTTATTCATTTCAGTTCATTGTATTACTGCGGAAGAGAAGGTGTTTTTGGAGAAGGGTTAGATTTGGGATGAGGGTGAGGTGACGGGACGGGGGGAGGGGACGGAGCGAGAAGAGTAGAGGGGATGGAGGAGGGCCAGGTATGAAAGGAGAAGGGGAGAGGGGGAGAGAGAGTCAAAGAGAGAGAGGGAGAGAGAGAGAGAGAGATTGTTTTGGTTTGATTGCTTAAATAGGGTCTAAATGTTTTATTGCCAAAGCCCTGTGATGAGGTGGGATTTGGTGGGAAAGGGTGGAGGGTGTTGAAAGTGAGCGCGCAGCGGGGCGTGTGAAGTGTGAAAGAAACTTTTAAAGCATGTAATTAACAATTTATTTTGTCTTTATAAATTGTTTGGTTTCTTGTGTGTTACATATGACATGTCCTCAAGGAACTCTAATCCTTGTTTTTTATGAGGACAACTAAAAGTTGAGTTGAGTTGAGTTGAGTCAAGTACACTTTGAGAAAGCTCAGCAAACCAAATCCACCCAGCTGTTTCATAGTCCACGGCCAGTGTGTCAAGTGCACTTGAAGAAAGCCACCAGCAAACCAAATCCACACAGCTGTGTCCATAGTCACGGCCATGATCCATTACACTTTGAGAAAGCCACCAGCAACCAACTCACAAGCTGTGTCATAGTCCCCGGCCAGTGTGATCAAGTACACTTTGAAAAAGCCATCAGCAAACGCAATCCACACACTGTGTCTAGTCACGGCCGTGTGTAGTGCACTTTGCAGAAAGCCACACAACAATCCAAACATCTGTGTCATAGTCACGGCCAGTGTGTAAGTGTCACTTTGAAGAAAGCCACCAGCAAACCCAATCCACACAGCTGTTTCATAGTCACGTAGCCCAGTGTGTCAAGTGCACTTTTTCAAGAAAGCCACCAGCAGAACCAAATCCACACAGACTGTGTCATAGTCACGCCAGTGTGTCAGTGCAACTTTCAAGAAAGCCCACCAAAAGCAACCAAATCCACAAGCTGTGTCATAGTCATGGCCAATGGAACTGCAATAGCTAAATTTATTAGGCGAATACTTATAGAGCGAGTAAATTTAAGTATGGATTTGTTATTTCTTGTATTTAGATTCTATAATATTACAAATCATTAATGTTGAAATATACAACAAAATACTTTGTGTACAGTGTTGATTAATCCATACGTTAATAAAATACTTAATGAATGCCTTGCCGCCGCAATTTGAAGTGTTCAATTTCTCATGTGTTGTAGACTAGTTGTCCTCATAATGCTAACAAAGAACACAACACTTTTGATTTTAGGTATGTTCGACGTGGCGATTCCGCAACAGCAATTGTAGCACTCGTGCATGGCATAGTAACGGTATTATAAGGGCTTTAGAAGAAACGAAACACATATACAACAAATACAAACAACAGACACATGAGATTCTACGGGAGGCTTAGCATTAATGAGAACGCATTGGCTCCATCAAGAAAGAGCGGTACGCTTTGTGTGTGCTGTGGTTGCGGCTGGATACCTCTAGTGGGTGCCTCTGGTAGGCAGGGGCTCATACGTCGTTTCGGAGCGACTCATGGTGCCGTGGAGCTAGGAGTGGGGAGCCTGATCGCGACATCGCACTTCGGTGGCGGAGGAGAAGCAGAATTCGGATAGGGAATAGATGGGAGGAACGTAAAGGGGGAGAGGTGGAGGAGACGACATTGCGGTCTGGGAAGCAGCGGGGACCGGGGGCGAAATGGAGGAGGAAGAGGGGCGGGACTGCGAGAAGAGGAGGAGGGTATAGGAATCAGGGTAAAGAG
>JAGGCT020004113.1:610406-627415 GCA_017654935.2 Phymorhynchus buccinoides
TTCAGCCAGTCATATACAAACTGTAGCTAAAGGACATAGTCATCTTGTATGGGTGTTCAGCCAGTCATACAAACTGTAGCTAAAAACTGGTCATCTTGTATGGGTGTTCAGTCATACAAACTGTAGCTAAAGGACATAGTCATCTTGTATGTGTGTTCAGCCAGTCATACAAACTGTAGCTAAAACATAGTCATCATGGGTGTTCAGCCAGTCATATACAACTGTAGCTAAAGGACATAGTCATCTTGTATGTGTGTTCAGCCAGTCATACAAACTGTAGCTAAAGGACATAGTCATCTTGTATGGGTGTTCAGCCAGTCATACAAACTGTAGCTAAAAGACATAGTCATCTTGTATGGGTGTTCAGCCAGTCATACTAAACTCTTGTATGGGTGTTCAGCCAGTCATACAAACTGTAGCTAAAAGACATAGTCATCTTGTATGGGTGTTCAGCCAGTCATACAAACTGTAGCTAAAGGACATAGTCATCTTGTATGGGTGTTCAGCCAGTCATACAAACTGTAGCTAAAAGACATAGTCATCTTGTATGGGTGTTCAGCCAGTCATATACAAACTGTAGCTAAAAGACATAGTCATCTTGTATGGGTGTTCAGCCAGTCATACAAACTGTAGCTAAAGGACATAGTCATCTTGTATGGGTGTTCAGCCAGTCATACAAACTGTAGCTAAAAGACATAGTCATCTTGTATGGGTGTTCAGCCAGTCATACAAACTGTAGCTAAAGGACATAGTCATCTTGTATGGGTGTTCAGCCAGTCATATACAAACTGTAGCTAAACTGTATCTTGTATGGGTGTTCAGCCAGTCATATACAAACTAGTAAAAGACATAGTCATCTTGTATGGGTGTTCAGCCAGTCATACAAACTGTAGCTATCTTGTAAAGACATAGTCATCTTGTATGGGTGTTCAGCCAGTCATACAAACTGTAGCTAAAGGACATAGTCATCTTGTATGGGTGTTCAGCCAGTCATACAAACTGTAGCTAAAAGACATAGTCATCTTGTATGGGTGTTCAGCCAGTCATACAAACTGTAGCTAAACTAGTATCTTGTATGGGTGTTCAGCCAGTCATACAAACTGTAGCTAAAAGACATAGTCATCTTGTATGGGTGTTCAGCCAGTCATACAAACTGTAGCTAAAGGACATAGTCATCTTGTATGGGTGTTCAGCCAGTCATACAAACTGTAGCTAAAAGACATAGTCATCTTGTATGGGTGTTCAGCCAGTCATACAAACTGTAGCTAAAGGACATAGTCATCTTGTATGGGTGTTCAGCCAGTCATACAAACTGTAGCTAAAAGACATAGTCATCTTGTATGGGTGTTCAGCCAGTCATACAAACTGTAGCTAAAGGACATAGTCATCTTGTATGGGTGTTCAGCCAGTCATACAAACTGTAGCTAAAAGACATAGTCATCTTGTATGGGTGTTCAGCAGTCAGTCAAAAGACATAGTCATCATGGGTGTTCAACTATACAAACTGTAGCTAAAGGACATAGTCATCTTGTATGGGTGTTCAGCCAGTCATACAAACTGTAGCTAAAAGACATAGTCATCTTGTATGGGTGTTCAGCCAGTCATACAAACTGTAGCTAAAGGACATAGTCATCTTGTATGGGTGTTCAGCCAGTCATACAAACTGTAGCTAAAAGACATAGTCATCTTGTATGGGTGTTCAGCCAGTCATACAAACTGTAGCTAAAAGACATAGTCATCTTGTATGGGTGTTCAGCCAGTCATACAAACTGTAGCTAAAGGACATAGTCATCTTGTATGGGTGTTCAGCCAGTCATACAAACTGTAGCTAAAAGACATAGTCATCTTGTATGGGTGTTCAGCCAGTCATACAAACAAACTGTAGCTAAACAAACTGTACATAGTCATCTTGTATGGGTGTTCAGCCAGTCATACAAACTGTAGCTAAAGGACATAGTCATCTTGTATGGGTGTTCAGCCAGTCATACAAACTGTAGCTAAAAGACATAGTCATCTTGTATGGGTGTTCAGCCAGTCATATACAAACTGTAGCTAAAGGACATAGTCATCTTGTATGGGTGTTCAGCCAGTCATACAAACTGTAGCTAAAGGACATAGTCATCTTGTATGGGTGTTCAGCCAGTCATACAAACTGTAGCTAAAAGACATAGTCATCTTGTATGGGTGTTCAGCCAGTCATACAAACTGTAGCTAAAAGACATAGTCATCTTGTATGGGTGTTCAGCCAGTCATACAAACTGTAGCTAAAAGACATAGTCATCTTGTATGGGTGTTCAGCCAGTCATACAAACTGTAGCTAAAGGACATAGTCATCTTGTATGGGTGTTCAGCCAGTCATACAAACTGTAGCTAAAAGACATAGTCATCTTGTATGGGTGTTCAGCCAGTCATACAAACTGTAGCTAAAGGACATAGTCATCTTGTATGGGTGTTCAGCCAGTCATACAAACTGTAGCTAAAAGACATAGTCATCTTGTATGGGTGTTCAGCCAGTCATACAAACTGTAGCTAAAGGACATAGTCATCTTGTATGGGTGTTCAGCCAGTCATACAAACTGTAGCTAAAAGACATAGTCATCTTGTATGGGTGTTCAGCCAGTCATACAAACTGTAGCTAAAAGACATAGTCATCTTGTATGGGTGTTCAGCCAGTCATACAAACTGTAGCTAAATGGGTGTTCAGCCAGACATAGTCATCTTGTATGGGTGTTCAGCCAGTCATACAAACTGTAGCTAAAAGACATAGTCATCTTGTATGGGTGTTCAGCCAGTCATACAAACTGTAGCTAAAAGACATAGTCATCTTGTATGGGTGTTCAGCCAGTCATACAAACTGTAGCTAAAAGACATAGTCATCTTGTATGGGTGTTCAGCCAGTCATACAAACTGTAGCTAAAAACTGACATAGTCATCTTGTATGGGTGTTCAGCCAGTCATACAAACTGTAGCTAAAAGACATAGTCATCTTGTATGGGTGTTCAGCCAGTCATACAAACTGTAGCTAAAGGACATAGTCATCTTGTATGGGTGTTCAGCCAGTCATACAAACTGTAGCTAAAAGACATAGTCATCTTGTATGGGTGTTCAGCCAGTCATACAAACTGTAGCTAAAGGACATAGTCATCTTGTATGGGTGTTCAGCCAGTCATACAAACTGTAGCTAAAAGACATAGTCATCTTGTATGGGTGTTCAGCCAGTCATACAAACTGTAGCTAAAGGACATAGTCATCTTGTATGGGTGTTCAGCCAGTCATACAAACTGTAGCTAAAAGACATAGTCATCTTGTATGGGTGTTCAGCCAGTCATACAAACTGTAGCTAAAGGACATAGTCATCTTGTATGGGTGTTCAGCCAGTCATACAAACTGTAGCTAAAAGACATAGTCATCTTGTATGGGTGTTCAGCCAGTCATACAAACTGTAGCTAAAAGACATAGTCATCTTGTATGGGTGTTCAGCCAGTCATACAAACTGTAGCTAAAGGACATAGTCATCTTGTATGGGTGTTCAGCCAGTCATACAAACTGTAGCTAAAAGACATAGTCATCTTGTATGGGTGTTCAGCCAGTCATACAAACTGTAGCTAAAGGACATAGTCATCTTGTATGGGTGTTCAGCCAGTCATATACAAACTGTAGCTAAAAGACATAGTCATCTTGTATGGGTGTTCAGACAGTCATACAAACTGTAGCTAAAGGACATAGTCATCTTGTATGGGTGTTCAGCCAGTCATACAAACTGTAGCTAAAGGACATAGTCATCTTGTATGGGTGTTCAGCCAGTCATACAAACTGTAGCTAAAAGACATAGTCATCTTGTATGGGTGTTCAGCAGTCATAAACTGTAGCTAAAGGACATAGTCATCTTGTATGGGTGTTCAGCCAGTCATACAAACTGTAGCTAAAAGACATAGTCATCTTGTATGGGTGTTCAGCCAGTCATATACAAACTGTAGCTAAAGGACATAGTCATCTTGTATGGGTGTTCAGCCAGTCATACAAACTGTAGCTAAAGGACATAGTCATCTTGTATGGGTGTTCAGCCAGTCATACAAACTGTAGCTAAAGGACATAGTCATCTTGTATGGGTGTTCAGCCAGTCATACAAACTGTAGCTAAAAGACATAGTCATCTTGTATGGGTGTTCAGCCAGTCATACAAACTGTAGCTAAAAGACATAGTCATCTTGTATGGGTGTTCAGCCAGTCATACAAACTGTAGCTAAAGGACATAGTCATAGTAGCATCTTGTATGGGTGTTCAGCCAGTCATACAAACTGTAGCTAAAGGACATAGTCATCTTGTATGGGTGTTCAGCCAGTCATACAAACTGTAGCTAAAAGACATAGTCATCTTGTATGGGTGTTCAGCCAGTCATACAAACTGTAGCTAAAAGACATAGGACATCATCTTGTATGGGTCATCTTGTATGGGTGTTCAGCCAGTCATACAAACTGTAGCTAAAGGACATAGTCATCTTGTATGGGTGTTCAGCCAGTCATATACAAACTGTAGCTAAAAGACATAGTCATCTTGTATGGGTGTTCAGCCAGTCATACAAACTGTAGCTAAAAGACATAGTCATCTTGTATGGGTGTTCAGCCAGTCATACAAACTGTAGCTAAAAGACATAGTCATCTTGTATGGGTGTTCAGCCAGTCATACAAACTGTAGCTAAAGGACATAGTCATCTTGTATGGGTGTTCAGCCAGTCATACAAACTGTAGCTAAAGGACATAGTCATCTTGTATGGGTGTTCAGCCAGTCATACAAACTGTAGCTAAAAGACATAGTCATCTTGTATGGGTGTTCAGCCAGTCATACAAACTGTAGCTAAAAGACATAGTCATCTTGTATGGGTGTTCAGCCAGTCATACAAACTGTAGCTAAAGGACATAGTCATCTTGTATGGGTGTTCAGCCAGTCATACAAACTGTAGCTAAAAGACATAGTCATCTTGTATGGGTGTTCAGCCAGTCATACAAACTGTAGCTAAAAGACATAGTCATCTTGTATGGGTGTTCAGCCAGTCATACAAACTGTAGCTAAAAGACATAGTCATCTTGTATGGGTGTTCAGCCAGTCATACAAACTGTAGCTAAAAGACATAGTCATCTTGTATGGGTGTTCAGCCAGTCATACAAACTGTAGCTAAAGGACATAGTCATCTTGTATGGGTGTTCAGCCAGTCATACAAACTGTAGCTAAAAGACATAGTCATCTTGTATGGGTGTTCAGCCAGTCATACAAACTGTAGCTAAAAGACATAGTCATCTTGTATGGGTGTTCAGCCAGTCATACAAACTGTAGCTAAAGGACATAGTCATCTTGTATGGGTGTTCAGCCAGTCATACAAACTGTAGCTAAAAGACATAGTCATCTTGTATGGGTGTTCAGCCAGTCATACAAACTGTAGCTAAAGGACATAGTCATCTTGTATGGGTGTTCAGCCAGTCATACAAACTGTAGCTAAAAGACATAGTCATCTTGTATGGGTGTTCAGCCAGTCATACAAACTGTAGCTAAAGGACATAGTCATCTTGTATGGGTGTTCAGCCAGTCATACAAACTGTAGCTAAAAGACATAGTCATCTTGTATGGGTGTTCAGCCAGTCATACAAACTGTAGCTAAAAGACATAGTCATCTTGTATGGGTGTTCAGCCAGTCATACAAACTGTAGCTAAAAGACATAGTCATCTTGTATGGGTGTTCAGCCAGTCATACAAACTGTAGCTAAAAGACATAGTCATCTTGTATGGGTGTTCAGCCAGTCATACAAACTGTAGCTAAAAGACATAGTCATCTTGTATGGGTGTTCAGCCAGTCATACAAACTGTAGCTAAAAACTGTAGACATAGTCATCTTGTATGGGTGTTCAGCCAGTCATACAAACTGTAGCTAAAGGACATAGTCATCTTGTATGGGTGTTCAGCCAGTCATACAAACTGTAGCTAAAAGACATAGTCATCTTGTATGGGTGTTCAGCCAGTCATACAAACTGTAGCTAAAGGACATAGTCATCTTGTATGGGTGTTCAGCCAGTCATACAAACTGTAGCTAAAAGACATAGTCATCTTGTATGGGTGTTCAGCCAGTCATACAAACTGTAGCTAAAAGACATAGTCATCTTGTATGGGTGTTCAGCCAGTCATACAAACTGTAGCTAAAGGACATAGTCATCTTGTATGGGTGTTCAGCCAGTCATACAAACTGTAGCTAAAAGACATAGTCATCTTGTATGGGTGTTCAGCCAGTCATACAAACTGTAGCTAAAAGACATAGTCATCTTGTATGGGTGTTCAGCCAGTCATACAAACTGTAGCTAAAAGACATAGTCATCTTGTATGGGTGTTCAGCCAGTCATACAAACTGTAGCTAAAAGACATAGTCATCTTGTATGGGTGTTCAGCCAGTCATACAAACTGTAGCTAAAAGACATAGTCATCTTGTATGGGTGTTCAGCCAGTCATACAAACTGTAGCTAAAGGACATAGTCATCTTGTATGGGTGTTCAGCCAGTCATACAAACTGTAGCTAAAAGACATAGTCATCTTGTATGGGTGTTCAGCCAGTCATACAAACTGTAGCTAAAAGACATAGTCATCTTGTATGGGTGTTCAGCCAGTCATACAAACTGTAGCTAAAAGACATAGTCATCTTGTATGGGTGTTCAGCCAGTCATACAAACTGTAGCTAAAAGACATAGTCATCTTGTATGGGTGTTCAGCCAGTCATACAAACTGTAGCTAAAAGACATAGTCATCTTGTATGGGTGTTCAGCCAGTCATACAAACTGTAGCTAAAGGACATAGTCATCTTGTATGGGTGTTCAGCCAGTCATACAAACTGTAGCTAAAAGACATAGTCATCTTGTATGGGTGTTCAGCCAGTCATACAAACTGTAGCTAAAAGACATAGTCATCTTGTATGGGTGTTCAGCCAGTCATACAAACTGTAGCTAAAAGACATAGTCATCTTGTATGGGTGTTCAGCCAGTCATACAAACTGTAGCTAAAAGACATAGTCATCTTGTATGGGTGTTCAGCCAGTCATACAAACTGTAGCTAAAGGACATAGTCATCTTGTATGGGTGTTCAGCCAGTCATACAAACTGTAGCTAAAAGACATAGTCATCTTGTATGGGTGTTCAGCCAGTCATACAAACTGTAGCTAAAAGACATAGTCATCTTGTATGGGTGTTCAGCCAGTCATACAAACTGTAGCTAAAGGACATAGTCATCTTGTATGGGTGTTCAGCCAGTCATACAAACTGTAGCTAAAAGACATAGTCATCTTGTATGGGTGTTCAGCCAGTCATACAAACTGTAGCTAAAGGACATAGTCATCTTGTATGGGTGTTCAGCCAGTCATACAAACTGTAGCTAAAAGACATAGTCATCTTGTATGGGTGTTCAGCCAGTCATACAAACTGTAGCTAAAAGACATAGTCATCTTGTATGGGTGTTCAGCCAGTCATACAAACTGTAGCTAAAAGACATAGTCATCTTGTATGGGTGTTCAGCCAGTCATACAAACTGTAGCTAAAAGACATAGTCATCTTGTATGGGTGTTCAGCCAGTCATACAAACTGTAGCTAAAGGACATAGTCATCTTGTATGGGTGTTCAGCCAGTCATACAAACTGTAGCTAAAAGACATAGTCATCTTGTATGGGTGTTCAGCCAGTCATACAAACTGTAGCTAAAAGACATAGTCATCTTGTATGGGTGTTCAGCCAGTCATACAAACTGTAGCTAAAGGACATAGTCATCTTGTATGGGTGTTCAGCCAGTCATACAAACTGTAGCTAAAAGACATAGTCATCTTGTATGGGTGTTCAGCCAGTCATACAAACTGTAGCTAAAAGACATAGTCATCTTGTATGGGTGTTCAGCCAGTCATACAAACTGTAGCTAAAGGACATAGTCATCTTGTATGGGTGTTCAGCCAGTCATACAAACTGTAGCTAAAAGACATAGTCATCTTGTATGGGTGTTCAGCCAGTCATACAAACTGTAGCTAAAGGACATAGTCATCTTGTATGGGTGTTCAGCCAGTCATACAAACTGTAGCTAAAAGACATAGTCATCTTGTATGGGTGTTCAGCCAGTCATACAAACTGTAGCTAAAGGACATAGTCATCTTGTATGGGTGTTCAGCCAGTCATACAAACTGTAGCTAAAAGACATAGTCATCTTGTATGGGTGTTCAGCCAGTCATACAAACTGTAGCTAAAAGACATAGTCATCTTGTATGGGTGTTCAGCCAGTCATACAAACTGTAGCTAAAAGACATAGTCATCTTGTATGGGTGTTCAGCCAGTCATACAAACTGTAGCTAAAGGACATAGTCATCTTGTATGGGTGTTCAGCCAGTCATACAAACTGTAGCTAAAAGACATAGTCATCTTGTATGGGTGTTCAGCCAGTCATACAAACTGTAGCTAAAGGACATAGTCATCTTGTATGGGTGTTCAGCCAGTCATACAAACTGTAGCTAAAGGACATAGTCATCTTGTATGGGTGTTCAGCCAGTCATACAAACTGTAGCAAACTGTAGCTAAAGTAGCTACATAGTCATCTTGTATGGGTGTTCAGCCAGTCATACAAACTGTAGCTAAAAGACATAGTCATCTTGTATGGGTGTTCAGCCAGTCATACAAACTGTAGCTAAAGGACATAGTCATCTTGTATGGGTGTTCAGCCAGTCATACAAACTGTAGCTAAAAGACATAGTCATCTTGTATGGGTGTTCAGCCAGTCATACAAACTGTAGCTAAAAGACATAGTCATCTTGTATGGGTGTTCAGCCAGTCATACAAACTGTAGCTAAAGGACATAGTCATCTTGTATGGGTGTTCAGCCAGTCATACAAACTGTAGCTAAAAGACATAGTCATCTTGTATGGGTGTTCAGCCAGTCATACAAACTGTAGCTAAAAGACATAGTCATCTTGTATGGGTGTTCAGCCAGTCATACAAACTGTAGCTAAAAGACATAGTCATCTTGTATGGGTGTTCAGCCAGTCATACAAACTGTAGCTAAAGGACATAGTCATCTTGTATGGGTGTTCAGCCAGTCATACAAACTGTAGCTAAAAGACATAGTCATCTTGTATGGGTGTTCAGCCAGTCATACAAACTGTAGCTAAAGGACATAGTCATCTTGTATGGGTGTTCAGCCAGTCATACAAACTGTAGCTAAATGGGTGTTCAGCCACATAGTAGCAAAGGACATAGTCATTTGTATGGGTGTTCAGCCAGTCATACAAACTGTAGCTAAAGGACATAGTCATCTTGTATGGGTGTTCAGCCAGTCATACAAACTGTAGCTAAAAGACATAGTCATCTTGTATGGGTGTTCAGCCAGTCATACAAACTGTAGCTAAAAGACATAGTCATCTTGTATGGGTGTTCAGCCAGTCATACAAACTGTAGCTAAAGGACATAGTCATCTTGTATGGGTGTTCAGCCAGTCATACAAACTGTAGCTAAAAGACATAGTCATCTTGTATGGGTGTTCAGCCAGTCATACAAACTGTAGCTAAAAGACATAGTCATCTTGTATGGGTGTTCAGCCAGTCATACAAACTGTAGCTAGCTAAAAGACATAGTCATCTTGTATGGGTGTTCAGCCAGTCATACAAACTGTAGCTAAAAGACATAGTCATCTTGTATGGGTGTTCAGCCAGTCATACAAACTGTAGCTAAAAGACATAGTCATCTTGTATGGGTGTTCAGCCAGTCATACAAACTGTAGCTAAAAGACATAGTCATCATAGTCATCTTGTATGTCATCTTGTATGTGTTCAGCCAGTCATACAAACTGTAGCTAAAAGACATAGTCATCTTGTATGGGTGTTCAGCCAGTCATACAAACTGTAGCTAAAGGACATAGTCATCTTGTATGGGTGTTCAGCCAGTCATACAAACTGTAGCTAAAAGACATAGTCATCTTGTATGGGTGTTCAGACAGTCATACAAACTGTAGCTAAAAGACATAGTCATCTTGTATGGGTGTTCAGCCAGTCATACAAACTGTAGCTAAAGGACATAGTCATCTTGTATGGGTGTTCAGCCAGTCATACAAACTGTAGCTAAAAGACATAGTCATCTTGTATGGGTGTTCAGCCAGTCATACAAACTGTAGCTAAAAGACATAGTCATCTTGTATGGGTGTTCAGCCAGTCATACAAACTGTAGCTAAAGGACATAGTCATCTTGTATGGGTGTTCAGCCAGTCATACAAACTGTAGCTAAAAGACATAGTCATCTTGTATGGGTGTTCAGCCAGTCATACAAACTGTAGCTAAAAGACATAGTCATCTTGTATGGGTGTTCAGCCAGTCATACAAACTGTAGCTAAAAGACATAGTCATCTTGTATGGGTGTTCAGCCAGTCATACAAACTGTAGCTAAAGGACATAGTCATCTTGTATGGGTGTTCAGCCAGTCATACAAACTGTAGCTAAAGGACATAGTCATCTTGTATGGGTGTTCAGCCAGTCATACAAACTGTAGCTAAAGGACATAGTCATCTTGTATGGGTGTTCAGCCAGTCATACAAACTGTAGCTAAAAGACATAGTCATCTTGTATGGGTGTTCAGCCAGTCATACAAACTGTAGCTAAAGGACATAGTCATCTTGTATGGGTGTTCAGCCAGTCATACAAACTGTAGCTAAAAGACATAGTCATCTTGTATGGGTGTTCAGCCAGTCATACAAACTGTAGCTAAAAGACATAGTCATCTTGTATGGGTGTTCAGCCAGTCATACAAACTGTAGCTAAAAGACATAGTCATCTTGTATGGGTGTTCAGCCAGTCATACAAACTGTAGCTAAAAGACATAGTCATCTTGTATGGGTGTTCAGCCAGTCATACAAACTGTAGCTAAAGGACATAGTCATCTTGTATGGGTGTTCAGCCAGTCATACAAACTGTAGCTAAAAGACATAGTCATCTTGTATGGGTGTTCAGCCAGTCATACAAACTGTAGCTAAAAGACATAGTCATCATAGTCATACAAACTTGTATGTCATCTTGTATGTGTTCAGCCAGTCATACAAACTGTAGCTAAAAGACATAGTCATCTTGTATGGGTGTTCAGCCAGTCATACAAACTGTAGCTAAAAGACATAGTCATCTTGTATGGGTGTTCAGCCAGTCATACAAACTGTAGCTAAAGGACATAGTCATCTTGTATGGGTGTTCAGCCAGTCATACAAACTGTAGCTAAAAGACATAGTCATCTTGTATGGGTGTTCAGCCAGTCATACAAACTGTAGCTAAAAGACATAGTCATCTTGTATGGGTGTTCAGCCAGTCATACAAACTGTAGCTAAAAGACATAGTCATCTTGTATGGGTGTTCAGCCAGTCATACAAACTGTAGCTAAAGGACATAGTCATCTTGTATGGGTGTTCAGCCAGTCATACAAACTGTAGCTAAAGGACATAGTCATCTTGTATGGGTGTTCAGCCAGTCATACAAACTGTAGCTAAAAGACATAGTCATCTTGTATGGGTGTTCAGCCAGTCATACAAACTGTAGCTAAAGGACATAGTCATCTTGTATGGGTGTTCAGCCAGTCATACAAACTGTAGCTAAAAGACATAGTCATCTTGTATGGGTGTTCAGCCAGTCATACAAACTGTAGCTAAAGGACATAGTCATCTTGTATGGGTGTTCAGCCAGTCATACAAACTGTAGCTAAAAGACATAGTCATCTTGTATGGGTGTTCAGCCAGTCATACAAACTGTACAAACTGTATCTAAAAGCTAAAAGACATAGTCATCTTGTATGGGTGTTCAGCCAGTCATACAAACTGTAGCTAAAGGACATAGTCATCTTGTATGGGTGTTCAGCCAGTCATACAAACTGTAGCTAAAAGACATAGTCATCTTGTATGGGTGTTCAGCCAGTCATACAAACTGTAGCTAAAGGACATAGTCATCTTGTATGGGTGTTCAGCCAGTCATACAAACTGTAGCTAAAAGACATAGTCATCTTGTATGGGTGTTCAGCCAGTCATACAAACTGTAGCTAAAAGACATAGTCATCTTGTATGGGTGTTCAGCCAGTCATACAAACTGTAGCTAAAAGACATAGTCATCTTGTATGGGTGTTCAGCCAGTCATACAAACTGTAGCTAAAAGACATAGTCATCTTGTATGGGTGTTCAGCCAGTCATACAAACTGTAGCTAAAAGACATAGTCATCTTGTATGGGTGTTCAGCCAGTCATACAAACTGTAGCTAAAGGACATAGTCATCTTGTATGGGTGTTCAGCCAGTCATACAAACTGTAGCTAAAAGACATAGTCATCTTGTATGGGTGTTCAGCCAGTCATACAAACTGTAGCTAAAGGACATAGTCATCTTGTATGGGTGTTCAGCCAGTCATACAAACTGTAGCTAAAAGACATAGTCATCTTGTATGGGTGTTCAGCCAGTCATACAAACTGTAGCTAAAAGACATAGTCATCTTGTATGGGTGTTCAGCCAGTCATACAAACTGTAGCTAAAAGACATAGTCATCTTGTATGGGTGTTCAGCCAGTCATACAAACTGTAGCTAAAGGACATAGTCATCTTGTATGGGTGTTCAGCCAGTCATACAAACTGTAGCTAAAAGACATAGTCATCTTGTATGGGTGTTCAGCCAGTCATACAAACTGTAGCTAAAGGACATAGTCATCTTGTATGGGTGTTCAGCCAGTCATACAAACTGTAGCTAAAAGACATAGTCATCTTGTATGGGTGTTCAGCCAGTCATATACAAACTGTAGCTAAAGGACATAGTCATCTTGTATGGGTGTTCAGCCAGTCATATACAAACTGTAGCTAAAAGACATAGTCATCTTGTATGGGTGTTCAGCCAGTCATACAAACTGTAGCTAAAGGACATAGTCATCTTGTATGGGTGTTCAGCCAGTCATACAAACTGTAGCTAAAAGACATAGTCATCTTGTATGGGTGTTCAGCCAGTCATATACAAACTGTAGCTAAAAGGACATAGTCATCTTGTATGGGTGTTCAGCCAGTCATACAAACTGTAGCTAAAAGACATAGTCATCTTGTATGGGTGTTCAGCCAGTCATACAAACTGTAGCTAAAAGACATAGTCATCTTGTATGGGTGTTCAGCCAGTCATACAAACTGTAGCTAAAAGACATAGTCATCTTGTATGGGTGTTCAGCCAGTCATACAAACTGTAGCTAAAAGACATAGTCATCTTGTATGGGTGTTCAGCCAGTCATACAAACTGTAGCTAAAGGACATAGTCATCTTGTATGGGTGTTCAGCCAGTCATACAAACTGTAGCTAAAAGACATAGTCATCTTGTATGGGTGTTCAGCCAGTCTATACAAACTGTAGCTAAAAGACATAGTCATCTTGTATGGGTGTTCAGCCAGTCATACAAACTGTAGCTAAAAGACATAGTCATCTTGTATGGGTGTTCAGCCAGTCATACAAACTGTAGCTAAAAGACATAGTCATCTTGTATGGGTGTTCAGCCAGTCATACAAACTGTAGCTAAAAGACATAGTCATCTTGTATGGGTGTTCAGCCAGTCATACAAACTGTAGCTAAAGGACATAGTCATCTTGTATGGGTGTTCAGCCAGTCATACAAACTGTAGCTAAAAGACATAGTCATCTTGTATGGGTGTTCAGCCAGTCATAAAAACTGTAGCTAAAGGACATAGTCATCTTGTATGGGTGTTCAGCCAGTCATACAAACTGTAGCTAAAAGACATAGATCTTGTATAGTCATCTTGTATGTCATCTTGTATGTGTTCAGCCAGTCATACAAACTGTAGCTAAAAGACATAGTCATCTTGTATGGGTGTTCAGCCAGTCATACAAACTGTAGCTAAAGGACATAGTCATCTTGTATGGGTGTTCAGCCAGTCATAACAAACTGTAGCTAAAAGACATAGTCATCTTGTATGGGTGTTCAGACAGTCATACAAACTGTAGCTAAAACATAGATCTTGTATGGGTGTTCAGCCAGTCATACAAACTGTAGCTAAAAGACATAGTCATCTTGTATGGGTGTTCAGCCAGTCATACAAACTGTAGCTAAAAGACATAGTCATCTTGTATGGGTGTTCAGCCAGTCATACAAACTGTAGCTAAAGGACATGTCATCTTGACAGTCTACCAAGATGCCAAATTGGAAGCCTGTGATTGCACAAATGTGAAAGATGCACTCACTACGAGCAAGCACACACGCACTGTATGATTGATAGTCCATACAAAAGGCCCAGGGAGTTGAAAACATGATATGTCAGACCAATTGGCCATCCCTGGAGTCTTTAAGCCAGGGAACGAATCAACAACAACATCATCTGTGTAAGCCAGTCATTATTCTGACATTGGGACCAACACTGCAGTGATTTATGGTGATGATTGTGTATAGCATTGTTCTATGCTATGTTACGGTTATCGAATGTTCACGACGCCAGACCTGCTGGCCCGAGGGGGTGGAGCCAAAGATATTCTAAAAGGGTAAGATGGATTACTTAAGAGTTAAAAACGGCGACATAGTCCGGATACAAACTGATAGAGTTATCGTTAGTGGGGACAGTACACTTTTCACAGATGGAGGCTATCCAAAAACTCAGACTGGAACTTGAACGGAGAATTCAACTGGCCTATCGACGTGCAAAATGTGTAGTGTTTGGACGGGGAAGGAAGAGAAAAAAGGAAAGAAGAAAAGAAAGAAAAAAAAGAAAAAAAATAAAAGGGACATAACCATATCCTAAATTCGTGTTTCTGTCCTCACTACTCATATAGGGAAAAGAAACCGTATGTTTATCTTCCCCTGTACAGTCTTTGGTGGATTGTGTAGCTACAGGGGAATGTTCAAGGCCTGCTGGCCCGAGGGGTGGAGCCAAAGATATTCTAAAGGGTAAGATGGATTACTAGGGCCACGCGCCAACTGTACGTCCCGGGAATGGGACAGCAAGAAACTCATATAGGGAAAAGAGCCCGGATGCTTATCTTCCCCTATAAAACTACAGGGCAAGGCTAGGGCCACCGCGCCAACTGTGTCGCATAAATGTATTCATTTTCATAGAGATGTATGGTGAGGATACGTTGAACCAGTTTGTTAGAAATGTTTGTACGAATGGTGAGTGAAAAGCGCATTGAGTTGCTTTGCAAGATTATGCGCTATATAGGGGAAGACGGGGTAAAAAGCGCATGGGCGGGTAAGAAGCCCACCTCAATTATCTCATGAAATGAAGCAAATTTCAGTCTCATTTTGCCCATGAGACGAGCGTTAATGTCTAGCATTCGTCTCAGGGGCAAATTTGACTGAAATTTTCTTTTATTTCATGAGATAATTGGGGTGGGCTTCTTACCCGCCCATGCGCTTTTTTTTTACCCGTCTTCCCCTAAGCATTATTAAGTATTACTATTTATTATTAAATATATCTCACACACACAGAGGACAGCAAGAGAAACTGACAAGATTTCGTTCTCATTCCAAATATGTTTCAGTCAGTAGGCCTACAGAAGTAGGAGTAGAACGCATCTGAGAAATGAGAAATAAAACATGGTATTAAACATAAAACAACTTCAAGCAAAAAAACAATGCTTCACTAAATGCATAAACAAATACAAGCCGATCATAACACAGATGGAGCAGAGGACAACGGATAAGCTCCCTTCGTATTTCTCTAAAACTTTAAGCAATGGAAAAAAACGATAGCAAATCCGGCAAGACTAGAAAAAGCATGGAAGGATAGATAACAAGGACAGATATGTCCCATATGTGCCCTTATGGGTCGAGAGGACGTAAAACCCTAAGTTTTCTTCATATCAAGGACAGATTTATAAAGGCTGCAAACTGACAACGAATCACACCCAGAAGTCGCCAGTCTCAGTCCTAAAAACAAGGGCTACAAATACAAAAACGGTTGTAAGCGTCCTTTTAACAAGGGCTACAAATACAAAAACGGTTGTAAGCGTCCTTTTAACAAGGGATGCAAATACAAAAACAGTTGTAAGCGTCCTTTTAACAAGGGCTACAAATACAAAAACGGTTGTAAGCGTCCTTTTAACAAGGGCTACAAATACAAAAACGGTTATAAGCGTCCTTTTAACAAGGGCTACCAATACAAAAACGGTTATAAGCGTCCTTTTAACAAGGGCTACAAATACTAACAAGGGCATCGCCGAGCGGCAGCAACGCATTGTGACAATGCAAACCCGGCCAGAGTTATGTCCTCCCCCCCCCCCCACCCCCACCCCAATAAACACACCACTTTCCACCCTTACAGAACGCATAAAATACATAGCCCAAAATTTGAAGCGATTCTGTTCAGTAGTTCACAAGATACAGCGTCCTCCCCCCCCCCCCCACACTAAAACACACCACTTCCACCCTTACAGAACGCATAAAATACATACCAGCCACAAAATTTGAAGCGATTCTGTTCAGTAGTTCACGAGATACAGATGAACTTTTATACAAACTTCCTTGCACCATGTCCTCTCTTCCTTCCCCCACCCCCTCCAATAAACACACCACTTTCCACCCTTACATAACGCATAAAATACATAGCCCAAAATTTGAAGCGATTCTGTTCAGTAGTTCACGAGATTACAGCTCACGGGCTGTTTCCGTACCAGACAAAATCAAGCTGTTTAGCTAAAAGACAGAATCAAGATCTCTTAAATAAAAACGGCACCAAACATTTGTTTGTAGAAATATTTTGTCTGCGTGTTCTTCGCTGCATTTTTAAATATATTTCTTCCATTAGATTTAAGGCGAAAACTTATGTTTGTTGACCAGTATCATACAACATATTTACCTGAAAATGTTCGTGAATAATACATTTAGTATCGCAAACATGATAGAATTGCCCACGAGTTAACTTCAACATCTACTTAATACAGACTAATTAGTCACACTACTATCAACATTTTCGTGACTGTTATTTTATGACGGGGGGGGATGGGGGAGTACACCTACCCAC
>JAGGCT020004113.1:627915-675876 GCA_017654935.2 Phymorhynchus buccinoides
CATGAACAAGTCAGGCAACGTTCGCATATGCACTGACTTGAAGAACTCACGCAGCAGTCAAGAGGGAACGCTACATGTTCTACTTGTGGACTAATATACTCTCGCACAAGCTGTCAGGATGCATCCATCTTCCAACGAGCTTGATGCAACTTCCGGATTTTGGCAAATCCCCTTGGATCCTGACTCGGCAAACTCACCACCTTCATCACACCGTGGAGGTACTTCTACAAGCGCCTGCCCTTCGGCTCAGCTCCGCGCCGGAGCTTTCAAAGACTATGAGACCATCTTGCAGACGAGACAAAACGTAATCATCCTGCGTTGACGACATTCTAATCCACAGCGCAGCTGACAGGGGCACATGAGCGTCACGTCGACAGCGTCCTGGAAGAAGCTGAGCAGCGTCCACCTGAAGCTGCATCGCCAGAAGTGGGAATTCGGGAAGCGAGAGATTGAGTTTCTGTCGATCGCATCACGAAAGACGGAATCGCACCACCCAGCAAGTGGACCGCCATCGATCAACATGCCAGATCCACCAATGTCACGGACTGAAGAATGATCGTCCATGATTTTCACTTTTGGGGTCGCTACAACTCAAGAACTTTCCCTCCATGTTACTGTCCACTTACAGACTGTTTAGAAAGGAAAAGAATGGACCTGGGGAGCTTCCACAGGAGAAGGCATTCCAGACAGTCAAGGAGCACATGACCAAATCTCCAGGCTTTCTTCGACCTAGCCAAGGCATCCGCAGACGGTTGTCATGCAGAGGCAAGTTCATATGGAATAGGGGTAGTCCTCCTCCAAGAAGGCAAGCCCGTGGCCTACTGTGCAGGACACTTACTCCCACAGAGCGCAGGTACCGCAGATTCGAGAAGAATCTTTGGCAGCCGGTTGGTGTGCGCGAACGATTTCCAGAAGTACTGATTGGCTACCCTCGTTTAACAACTCAATATGGACCATAAACCCCTGATCCCACTGATGAACACCAAGATCTCCAAGACACACCTTTTGCGTTCTCAATCGAATGTTAATGAACCCTTCTTTTCAACACAAAGCGGTGTAATTTGCCGGCCCTGAAGCTAGTAGAGCTTGACACACTTTCCCGAAGTCCACAGCAAGGCAGCAAGACCTGACGAGGAAGGAAAGCGGCACTCCTGATCCGAGATGTACCACTACATCTCCACATTGACACTGTGTGGTCGTGGGCATGCAGCGGATAAACGCCTGAATCAGATCGCAGAAGAGACACAGAAAGAAGTGTGCTTCAAGCCGCATTTCCACTACACTCGTGTAGGTTTGGCCAGAATACGCATCAAAGTCGAACAGCACTCCTGCATGACCTGTACGCTGTACGAAAATGAACTCAGTGAACACCAAGGATTCCTCACAAACCGTGGAAGTCGATCGTGATCCCTCCAGTCTGAGAGAAGAAACTTTGGACAAGAATCCATGACGGCACCAGAGAATAACAAAATGCAGGGAACGAGCAAACATGCTGTTTGGTTTTCCCCTGAAAAAAATCATGAGCGCATCAAGCAGATCGGCTCCACCTGCGAGATTTGCAAAGAAGCACCAGCTCACGCAAGGAACCTCTCATTCCCCAGAACTCCCACAACGGACCATACCAGAGATGTGGTGCGGGTCCTCTTTGACTCAAGGAAACATAATTACCTTGTCTTGATCGACTACTTACTCCAGGACATTGAGATCCCCACCTGAAAAACACTCACATCTTCGAAGTCATTGGATCGCATGAAGAACATTTTTGCTCACCAAGCATACCAGAAGTCCTCATACAAGGACAATGGAAGGCCAGTTCGTCTCATCTGAATCGCGAAATTCGAATTGGAACTTTCAACGTGTCACTAATCAGCCGATATTTCCCACAAATCAATGGCGAATCAGAACGGGCAGTAAAGACCAGCAAAGAAGATCTTATCTTCAGCCAGCTCCACTCTAGCTATTCTCACCTACAGAGGACACTCCTACACATCAACTGAAAAAGTCCAGCCCAACTGGATGCGGAAGAAGCTAAGGACAACTCTTTCCTACTGCTTCCATGAACCTTGACCCCTCTGAGTCCATGACAGGACCTTCATCGCAGCAAAAGTTCAGTTGCTACGCCAGAGCTACAAGCGCACCTTTGATAGCATAATGGAGTAACGCCCACTGATAACTTCCAACCTGTACGTGGTTCTCCAGAAACTGGACCATGAGAAATTGTGGAGAACCCCAGCTGTTGTGGCAGCGGCAGGTTGCACCAAGATCATATGTCGTGAAGACCTTCCTGATGGACATATCGGAGGAACCGCAGACACCTCAGGCGCTTCCAGCCTGACAGTCAACTCAGGCGCTTCCAGCCTGAAAGTCAACCCCGGCACTCCCAGCCTGGACCTCAGCTCAGGCGCTTCCAGCCTGAAATTCCCAGAACCAACCCCAACCCAGTCCAAATGGCCTGGCCTGTCCTCAATACCCAAAACTTTCCTCCTCCCTACCCACACGTATCCGGAGACCAGCAGTCCAGTGCAGGCTCAAACATACCCGAGCCTCAGCCAGCCAGGGCGAAGCCTGAAATGCCCAGCAACATCCAGCGACTCCCGCCTTCTTCGCCAGCCAGGGCTGCTCCTATCCAGGGTCCAGCACCAAAGTTCGAGGCAGCTGTCCCACGGCAGATGTCGGCGCCGGCAGTCCATCTCTACCAGGGCAACCTCACGGGGGAACTGGTGACACCGGAACTCCCATGACAACAAACCGCAGAGGCCGTCCCATCATCCTACCTGCTCGCTACCGCGAATAAAGGGAAGTGAACTTTGTTTTGTTATTGCATTCCCTGTACAAGAGCTTTAAAGTGTTAAAGTGAAATGACTCCCCACCTCGGTTATCACTTGTGACTTGGACTCTAACAAAATAATTTCCAAGCCACTTTGACTGCTTGTTTGTCCATCTCAAAAGGGGGGAGATGTCACGATATTGTATTAGTTTTCGGTTTTAAGCTTCTTTTAGTTTAGACCAATCAGCAAATGCAAGGTTAGCGTCAGGAGACGCACTTCCGCCCCGCTGGACACAGCACGCGGGATCCTAGGACTTTAGGAATAAAACACAATGTAGCAACTTGATACTGGTCTCCAAGTGTCGTTATTTAGTGTGCTAGTTGACAACACACAACTAAATTTTTTTTTTTTTAAAAGGGACCGTTGTGCCGAGAATCGGACCCGAAACCATTGGCATGACAGACAGACACTCTATCAATGAGCTATCGAGGTTTTCAGTGTTGATGAGTTTCTTAACTCTTGTTTTGCCTGTTGAATACTCTCTAACCCACTAATCTAAAATGTTATCTGTTTTGTTATCTGTTTACAGTGTTGTTTTAAGTATTTAATTATTCAAATCATTATTGTTTGAAAGCTTGCATAGACATCTATATGTGTGCAAAGTTTGAACAATGTATGCCTTCTATTTCCCGAGAAAATGCAAACATTAAAGTTTGGAGATTAGACCGGGGGGTGGGGCACGCACGCAACACACACATATACACACACACACACACACACACACACACACACACACACACACACACACACACACACACACGGTCACACACACACACACGAACAAATATCATACTATAGACTCACTTAGTGTTAACTTCGTTAACACGAGTGAGCCAAACATTGGGCCCACACATAGCCAACATCAGAAAGCAAGCAAATAAGACCCTTGGGTTTCTGAGGCAAAACCTGAAGACAACGAATAAAAGGCTGAGAGAAACTCCTCCCCACCCCCTTCTTTTTTTAAAGTATTCATTCATGCATTATTTAATCTGTATATTTATTTAGTTATTTGTTTTCTTTTGTTGATATGGCCCGGCTCTGCATGCAACCCTTTTTTTTCTTCTCAATACATCGGCACAAACTTCAACCTGATGAAGGAGAATAGATGGGAAGAACAAGAATAAAAAGATTACATCATGACCTCAACTTACCGGAGAGCTTTGGAGATTGGGAACCAATGGTACTAGTCTCCTTGTTGGGGCATGGAATAGGAGGCAAGGGTGGCTTGTTGTGTGCATTCTGAACAAAGCCAGATGTCGTGGTTCCTGCAAAATAAATGTTATTATGATCACTGTTCTTCAATAGATTCAATCAGATTAGATTACATTTGATTACGAACATCTGCAAATATACGACTTACCTGTGGTCAATTTTGACACACATTTGAAATTGGGTCTGAATTTAAAATGTTCACTTTAGACGGGGGGGGGGGGGGGGGGGACGGGGGGGGGGGGGACTTTGTATATGAAAGATGCAGATGCAAGCAACACAAAGCTGTGCTTAAAACACAGACAAATCCATTAATAATCACAACAGAAGAAGAACAATCCTTTGTTTTTAAAAGATGTTGTATTATAATGTTTATGTCCATGCGAAAGGTGCAATAATGTAAATAAGCATAGATTCTTAATAAGATATTATTTCATGAGCATTGTGAAACTAAAATTCTTAGTACAAAATATGCTCAAGCCACATTCAGTCAGGAATTCAGCTCACCCCCCCCCCCCCCCCCCCCGAACCTCCCCGGTATACTATTAAAAAAAGAAAAACATAATTCATCTTAATGTCTTAAAATTTAACAGAAAATCACACAATACGCATGTCTTTGTGATATGGAGATGGCTGAACGTATCACACAAAAATACTGGTTTAAAAATGAAAATTGCTAAAGTCAAATATTCCAAAACAGTCTGAAGATATATTCAACCCATATACTTAAACCAGAAATTAGCAAGTTTAATATTATGAAATGATCTTGCAAGTGAGATTGCCAATGTTAAATCTTGTGCAAGGTAAGATAATGTTTTCAAGAAGGGAGAGAAGTACAGACACTGAGACAGGAGAACTACAGGCCGATTTCCCTGACATGCATCCTGTGCAAAGTCATGGAACATGTGGTCAGCACTATCATGCGGTATCTGGAGGAAAACAACATTCAGAGCAGTATGGATTCCGGTGCATGCGGTCCTGCGATACCCACTACTGGGGTTTGCGGACGAACTGCCGGAGAAGTAAGAAGGCAGGAAAGCATCATAGTCTTACATTTTTCGAAGGCCTTCAACAATTAAGGTAAATCAATGCTTCCTGGTCCACAAACTAAAGAGGTACGGCTTCACAGACAAGATCAACAGCTAGACCAGTGCCTTCCTAATTGGCCACACACAGTCTGTCATGGTTGGTGGAGAAAGATCAACTCCAATCCCAGTTGAGTCAGGGATTCCCCAAGGCTCGGAGTTAGGACCATCCTCTTTCTCATGTCTACATTAATGACATGCCTGAGGGAATCATATCAAAGACAAGACTGTTTGCTGATAATACCACCTGCAGCAAAACTGTTAACAGTCCAGAGGATCACCGGCAACTGCAAAACGACATGATTGCCCTTACCACCTAGGAAAGAACATGGTTAATAAAATTTCACCCAAGCAGATGCCAGGTACTCAGGGCCACACACAAGATAGAGAAGAAGGCCTGAAACAACACCCTCCGTGGCCAAGCACTTGAAGTGGTTGAAGAGATCAAGTACCTGGGTGTCACATTCACTGATGACATACACAAGAGGCAAAGCTTTCAAGGCTCACTCGAACAGGAACATGTGGGACAAACAACAAACAACAGATTGAGGGGGTGTCTAAAGTACAAGATTGCCAATAAAATGTTAATGTACAAATGAAACTATCGTTAATGGATACAACTAAAAAAATAATTTAAAAAAGTGACCGTGCCGAGAATCGGACCCAAAACCATTGGTATGACAGACAGACACTCTACCAATGAGACTATCGAGGCTTTCAGTGTTGATGAGTTTCTTAACGCATGTTGCCTGTTGAATGCTCTCTAACCCACTAATCTAAAATGTTATCTGTTTGTTATCTGTTTACAGTGTTCTTTTAAGTATTTAAGTATTCAAATCATTATTGTTTGAAAGTTTGCATAGACATCTATATGTGTGCAAAGTTTGAACAATGTATGCCTTCTATTTCCCGAGAAAATGCCAACATTAAAGTTTGGAGATTAGACCATGGGGACGCAACACACACAGACACACACACACACGCAGACACACAACCGAACAAATATCATATCATAGACTCCCACACACATGGGGCCCACACATAGCCAACATCAGAAAGAAAGCAAATAAGACCCTTGGGTTTCTGAGGCAAAACCTGAAGACAACGAATAAAAGGCTGAGAGAAACTCCTCCCCATCCCCTCCTTTTTTAAAGTATTCATTTATGCATTATTTAATCTGTATATTTATTTAGTTATTTGTTTTCTTTTGTTGATATGACCCGGCTCTGCATGCAACCCTAGGTTTTTCCCCCCAATACATCGGCAGAAACTTCAACCTGATGAAGGAGACTGATAGATGGGAAGAACAAGAATGAAGAGATTACATCATGACCTCAACTTACCAGAGAGCTTTGGAGATTGGGAACCAATGGTAATAGTCTCCGTGTTGGTGCATGGAATAGGAGGCAAGGGTGGCTTGTTGTGTGGGTCTCTTGACATGCCATGCGAATCATCATCATGATCCTTGTCTTCGTCAGACCTGGATGAACATGCCCTTTTTGTTGACTTGTTACATACTGGAGGCAATTTGTTGGTCGCTGACAGAACCTTGCTTGGAGCTGGTGTTTGGCTTGCAGAGGCTCCTTCTTTGCTGTCACGTTCATCATCTTCATCTTGAAGATGCAAAGATCCAGACTTGTCATCCGTGTGTAAAACTCTTGGAATGTCAGATTGGTGAAGCTCAAACACAGCAGTTTTGCTCACAGCCAGGTCATCACTTCCTCCAGAGTCAAGGGTAGAAGCTGCTTTAGGCCCCTCAAAGCCAGCGACAGAGGCTCTTTTTTCACCTGTAGGCTGTACCTTGGTGCCACAACTGCAGCAGACAGTAGTATTCGGGTCCAGGGTCAGGCCACATGGACTTCCACCTTCAGTTTGCCCTGTGCATACCAGCAGCTCACTTTTTTCCAGTTTAACGACAGCTTTCTCTCCACAATAGCAACAAAATGTAGAATTGTCATCAATTTGAACTCCGCAATGAGAGCAAGGGATTAAATCTTGCTTGTTTGGTGTACCGCAGTTGGGGCAAAACTTGACATCAAGCGATAAATGTTGCCCACAGCCATCCCTGCGACACCTCATTCTGTAATACAAACAGTAAATAATAAATGTTAAAACAAGTCATTCAGAGTATACAGGTTTTTTTCTGATTGCCATTTAATCGGGAGAGCGGAATTCAATTGAATATACCATGCAGCCTACAATCAGAATATACGGTGCAGCCTACAGTCGAATATACCATGCAGCCTACAGTCGAATATACCATGCAGCCTACAGTCGAATATACGGTGCAGACTACAGTCGAATCTACAATGCAGCCTACAATCGAATATACCATGCAGCCTACAGTCGAATGTACCATGCAGCCTACAGTCGAAAATACCATGCAGCCTACAATCGAATATAACAATGCAGCCTACATTCGAAAAATAGCATTGCAGCCTACAGTCGAATGTACATTGCAGCCTACAGTCGAAAAATAACATTGCAGCCTACAGTCGAAAACTTACATTGCAGCCTACAGTCGAAATGTACATTGCAGCCTACAGTCGAAAAGTTACATTGCAGCTTACAGTCGAAAAATTACATTGCAGCCTTCAAGAATGTAGGTGATGGCCTCAATATCTCGCTCTCTCTCTCTCTCTCTCTCTCTCTCTCTCTCTTCTTCTCTCCCTCTCTGAGTCTCTCTCTCCTCTCTCTCTCTCTCTCATCTCTCTCTCTCTCTCTCTCTCTCTCTCTCTCTCTCTCTCTCTCCTCTCTCTCTCTCTCTCTCTCTCATACTATAAGCTATTACAAATTTATCTATACAGAACACTCTTATACTCACAAATCAATATATTTATGTCATGTAAAAACTGAAGGATGCGTTTCTTTAAAAAATAGTTTGTTCAGAGGTCTAAACATTAAAACATGTTTGACATTGATTCAGCCTATTTGTCTGTCTGGCTGTCTGCGTCTGTCTCTGTCTATTCCTCTCTCCTTCCCTCTCATCTTTGTCTGTTTTTGTGTGTGTGTCTGTCTGTCTGCCTGCCTGTCAGTCTGTCTGTCTGTCTGTCTGTCTGTCTGTCTGTCGGTCTCGCCTCTCTATCTCTCTCTCTCTCTCTCTCTCTCTCTCTCCTCTCTCTCCATCTCTCTCTCTCTCTCGTGCTCGGTTCCCTGTCTCACTCTCTGTCTCTCTCTCTTCTCTCACATGAGAGAGACAGAGACTTCAGTAAAAATCACAAAAATAGACAGTGAGAGAAAGAGAGACAGTGACAGCAAGACATTGAGAGACAGATATGTAGACAACACCAAAAGAGAGATAGAGACACACACAGAGATTTAAAAAAAATACAGAAAGAGGTAGAGACAGAGACAATGAGAGAGACAGAAACAATGAGAGAGACAGAAAGAAGGACAAAGATACAGAGGGTCAGGGGAGATCGATATACTATGCGTACAGGTGAACAGAGATAGAGAGATAACGAGGGAGAGAAACAGTGAGAGAGACAGTAAGGGGGGCGGGGAGACGCGCAGAGATAAAGAGTTAAAGGGAGACCAAGAGAGAGGTCGAGAAAAAGAAATAGAGGCCGTGATAAAAAGAACCAAAGACAGAGCAAAAGAGGACTGATAGATGCAAGTGTGGTGGTGCGAGAGAGAGAAGAGAGAGAGAGAGAGAGAGGAGATGAGAGAGAGAGAGAGAGAGGAGCATAGAGAGAGAGAGAGAGAGAGAGATAGGAGGAGACAAGAGTCTAGAGAGAGAACACAAACACAGAGAGAGAAAAAGAAGGGAGAGCGACAAAAGAGCGAAGAATCATGGGGGGTACAAACCTTAAAACAGAGAGAGAGGAAGTGACGACTGAGAAACCTCAGAAAGAGACGGGGGGGGACAAGACAGACGGAGAAAAAGAAAAACAATAATTCATTCGCCAGATAGTCCATCACGCGAGGAGAGAGATTAAGACGTAAAGAGAGATCATTTCGAGAGTCACTGGAAGACTTGAGAGAGAGAAGGGGCTTCCACAACGGGGGGGGGGGGGAGGGTGGGGGGGGGGGGAGCGACGGGGGGTGGGGGGGGGGGGGGGGGGGGGGGGGGGGGGCGCAGGGGTGGGAGGGGCGGGAGGGGGTCACACCGATATCATTTGGGGGAGGGGGTGGGGAGGGGGGGGCGGGGTTAGACCGGGGGATGGGGGGGGTGGGCCACTCATACTCACTCTTTGGGGGTTGGGGGGGGGGAGTGGGGGGAGGGAGGGGGGGGGGGTGGGGGGGGGCATGTCCGGGGGGGGGGGGGGGGGGGTCCCCGGTTTGAGGGGGGGGGGGGGGGGGGGTGGGTGGGGGTAAAACCTCATGGGGGGGGGTGGGGGGGGGGGGGGGGGGGGGGGACGTGTGTGGGGGGGCGGGGGGGGGAGGTACCTCTCTGACTACTTGGTGTAACGACAAAGGGGAAATAGCTGTCGTCAGGGGGGGGGGGTTAGAGTAGTGGGGGAGGGGGGGGTGGGGGGGGGGGGGGGGGGGGCCGGGGTCACTCGGGGCCCAAGGTGGGCTGGGGGGGGAACAGATTCTGATGATTCTCTCTCTCTCTCTCTCTATTGAGATCTTTTCCAAGGGGGGGGGGGGGGGGTCTTTATTGTTGTCGAAGAGACAGTTTTCCAGGTTCTTTGTTTTTCTTTCTTAATACATAGAGGTGTGGGGTTTTTTTATAGTGTAAATAATTTAAATCCAATCTCTAATGACTTAATCACATGTAATCATAATCATATTTGCACGCAGTATAAATGCCCCACATAAGACACAACACGACCTATACACACACACACACACACATGATGTCCACACACACACACACCCCACACATCCGGTGACAAACAACACACACACCAACACACACAAACATGAACCACACACATGACCACACACACACATGTGTTTGGCACACGTATTTTCCGCATCATATCACATAAGTTTTTGAACCGGGAGCCCACAGGTTTTTTCGCCTCCAAAGAACAACACCGTTTTTTTCAAACTTTTAAAGATGCATGCATTACAGATTGCGACTGTAGGGCTGCCATGCAATAATTTTTTCGACTGTACAAACGCTTGCTGTTTGCACAATCTAATCTTACTGCATATCTGTGTATGCACGTTGCATAGCATGCTAGATTTACTGCTATGCTGCAACTGTACAGTTAGATGTTCTTCTTTGAGTCCTAAATTATTATAGGACATTGCAAGACATTTTTTAAATTGAGTCAACATGCTACAAAGCCAATGCTAAAAAAACGATGTATGACAAGCCAGATGGCAGATATAATGTCTGATTTCTTTGTTGCCAATTTTCTAAACATTAGTCAAGACTCCCCCCCCATCCCCAGGCTGCATTTTAACACTCAACTGTAGTCTTTCGTTCTGTTCTTAATGGCTTGATTTGCCCAATTATTTTTCTTGAATGCTTGCCTGGCCCTTCTTCCTGGTTAAGGCAATCGTTATAATCTGTCCCGATCTTAATGCGATGTAGGCTGTGTGGAGACCCATGTCAAATACTTCCGTGTAAAATAACGTTGCCTGCTGCTCGCCCAAAATACTCAAGTAGATTAGCAATACACTGTTTTGACTATGAAGGATGACGAGTTGTGCCACCTGGATCGGGTTGCCAGCTAATTCTGTATGATAGTGTGGTGGGCCTTGAGCTCAGAAATAATCGCTTTCACCGTCAATGTCTTTAGCATCACACAGAAATGGTGGCAGGATTTCAGATGTCATTAAGGAAGGCGTCAAAAATCGAGAGCCTGTTAAAATTAATTTATGTGTTTCTGAAGGTAAGGATAGTATATCCAACTTTTGCTAAATTCCCTGAGTGTAATTCCCTTGTTCTAGGAGAAATGCTTTAAGGAAAATCGCAGTTTCTGGTGTAATTTTTTTTTTTGGCTGAAAAGTGGCTGTTGCGGCACTTGGGTTGTTATTGTACCAGGTCACGTGCTAAATTACGGTTTTATGTTCTGCACTGTATAGGGTAATCTGTGACTGTAATGTTTTGACCTGATGATAGGCTGGAATGCATAATCCGCCATGTGTATTTGGGTCTGTAGGTCCTGCATTGTACATACGATTCGATTGAATTCCTGTTCACCCATTGTAATTCCCTTATGCCTGTGTGTGGTGCCCACCACGTAACCGCAAAATAGAGGGGTGACAGTGTAAGTATGATTATTTTACAGACTCAGACTGTACACTAGAAACAAATGGAACATGGCTGATATGGGGAAATTGAATATTACGTCAAATCTAAAGATGGTTGGGACAATCCTGGAGGTACTACTGAGCAATACTATTGAGACTTTTTAATCGATAACGATATAGACACGAAAATTTATAAGTAAATTGGGAATTTGGAGATAGGAACCGAGGGCTGTGTGATTTTCTCTGCTATCAGTTTGAGCAAAACCTTGAATATTACTTTTAAAATATATAACTTTTTATGTTCAAAAGGTAATTGGTTTAATTTGTTAACACACAAAATAGGTAGAGTGAAAAAGTTACCTAATACATAGTTTTTGATTGTAGCATACATATCTCAGTTTCTAAATGTAAGCTATAAATGATTACAGAAATATGTTTCAAACACACACACCGAAACACAAAACCATTAAAACCCAGAGCAGACCAAAAAAGATTGAATTTCCAGTAGGTCGTATTTATAACCGAGGCGTGGTTACTGCTACACATATCTGTATTGTTAAAAAAATCGGGACTTACTACTGGTGTTGCACTGCCTCTGTGCATTGCCTCCAGTATTGTTCCCACCATCTTTGTATTTACAAATGTCTCATATGTGTTGTCTATGACCGAGAGGACGTTAAACACCATTTTTCATTAATTACTTCGTAGGTTTTATTTGATGAACTCTAAGGGAGATAATTTTTAATTTACAACTACGAGCATATAATTTCTTTTTTCTTTTTATTTCTAATGAAATTTTGTTTTGATTTTTGCTTTTGTTTTGATCTCAGTCCCTTGAAGTGGGAGTACAGTTTATATGGCTTTGTCAGCTGGGGGGGTTTTTTTTTTTTTTTTTTTTGTGTGGTTTTTTTTTAATCTACCAGGAAGTTAATTAGCATACTCAAAGACGGGCCACAAAACTGCTGAAAGAATACATGTAAAAACATGTCATATATCGAAAGGCTAAGACATCTAGGTTGAGAAGCAGTCTTTACAAACTTATAAGATCTTCTGATTTTTTAAAAAGTTCATTAAGAAAACCTTATAAGATCTTCCATGGTATTGGTGACATCAATTTTGAAACTTTCTTTTCCGTTCCACAATTCAACATCACTAGTAAGTCAGAAGAGCAAAATCTTTATTAGAATTTAGACATTGTCAAAGTAATAGAAGAAAAATTTCATTTTCTTATAGAGTTGCTGTACATTGGAATGAACTAAGTACTAACATCAAGTTTCCACCTAATATTAAACACTTTTAAAAATCTGCTGGATTCTAGTCAGAATGTTCCGTCTTTTTTTTAATGATCTTAACTGATTGTCCTTCAAAAACTTGCCCAGACCCAAAATAATTTTATGCAATTTCATTGGCCGAGAAAGTGAGATTATCGTCCCATTGGTCATCGACCCTAACAAATGTCATTGGATGAAAAATGGTGCTTTACTTCCGTCATCGGTTTGAACCAGACACATATAGGACATTTGGTAAATATAAAGTATGGTGGGAAACAATACTAGAAGGCAATGGCCCGGAGGCAGGTGCAACTCCAGTTAAGTCCCGTATTTTTTTAACAATACAATAGGTGTAAGGTGGAAGATCAAACGAAGAAGAGAGTGTAGGCGGCTAACCACGCCTCGGTTAAAACCTCATTCGGCCATGGTACCGCCACAAGTTGGTGTTATTATGAAGATCAAGCTATGATTACAAATGTCATTGCCAAAGAGGGGACGTTATATAGGCCGCGAGGCCTATGCTTTAAGAAGCCTGTCCCTACTACTACTACTACTACTACTATTATGCAGAGCCAGGGTTAGCGTCATAAAAAGAGACAACTGGTAATAATGGCATAAACTTAAATGTGGGAACTGTCCAATGTATCTTTCTTGTGGAAAAAACCCCAAAGTGTAATAAAGCACAAGTGAAAAAGACCATCGCGACTATCGTCAGAAGTGGCGTCTGCGTCGTGTTTGCACCAGATCCAGAAAAGGTAGTCCAACGAACTTCCTGGATGCGTTTTGGGAAGCAGCAAAACTGGCTCTTTGCCATGAAAGGAAGCTTTTCCTGGAAATCACAGGATCCAAAAATAACCCTAACGGGATGAGAGGGAAAAAATAGGAAGGAGAAAAACAAAAATAATCATATAATATTTCGCAGGACCGAGCAAAACTGGTACTCAGCATTACCGGTACTTGGCATTACTTGGTACTGGGCATTACCGGTACTAGGCGTTTCTCTTATTGGTCATCATATTATGGAAACGCCAACTGTCCGTGTGTTCGCGTGTGGAACACAGAACGGGCCTTATAACTCCGCCGTTTTTGACCGAATCGCTTCAAATTTGCTGTGAGCCCTAACGTGGGCGATGGCAACGGCAACCGAGGCGGCCCGTGTCATTTGCGCGGTTTTGCAAATGCGCGAAACGCGTATCCACCGGCCTCTCGGCGCCTGTATCTCAGGTATTTCTGGACCGATTACCTTCACATTTGGCAGATAGATGACCAGGGACAGTGACTATCCGTGTGCCCAACCGGAAGCGAATCGATTTATAAACGCGCGCAATACACGGCCCCTTCACCTTTTCACAAACCGCGGCGAAACGAGACCCGACATTGACTCGAAATTTAGAATGTGCATGACCAGGGATAGTGACTATCTTGGTGCAAAATGTCAACAGCATCCATTCATAAACGTGCGCGATATGAGCCAATTTACATTTGCGCCGACCCAAAAACGGACGTTAAGTTCAATCAACACTTTACCCACACACAGCTCGCTGCTGAGAGCGAGCCGTCAACAAGACAGGTGAAGAGCGGAGATTACTTTACCGAGGTACCAACATCCCGCTATTCACCGCTATTGGCTTCCACCTAATTGCCCTTCAGTATGAGCTTAACGCGTGCGCCTGTGTGTATAGCTGGGCGGTTGTGGGTAGGGGTGGGGTTCTTGTGTTTCGCTTTTCTTCTGGGTGCAGGGTTGGGGATGGGGTGGGGTTATTTGTGGGGGGCGTATTGGTGGGGTGTTTCTTTTCTCTGGTATTCCGGGGAGTTGACTTTGTGCGCCGGGGGATTTGGGGGTGGATCGGGTTTTGGGGTTCTGGGGGGGCCGGTGGGTTCCCCCTGTACTGTTGGTGGGGATTAAAACTGGGGATGATGGGATGAGAGGAAAAATAGGAAGGAAAAAAAAACAAAAGTAATCATATATTTCGCAGGGACCCAGCAAAACCGGTATTCAGCATTACCGGTACTTAGCATTACCGGTACTAGGCATTACCAGTACTAGATTGAGTAAAATGTGATGCACTTGCACATGGTGCCGATAAGATTTAAGGGCATAGTAGTGTTCAGACATGACTACGTAAAACCGCGCCTCCAATCTTCTGCTCACCCCTGTCGTTTGCGCGAAAACAAAATCCTAAGACACAACCCAGAAAAGCGCGAGAGAGAAAATATGTTTAACGTCCTTCGGTCTGGAACAGACACATATGGGACATTAGTAGATATAAAGATGGTGGGAACGATTTTTTCTTTTTTTTTTTTTTTCCTGGGGGCAATGCCTGGAGGCAGTGCAACACCAATGAAAGTCACGAATTTTTAACAATACAAAATCCATACCTGGGCATTCTACTATCTGAGGACCTCAAATGGGGACCACATATTTCCAGATTAGGCTTACAAAGAAAGCAAGCTGCACCCTTGGTTTCCTCCGACGAAATCTCCGTCGTTGCCCACCACGGTGTAAAACCAATGCCTATTTAGCTCTAGTCAGACCTTTACTAGAATATGGTGCAGGTGTGTGGGACCCTTATCTACAGAAAGACATTGACAGTATAGAACGTATACAACGGAATGCTGCCCGCTTCATCACTGGCGACTATAAGTCCACAACGCCTGGCAGTGTCACCAAACTTCTTGAAAAAAACTGAACTTCCATCCCTTCAGCAAAGGCGCCATCACCTCCGCCTGACCATGCTCTACAGAGTGTTTGAGGGGTTAGTACCGACCTTACCCCCTGAAGACTTCATCACTATCACAAATCGAGCAGACTGATAAGATCCAGACTTCCTTACTCGTCGAACCCAATCAGATCTTCAGTTAGAAACAACAAAGCAATAAAAGTTCCCTCCTCAAACACCGACCAGTTCAAAAACTCTTTCTTTGTTAGAACACCAACAGAGTGGAACCATCTGAATAACAGCACCGTCCAAGCCAATTCTGTTGAGGCCTTCAAAAGACAGCTATTAATCAACCAACATCAATAAACCGCCTCTGCGCAATCTCTCCCCGTCGCAGTCAGGGTTATGCCAGACTACTGGATTGTAGCGACGTATTTGAAAGAAGAAGAAGAAGAAGAAGATATGTATGATAAGAAAAGCGCGATTTATCAAAGATATGCTTTAATTGTGTTAACCTGAACTAATTTGATATGTTTGTAAGAAGAGTACATATTCCCAAACTTTATTACTCTGTTACAATTTTTTTTTAAATTTTTATTAGGCCTACGTTATGTCAAGCTACTATCTGATGAAAACCTTACTAATACTACTAACCCATGAAAAGACTACTATTTTTTTCAGCAGTTAGTCGTATTACTACTAACTGATGAAAAAAATAGTAGTATTTTCATGGGTTAGTAGTAATACTAAGGTTTTCATCATATAGTACCTTGGCTTTACGACTATCTAGTGAAATGATTCCTGTGGGAAATTATGTCCCCCCCCCCCCCCTCTCTCTCTCTCTCTCTCTCTCTCTCTCTCTCTCTCTCTCTCTCCCCTCTCTCCTCCCTCTCTCTCTCTCTCTCTCTCTCCCCCCCCCCCCCCTCTCTCTCTCTCTCTCTGTCTAACCACTGACACTGGTCACGTTGGCCTAATTTTACCGTTTGAATGCTAATTAGTGTATTAGGAGATCATATGAACAATTGTTGATGTGGTTGACCAGTGGTCAGTGTCACTGACCAGTGGTCACTTTGGCCTATTTTCACTGTTTGACTGCAAATTAGTGTATTAGGAGTTCAAATGAACAATTTTTGATGTGGCTGACCAGTGGTCAGTGTCACTGTCCAGTGGTCAATTTGGCCTATTTTCACTGTTTGACTGCAAATTAGTGTATTAGGAGTTCAAATGAACAAAGTTTGATGTGGTTGGCCAGTGGTCAGTGTCACTGACCAGTGGTCACTTTGGCCTATTTTCACTGTTTGACTGCAAATTAGTGTATTAGGAGTTCAAATTAACACATTTTGATGTGGTTGACCAGTGGTCAGTGTCACTGACCAGTGGTCACTTTGGCCTATTTTCACTGTTTGACTGCAAATTCGTGTATTAGGAGTTCAAATGAACAAGGTTTGATGTGTTGACCAGTGGTCAGTGTCACTGACCAGTGGTCACTTTGGCCTATTTTTACTGTTTGACAGCTAATTAGTGTGTTAGGAGTTCAAATGAATTTTTTTAAAGGTGGTTGACCACTGGTCAGTGACACTGACCACTGGTCAACCACATCAAACCTTGTTCATTTGAACTCCTAATACACTAATTTGCAGTCAAACAGTGAAAATAGGCCAAAATGACCACTGGTCAGTGACACTGACCACTGGTCAACCACATCAAAATTTGTTGAGAGAGAGAGAGAGAGAGACAGACAGACAGACAGACAGACAGACAGACAGACAGACGGACAGACAGACGGACAGACAGACAGACGGACAGACAGACAGTCAGAGAGAGAGAGAGAGAGAGAGAGAGAGAGAGAGAGAGAGAGACGGACGGACGGACGGACGGACGGACGGACGGGACGGACGGACGGACGGACGGACGGACGGACGGACGGACGGACGGACGGACGGACGGACGGACGGACGGACGGACGGACGGACGGACGGACGGACGGACGGACAGACAGACAGACAGACAGACAGACAGACAGACAGACAGACAGACAGACAGACAGACAGACAGACAGACAGACAGACAGACAGACAGACAGACAGACAGACACAGACAGAGAGAGAGAGAGAGAGAGAGCGGAGAGAGAGAGAGAGAGAGAGAGAGAGAGAGAGAGAGTTCATAATTTCCAACAGGAATCATTTCACTAGATAGTCGTAAAACCAAGCTACTATCTGCTGAAAACCTTAGTATTACTACTAACCCATGAAAAGACTACTATTTTTTTCAGCAGTTAGTAGTAACTTGACAAGCTACTATCTGCTGAAAACCTTAGTATTACTACTAAACATGAAACGACTACTATTTGTTTCAGCAGTTAGTAGTAACTTGACAAGCTACTATCTGCTGAAAACCTTACTAATACTACTAACCCATGAAACGACTACTATTTTTTTCAGCAGTTAGTCGTATTACTACTAACTGCTGAAAACAATAGTAGTATTTTCATGGGTTAGTAGTAATACTAAGGTTTTCATCATAATATAGTAGCTTGGCTTTACGACTATGTAGTGAAATGATCCTTGTGGGAAATTATGTCCTCTCTCTCTCTCTCTCTCTCTCTCTCTCTCTCTCTCTCTCTCTCTCTCTCTCTCTCTCTCTCTCTCTCTCTCTCTCTCTCTCTCTCTCTCTCTCTCTCTCCCTTTGTGACTGTCTGTCCGTCTGTCTGTCTGTCTGTCTGTCTGTCTGTCTCTCTCTCTCTCTCTCTCTCAATTTTTTTGGATGTGGTTGACCAGTGGTCAGTGTCACTGACCAGTGGTCATTTTGGCCTATTTTCACTGTTTGACTGCACATTAGTGTATTAGGAGTTCAAATGAACAAGGTTTGATGTGGTTGACCAGTGGTCAGTGGTCAGTGGTCAACCACCTTACAAATTGTTCATTTGAACTCCTAACACACTAATTAGCTGTCAAACAGTAAAAATAGGCCAAAGTGACCACTGGTCAGTGACACATCAAACGTTGTTCATTTGAACTCCTAATACACTAATTTGCAGTCAAACAGTGAAAATAGGCCAAAGTGACCACTGGTCAGTGACACTGACTACTGGTCAACCACATTAAACTTTGTTTATTTGAACTCCTAATGTGCACACTAATTTGCAGTCAAACAGTGCAAATAGGCCAAATTGACCACTGGTCAGCCACATCAAAAATTGTTCATTTGAACTCCTAATACACTAATTTGCAGTCAAACAGTGAAAATAGGCCAAAGTGACCACTGGTCAGTGACACTGACCACTGGTCAACCACATCAAACTTTGTTCATTTGAACTCCTAATGCACTAATTTGCAGTCAAACAGTGCAAACAGGCCAAATTGACCACTGGTCAGCCACATCAAAAATTGTTCATTTGAACTCCTAATACACTAATTTGCAGTCAAAACAGTGAAAATAGGCCAAAGTGACCACTGGTCAGTGACACTGACCACTGTAGCTCCTAATACACTAATTAGCATTCAAACGATAAAAGTAGGCCAAAGTGACCAGTGTCAGTGGTTAGACAGACAGAGAGAGAGAGAGAGAGAGAGAGAGAGAGGAGAGAGAGAGAGAGAGAGAGAGAAGAGAGAGAGAGAGAGAGAGAGAGAGGACATAATTTCCCACAGGAATCATTTCACTAGATAGTCGTAAAGCCAAGCTACTATATGATGAAAACCTTAGTATTACTACTAACCCATGAAAATACTACTATTTTTTTCATCAGTTAGTAGTAATACGACTAACTGCTGAAAAAAATAGTAGTCTTTTCATGGGTTAGTAGTATTAGTAAGGTTTTCATCAGATAGTAGCTTGACATACGTACACAACACTGGGTTAGCATTTTTAATTTTTGATGAGTTCCATACCTTTGAATTAGGCCACTTTTTTAAAATTTAAATAATAGAGACAACGGAAATACCTAACTTTAATTAAACTGTAGCAAACGGTCGGATAAAGGGCATAATAATAACGATATCACTTTATACCTTTAAAATGAATTTAAACTTCGTTCTACTTGCCACATCGTTCCCTTGGTCTCGCTTTATACAACGGATACATTTTTTTAAAAACAAACTGTAATATATGTACATACCTCACTACAAAAAAAGGTAGGCCTCTAGACCTATGTCATAGCTTTCCGTGAACAAAATGGTCATGGTCCCGATGCCTACTGTTGCTTTGCAGGCTAATCAATAACAGTTCCTTGACAACTTGAACGTCATACTAACGTGATGATATCAACAATGACTGTCCTTTGGTGGAATTACTAGACTTACTTCCTGGTAGGTCTATCGTTTGGCAGTTGGCCAGTACGTGGCAGTTAGGCCTACTTTGAACTCAATAAATTTCATAGAACTTGAAACAAGGAACAACAAGAAGACAAACGCCTTATACACGTACTCCCAGTTCAGTCTTTTCTTGCTCTCACTTTATTATTGGCCCTTTCAAAGACTAGCCTTAACTGAGTAGCTTGGAATACAATTCCAAAACCGCTATTTCCACCACCCCCACCCCCACCCCCTGATGCGGCCCTATCGATCTACCGCTCTTCCCTACGTTTCTTTAGCTGCCTATTACTGTGTACTGACCAACAGTTCCCAACCAGCAACACCCATCCACCCACCACGACCCCTCACCGACGCCACCCCACCCATACTCGCACATAGATAGATAGAGGCATATAGTGGCCATTAAGTGGCCATACAGCGTTGACCCAGTCTATTTCCTGGAGGGGTGAAAGATTATGTAGAGTGTATTATCTCCCTTGTCAAGGGAGTTAATTTGTGATCATCGGGTCATTGTATTTTTGGGGGTTAAAATAATTATATCTATTCCTGTATAGAAATTAAATATTTTAGAAAAAAAGTTGTTAGGTGACATGCACCTGTTCACCTATGTTGGTTTTAATCCATCCATTATCTTAGAAATAATCAGTGTCTTTTTAATATCAAAAAATTACTCACTGGGATTACATTGATATGGCTTGTCGTTTTGTGAATATGACATCGTGTTTATCGAGATATTTTTTTTAACCCAACTTCCTGATCGCTTCTCGGCCTTTTGGCTAAGACAGTGATTCAGGAACATAAATTTTTGTTTATACCGTGGTTGGTTTGTTCAGCCCGTCGTACATGACGAAAGCCGATACGCGACGTTAAACTGAACTTCCATCCGTGCAGCGTCTTTTGTAGTAAATCGGGACTTTACTGGAGTTGCACTGCCTCCGGGCATTGCCTCCAGTATTGTTCCCTCTATCTTTGTATTTACAAATGTCCCATAAAAATTATCTGTTCCAGACCGAGAGGACGTAAAGCACCATTTTTCATTCATGTAGCATCTACATTTACACACTTGTGGCGGTGCCATAGCCGATGAGGTTTAACCGAGGCGTGGTCACCGCTACAGCTATCTGTATTAATTTTTAAAAAATCGGGACTTTACTGGTTTCGTACTGCCTCCGGGCATTGCCTCCAGTATTGTTCCCACCATATTTGTATTTACAAATGTCCCATATGTGTCTGATTCAGACCAAGAGGACGTAAAACTCCATTTTCGTCGCGCAGCATCTACAAGGTCTAAGGAATCAGTGTACCAATTAGTTTCGATTACGATCGGTTCAGTGGTTTATGCGCTATGGACTGGAACACGTTTTGGTTGCGCACGCACGCACGCGCGCACACACACACACACGCACGCACGCACACACGCACGCACGCACGCGCACGCGCACACGCACACGCACACACGCACGCACACGCGCGCACGCACACACGCACACACGCACACACACACACACACACACACACACACACACACACGCACACACACACACGGACAGAACTGGGAGTACAAAAAGTAGGAGCCTTTGGCCGAGAGGACGTAACCGATTGTACGCTAATCTAACCTTCTCTGGGAGAATAGGGGGCGCCACATTGCGTATGCGACTCAATCCAACTGCGACCCTTGTGATATTTGCGAAGCATGATTCTCGTGAAGTAGCTTATTCCTGTCTGAATTAATCTTCGTATCGTAAATTTGAGTTTTACGTCCTCTCGACGTCTGAATTAATCTAATGAAATCTTATTATTTTGTAGTCCCCCCCCCCCCCCCCCCCCCCCCCCCCTCGGCGAATCTGATGAAGCAGGGCCTAGGCCTATCTGTGTATTTTTGTATCAGACATTTTATGAGATTCGTGAATTGGGGTCTACATGAGCATAGTCTGTATCTGTATTTGATACGTTGAAGGAGCCTATGAAGGCTATTAACTCAACGGAAAGGGGAGAGCGCTTTGCGAATTTAATTACTTGTACTGTCCTGATGGTATGACAATGTGTTTAAAATACTGTCCTGGTGGTAGGGCAGTGAGTACTGTCCTGATGGTAGGGGAAGACGGGGTAAAAAGCGCATGGGCGGGTAAGAAGCCTACCCCAATTATCTCATGAAATAAAGAAAATTTCAGTCAAATGCTAGACATTAACGCTCGTCTCATGGGCAAAATGAGACTGAAATTTGCTTCATTTCATGAGATAATTGGGGTGGGCTTCTTACCCGCCCATGCGCTTTTTACCCCGTCTTCCCCTATGACAGTAAGACAATGGAACATAGACCTTTCTTTTTAGGCATCTAGGCAAGATCTCTCCGGATCTCTAGCGCTCACCACTACTCTGATCTATGGCCCCTACCCCCTAATTTAGTCTTTCTTTGGAGCAGGCCCCGAAGGTGTACCGCCTGGCGCTGGTGATGCTGCGCTGGCGGGGCCTGCTGCGATGGAGGCGTCGGTTTGCTGATTCCACTCCACTACTGTCCTTACGAAGAAGGAGTTCTTGTACTGATCTGTGTGGCAAGATCTTACTTTGAAGCCACGGGAATTACATAATGCTTGTCTTTTCATGATGTTATCACTTGTACAATCCGTGAAGTGTGTCGGTCTGATCCTACGGCGGTCGGAGGCAACTGGGGTTAGGAAGGCCTCAGAAGGCAATGCTGGAAATTGACCTTCAGCTATCTTGTACAGGAGGTTTAGCCGCTGCTTGCTCCGCCGTTCTTCAAGTGATTGTAGGCCCAAGTCTGCCAGCATCTTCGACACGCAGCCCGGATTCCTAGACTTATAGTCCTTGGTGATGAAGCGGGCTGCCTGTCTCTGAACTCGCTCCAACCTGTCCACGTCCTGTTTGTTGTATGGATCCCACACTGTTGCAGCATATTCTAGTCTGGGTCTGACTAGTGAGATGTAGGCAAGGCGTCTGCTCTCCAGGGGGCAGTTTCTCAGATTTCTGCGCAGAAATCCCACCATAGACCCAGCTTTCTTGCAGATTTGGTTGATGTGTGTGGTCCATTTCATGTCCGCTGATAGTTGAACTCCTAGATACTGGCTCTGTTGGACATGTTGCAATGGGAGGCCATCTAGTCTGTACATGTAGTTGGATTTCTGCCTGATGGGGAGGATGGTACACTTGGACGCATTAAAGCGCATTCCCCATGTTTTGGCCCAGTTCTCAAGTTTTTGGAGATCTTCCTGTAGCGTGATGTGATCCTGGAAGTTTAATGTTATCTCTCGATAGAGGAGACAGTCGTCATAGTGAACGAAACGATCGAGCAGAATTATTTTAACACAAAAGTATTTCACGTGAATCATGCATCTCAGACTTCGTCACATTTGGATCGCAGTTGGATAGAAACCGCGCGTGTACTGTGTGGCGGCCCCTTTAGTTTTAGATGGATAGTGCCTAAAAATACTGGTGTTGCATAAAATAGGTGAAGACGGGGTAGAAAGCCCATGGGCGGGTAAGAAGCCCATGCCAATTATCTCATGAAATAAAGAAAATGTCAGTCAAATTTGCCCATGAGACAAATGCTAAACATTAATACTCGTCTCATGGGCAAAAAGTGACTGAAATATTTACCACACACGTGAAATAAATACCCTTTCCTCATTCCCTTGAAGGCGTCTTGTGCTGGAACTGAGAACAGAAGATTCGTCACTAAATATTGAGAAGTCAGTGATCTTTTTCTAATATTTATTATTATTTATTTTTGTCTGCGTCGGTGTTTGTTTATATCGTCCACAATTTTGTTTTCAAAATGTGCGAAGCTAATTCATGGGTTTGTACATCGATTTCTCAGCAACTTACACTCTCCCGCTGTATTTCTTGGTTCTTTCTGTGTAGATTGAGCACAACGAACACATACGCCCATATTCTAGTTTGCAGCGAATTTTCAAGTGTATTACACACTTTTCTTCAGGCCCTGTTATCAAATAATAGTTGGACTTATTTCTCACATGAAATAGTAGCGGTTTTAGTGCGCATGAGCAAGGGTATTTATATTTCACGGGATAAACGGTGTCAACATTGCATCAAAAGTGATGGAATGTTTTGAATACGTTCTTATAACGATGCTGATACAGGGTTTCTGAAAACGTACAAATCCTGCGTATTCACGCACTAGACCTCTTAAATCACCCCATAGAATCCCAATCCATGCGTGAGATTTGACTTTAAAAAATATCAAGTAGGGGGTGAGATGACGCACTAATTTAAAATGATGATGCGTGCTTCCCAGTGGTGGAATAATAGATTTTCACAAAGGATTAAGCTGTAGAAAATTCATTTATGTTGCTGTAGAAAGTCAGTTTCCAAATAACAGTCATTACAATAGTTTACTATTGGCCAAGTCAATCAAGGACAAGAAGACAAAAGCCTAAATGTCACAAAAGTCATATGAAAAAAGAAAGTAACGATGTTCTCCAGTATAGAATAAACTTCTTGGGGTATTGTTGTGTTGAGGGCGTGAGAAGGGTGTGTGTGTGTGTGTGTGTGTGTGTGTGTGTGTGTGTGTGTGTGTGTGTGTGTGTGTGTGTGTGTGTGTGTGTGTGTGTGTGTGTGTGTGTGTGTGTGTGTGTGTGTGTGTGTGTGTGTTAGAGAGAGAGAGGCACAGAGAGAGAGAACACTGAAGACTGGTGCAAAATACTGGTACGTCAAACAAACAAAAAAACACCTGTGTAATACCAGTATTATGAAATCCGTACCAGCAGTACCCAGCTCAAATATTGACCCCATTGGGAACGGAAAATATCGACTGATTGATTCTTCTTCTGCGTTCCCAGGACATATGGCCATAATGGGTGAAATATGTATGTGTCCGGTTTCACTTTTCTCTGGTCCCCTCATTGCATTCAGCCAATGCATTCCGATTTCGGAGGACCTCAAAGGGGACAATTATTTCGAACATTAACAAAAAGGCATGAGAATGGGCAATTCAGGCTGAAAAATAGTACATGCCAGTAAGAAAAGGGAAATAAGGCAGAGTCAAAGAGAGTGATAGTATAGAGGAACGGTTGCTAGCACAGAACTCCCAGAGGGTAGAAGAACTATTTATACTGAAAAATCCCCCGGAAATGGCAGAGCCACATATAACGGGTTTACTCCAAGTTCAGGGCAAAGCAAGCCAAAACAAAAGCAAAAATCGAAACAATTTTTCATAATTTTTAAATGAAAAAAAAAGTATGCTCCTAGTTGTACATTTCGAGTTATCTCCCTTGCATCTCATGTGAAATTCAGGAGATTACCTCTACGGTCATGATTGTTTTGGGTGTCAAGTAAATGTCCTTTATCGGTATAGTATCCTAGTTTACTTTGGTTCAAATCCATCCATTATTTTTTAAATGATCAGCGGGTTTTTTACATTCAAAATGTTGTCATAGTGAATACGTTGATATGGCTTGCCATTCTGTGAATATGACAGCGTCGGTGTGCAGCAAGTGCAAGGTCTAAGGAAAGTACTATTGTATTAAGTTTCGTTACGATCAATTCGGTGGTTTAGGCGCTATGAGCTGGAACACATTTTGGTTACACACAGACGCGCGTGCACGCACGCGCGCGCACGCACACACACGCACGCACGCACGCACGCACGCACACGCACACACGCACGCACGCACACACGCACACACACACACACACACACACACACACACACACACACACACACACACACACACACACACACACACACACACACAGAAACGCATATGCGCCTTCGTTTTCACCCCAATGCACTCCCGTTCTGTTATAACTGGGAATACAAAAAAGAACCAGACACGTCTCTCGTTAATGTTCACTGACGCTGACATGAAGACTTAGGCCTACACAACAACAAAAAAGGGCCTATAGGGCGAATTAAGTGGAGTTTAGCGTTCAATCGGTCGTAGACCCGTATGGACGATATTCCCGAAGACAGCAGGGTCTTCCCGGGGATGGAGACGATGCGATGGCGACGAGACAGTGGTTCTGGACGTGGCAATTAAGGCTTCGTGGTTGATTCCCAATATCGTTGTGAACCCTTGAACATAGGGGTTCACAGTCTCGTGGTACTGTGTCGTTTGGACGGGTGTCCAAATCTGGGATTTCTTTTTCTCCTTGATGCTTAGGGTGGGATCAGCATCGTCGTTGCTGTGCAGATATATTAGGGGAAGACGGGGTAAAAAGCGCATGGGCGGGTAAGAAGCCCACCCCAATTATCTCATGAAATAAAGAAAATTTCAGTCAAATTTGCCCATGAGACGAATGCTAGACATTAACGCTCGTCTCATGGGCAAAATGAGACTGAAATTTGCTTCATTTCATGAGATAATTGGGGTGGGCTTCTTACCCGCCCATGCGCTTTTTACCCCGTCTTCCCCTAAAGCATTGTGAGGCCACCCGTAGGTTGTCGATTTCAACTCCCGCATTTCTTGTCCAAGGTTGCTGGCTAGTACCCCCTCTCCCAAAGGCCGTCTTCAGGACCACCGGGCAGCCTTCTCCATAACAGGACGCTGGTGTCGTCAACATACGACGGGAGATAGGGGAAGACGGGGTAAAAAGCGCATGGGCGGGTAAGAAGCCCACCCCAATTATCTCATGAAATGAAGCAAATTTCAGTCTCATTTTGTCCATGAGACGAGCGTTAATGTCTAGCATTCGTCTCATGGGCAAATTTGACCGAAATTTTCTTTATTTCATGAGATAATTGGGGTGGGCTTCTTACCCGCCCATGCCTTTTTACCCCGTCTTCCCCTATAGGCCTACTTCAAGTCGAACAGCTTCCGTGCAGGCGGATGTGATTCCCCCCTGTTGAGCCCTACCTTCCGGTGTGTACCATCCATGTCACCGTATGTCGCCCCGTCCGTATGCTAAGTCAGCCAATATCCATGGTGGGGGAGGATGACTGCGCTGCCCTTTCTGCTGCCTGCCACTCAGCAGAACTTCAAGTGTAGTCTGCCACCCTTTGATAGGCCTACACTTGGTGTGTGTGTGCCTGCTACACGTCAACTAGCCTAATATCGTACGACTGTGCAATACGATTCCATCACATGATCTCGAAGCGCGACTGAATCAAATTTGTTCTTCGAGACCACGTGATCGAATCATATCGTACAGTCGTACGATATTAGTTAACGTGTAGCAGGCTCTAACCGGTTAACCCCCTTTGATACATAATTTGTTCACAGTGATTATGAGGATGTTTATGATTGTCATTATGTATTCCCTGATTGTTTGTTACTTGTATTTAATTAATGCGTTTACATGCATGTGTGAGTGAGTGTGGGGGGAGAGAGGGGGGGGGGGGGGGGGTGCGTGCGTGTGTAGGCCCCTATGCCTACGTGTGCGTATTTGTTCTTTGTTTCTTTATTTAAATCTTGGTGTCTTTTTATGCTTTATGCTTTTCTCTTTTTGTTTTCCATTATTTGAATATTATTTATGGGAAGACGGGGTAAAAAGCCCATGGGCGGGTAAGAAGCCCATGCCAATTATCTCATGAAATAAAGCAAATTTCAGTCAAGTTTGCCCATGAGACGAATGCTAAACATTAACACTCGTCTCATGGGCAAAATGTGACTGAATTTTCTTTATTTCATGAGATAATTGGCATGGGCTTCTTACCCGCCCATGGGCTGTTTACCCCGTCTTGTACGGTTTTGTTCTCATTTGAATGCTTAATGTCATTTGCATGCTTTAATTGTATGTTTACTTTTTTCTCCGTCGTTATTTGAGCAGAGGGCACGTACACACACATACCCATATACAATCCTCTCTCTCTCTCTCTCTCTCTCTCTCTCTCTCTCTCTCTCTCTCTCTCTCTCTCTCTCTCTCTCTCTCTCTCTCTCTCTCTCTCTCTCTCTCTCTCTCTCTCTCTCTCAGGTGCGTCTGAAAGAAGCGGAATAACTCTCAATAGTGAATATACATAAACTAATGATTATGATTGTACCAATTCACGTTAGTTTCTATTTGTTTTCTATTTTCTATTGCATGATGACTGTGTGATTGGCCGAACTTTGTTATTCCTTTTACCCCCCCTTGTCACCAGACCCTTGAGGTAATGACAATAAATGTTCAGCGTTCAGCGCTCTCTCTCTCTCTCTCTCTCTCTCTCTCTCTCTCTCTCTCTCTCTTAAATGCACTGCAAGCACTTCAGTTATTACATGTACTAGCGCAACGCTGAGTACCAGTAACGCCTAGTAACGGTAACGCCTAGTAACGGTAACGCCTAGTAACGGTAATGCCAAGTATTGGTAACGCTGAGTACAGCAAATTTGAAGCGATTTGGTTAAGAAACGGTGGAGTTATAAGGCCCCGTTTCGCGTTGGCGCTGCTCTGAGAGTGATGCGCTCTCCCTAGTAACGGTAACGCCTAGTAACGGTAACGCCAAGTACTGGTAACGCTGAGTACAGCAAATTTGAAGCGATTTCGTTAAGAAACGGCAGAGTTATAAAGCCCCGTTTCCCGTTGGCGCTGCTCTGAGAGTGACGCGCTCTCCCGATTTTCTTCAAATTTGCTGCCAGGCTTTGCCCCGGTGACAGCAAGCCTGACAGCAAATTTGACGCGATTTTGGTTGAAAACCGGCGGAGTTATAAGGCCCGTTTTGCATCATGCTGCTGTTATGCGCCTAAGTAATGGATTCGCTTCCGGTTTGGCACATTGATAGTCACCGTCCCCTGTCATATATCTGCAAATTTAAAGGCAATTGGTCCAGAAATACCGGAGATACGGGCGCCGAAAGGCCGGCGGATGCGCGTTTCGCGCATTTGCAAAACCGCGCAAATGACACGGCCGCCTCGGTTGCTGTTGCCATCGCCCCGTTAGGGCTCACAGCAAATTTGAAGCGAATCGGTCGAAAAACGGCGGAGTTATAAGGCCCGTTTCGTGTTTCAGACACACAGCCACACACACACACACACGGACGGACAGTTGGCTTTTTACTATATGATGATGATGATGTCATAATTTTGTCAACGTGAAGTCCATCTGTATGGGCCTGTGGCCTAACAAATTGTGTCTAAGTCTAACTCTCCTTCCTTCCATCCACATTCCTTCTCTCTCTCTCTCTCTTCTCTCTCTCTCTCTCTCTCTCTCTCTCTCTCTCTCTCTCCTCTCTCTCTCTCTCTCTCTCTCTCTCTCTCTCTCTCTCTCTCTCTCTCTCTCTCTCTCTCTCTCTCTCCTCTCTCTCTCTCTTATTTGATTTACTTTAAACTACTTGTGTTATGATTTTTAGAAGTGGCGATAGTAGTAGTAGTAGTAGTGAATAGTAGTAGTAGTAGTAGTAGTAGTAGTAGTAGTAGTAGTAGTAGTAGTAGTAGTAGTAGTAGTAGTAGTGATGATGGTAGTAGAATAAGTAAATTGTGGTGGAAATTGTGGGTTTTAATTTTTTTTTTAAAATGTGTTTGTTTATTAGATTGTTTGGTTTGCTGTTTTGCTTGTTCTTATTACTGATGTTGATGCTCTGCCTACCATGTCACTGTTGTATCTTTGCTACTGTTTGTTGTTTCTGATGATGATTGTTTTATGTTTCATTATTCGTTTATATTATTAATTATATGTTGCAGTAGTAGTAGTAGTAGTAGTAGTAGTAGTAGTAGTAGTAGTAGTAGTAGTAGTAGTAGTAGTAGTAGTAGTAGTAGTAGTAGTAGTAGTAGTAGTAGTGTGGTGGCGATGGTGGTAGTAGTAGTAATAGTAGTAGGTAGGAGTGGTAATGGTAATAGGAGAAGTAATTTGTGGTGGAAGTAGTGTTTGGTTTTTTTGGGGGGTTCTTTTTTATGTTTGTTTATTTGGTCGATTGGTTTTCTGTTTTGCTTGTTCTTATTACTGATGTTGATGCTCTGCCAACCATGTCACTGTCGTATTTCTGCTACTGTTTGCTGTTTCTGTTGACGATTTGTCTGTGTCTCAATGTTGGTTTATAGTATTAGTTATATGTTGCATGCTTAGAATCAAGGACAGAATGGAAGACTAGCCCCAGCCTAAATTCTTATCCTTGTAAAATAAAATTTCTGAAGTCTGAAGTCTGAAATCTCTCTCTCTCTCTCTCTCTCTCTCTCTCTCTCTCTCTCTCTCTCTCTCTCTCTCTCTCTCTCTCTCTCTCTCTCTCTCTCTCTCTCTCTCTCTCTCTCTCTCTCTCTCTCTCTCTCTCTCTCTCTCTCTCTCTCTCTCTCTCTCTCTCTCTCTCATTGAACAAAATAACATATATATTATTCCCGGCCTGTCGAATGAAAATCACAATATAGTTCTCAGAATTTGGAAATATGTTTATAAAGCGTATTCAGTTTGAAAAAATGCTTTGCAATGTCCTTACTATTTTTTCCTGATTACATGTTTTCATATGTGAACTCAAGAAGAGCTTGAATGAAGACGCCAATCAGCCCTTCTCCAGAACTGTCATCGAAGAAGCAGGTGCCCTACACACAGGACAAATGGCAGCCAACGTACTGGCAGACGCTTTTCAGGAAGCGAGCAACCTTAAGATGCCCAAAGACCGAACGTCTGAAGTGAGAGCGGCTGCAACCAAACAATCCCTCCAAAATCACAACCCACAACCCTGCATGACAGACAGCTACACAATGCAAGAACTAAACCACGCTATCCGAAAACTGAAACTCAAGAAGGCACCTGGCAAAGATGGATTCACAAATGAGATGATCCGCAACCTTGGACCCCAAGCAAAAACAAAACTCCTTCAGCTGTTCAACCAAGTCATGACAGACAGGAAAGTATCCAAGCCAGTGGAAGGAAGCAATAGTGGTGCCAATTCTGAAGAAAGGAAAAGAAAAGAAGAATAAGGCCAACTACAGACCGATTAGCCTCCTAAGCTGTCTTGGGAAACTCATGGAGAGACTAGTCAACCACAGACTACTGAACTATCTGGAATCCCATCACCTCATAGACAAGAGCCAGACTGGATTCAGGAGGGGCCGCAACACTGACAACCAGATTGTCAACCTTTCGCAGGAGATCGAAAATTACTTCCAGGAAAAGAAGAAAGTCCTGGCGGTATTTGTCGATTTATCCAAAGCATTCGACAAGGTCTGGAAGGAGGGGCTTCTCCTGAAACTCGCCAACAGTGGGATCAGTGGACTCATGTACTACTGGATTCGTAGCTTCCTGTCCATGAGAACTGCCCGGATCAAGCTGGAGGGCCACACCAGCCATCTCGTCAAGCTGAAAGAAGGCGTCCCACAGGGAGGAGTAATATCACCTACGCTCTTCCTTGTGTTAATCAATGACATCACCAGGGATGTCCCGGTACGCATCCCCAGAGCACTACACGTAGATGACCTGGCTGCCTGGCACGCCGCAGAACATGTCTCTACGGCAGCAGTACTAGTACGCATGCAGGAGGCCCTGAACAGCATCCAGAAATGGGCAGTGGACTGGGGTGTCGAAATCAACGCCGGGAAGACTGTCTCCACTTGCTTCTCACCGTCTATCCATCAAACGAGAGCTATCGGCTTCAAATCAAAGATACGGACCTGCCACAGACTGACACCCCTACTTACTTGGGTGTCACTTTTGACAGAATTAGGCTCACTTGGAGCAACCATGCACGTCCAGAGAGCAGAGGGAAAAGCAACTAAACGCCTCTCCCTCATGAAAAAGCTTGCCGGCCCCTCTTGGGGTGCCAGCAGTCGGATATTGAGGACCGTCTACACGGGATCAGTGCGCCCAGTGATGGAATATGGCATGTCGCTCGCTTCATCACCCAGAATTGCAAAGATCGCACCCCTGGATGCGTCACAACCATGCTTGAACAGCAGCATTTGTCCCCACTGCAAGCAAGGAGGAACGAACATCGCCTCACTATGTTCTTTAAAGTAGTCAGGGGTGAGATACCGGCCCTTCCATCAGAACAGCTCCTTACACCGGTCAAAACGGAGAATTGTGCCCCGCCAAGTAAAGGACCACATTACAACCAACGTGGTATCAACTATGGCAAGAAACAACACCAATTGCTTCGTGGTCGAAAGATCTAATACCACAGTCTTCCGGAACACATTCTTTCCACGGACAACACCTGAGTGGAACAGCCTTCCAGACGATATAGTCACACTGTCGTCGGCCAGCCAGTTCAGGACGGCTGTGTCTGGTTTCAGGCACAGCCAACAACCACCATACTGAACTGTAGGAGGGGGCCCTAGCTACCATGCTAGATGGTGCTGGGGGTCGGCTGGTCCAGCTGTTTTATTCAGCTGGATGAAAAGTGGAACGTTGTATAAGCCTGCCGATCATACCCCCCCCCCCCCCCCCCCCCCCCCCCCCCCCCCTTTGTGTTTATTATTTTTCGTTAGGGATCAATAGGTTTAGGTACTCTCCCCAGTTTTTCCCCACGTTGGCGTTTATATCCAAAATTGGATCCTGCCGACGAACCTCATCAAGATCAAGATCAAGAGGCCCCTATAAATTTACTATATATTGTTGATTTTGTATAAGGTTTGTGTAGTAAGATAAATTACCAGGTAGAATTTTTTCCACCGCTAGAGAGTGCTCTGCGTGAGTAGACGGTCGACGAAAATACTTCTTTGTTATAATCCTTTCCGCTTTTCAACCTGTTTCTTTGCGTAAGTAGGCACTTTGTCACTTGAATGAAACAATACGAAGTTGAAGTTAGAAAATGTTGAAGTCTGAAGTCTGTATGATTCAAATAGTTGAAATACGTAGACTAGTGATAGTTGCGACTTCAGTTCTGGGCCTAGTCATATTTGAGTTGGAGGCCATTTATGTAAATATAAACCGCTTTCTGGATGCGGATTCAATCCGTTTTCAGCGCGTTCGGTCTTGTTGCATTTACACTAGAAAATACAAACCGCTCTGACCTCATACTGAACCCTGAATGACCTTAAGAGGCAGTTTGACATGAATGCCTGGAATCATGTGGAATGCATCACGCCATCACGGGCGCATAAGAAGCAGCACGTGGTTTTGCTGTGTTCCTGGTTCTGCTTCTGCATCTATAGGCCTAGTTGATAGGGCCACATCGTGGCATATATTCATCAACGAAACTAGGGGAGAGCACACCCTAATCTTTTTTCTGGTTCTTCTTCTTCCAGTTGGGGATGTTTATCCTGCCCCACACCCACCAGTCTTCATTCAGATAATTTAATAGCGCACAGGATGCGTGCTATGTGAATTTGTGTTGTCCATCCTACCAGCACACACGGTCTACTCATACCGAATACTGGGATGGGCTTTAACCTTTACGCGACTGATCGGACAATAGTGCGGACGGTTGTGCTATTCCCCGGGGATGGGTCCGCACTATTTGCCGACAGGAATTCCCAAGCCTGTACACGGGTCCGCAATATTGTCCGACATCTTTTAAAAAAATCCCTGTCTTTTCCATGACCGCTCTAGGAGAAACTATTACCATAGTAGCACTACTAAGGGACATACTAACTTTGTACTGGGCCACAGTTTGAATACTAGTGGTTGGTCTACGTGCTGGAATGTGCGCTGTAAATTAGTGTAATAGGAGAACCGTTATCAGATTTCTAGAGCGCTGAGTACCAGAGACATTCCAGACACGGGAAGTGGGTTGAGTATCCTTTGTACATAAAGTGATAAACTAAATGAAGTGTGGAGCACATTTTTAGATGGGGCAGATTATGCTGTACATAATGGGGGGTTTCCAGCAGATTTCAAAGCACTTTACAATTACGAACATTTGTGATGCAGCACAGGAAAACAAGGCTAAAGTCGGGCAGCCACAAGAGAGAGAAAGAGAGAGATTTGATTGATTGAAAAATTGTTAAAAATAAACTATTAGAGATAGATGAATTCTGTTTTTTTGCATGTTAATCTGTTGTCTCTGGCCTTTCTGAAAATATGAATAAGTCAAAAGTGATCATTTACGACATTAGCCTTGTTTTCCTGTGCTGCATCACACTTGGTCATTGATGAACGATAGTGTAAGTGTGTGTGTGTGTGTGTGTGTGTGTGTGTGTGTGAGATCGAGAGAGAGAGAGAGAGAGATTGTGGGGCGGGGAGGGAGGGGGTCTGGGGGGGGGGGGGGGGGGCTTTCCGTGTGACCAGGAAACCCCCTATAATCCGTTCCTGTTATAGGATAACGTGAAAAGGTATAAATAATGATAGAGAAGACTAAAAAAATTAGCATCAACATTTTTTTCCCGTTTTACCTTTTGTTTGGTGTTTAAACATTAATGATAGAGAAGACGGAAAAAAATTTAGCATCAACATCTTTTACCCGTGTTTTTACCTTTTGTTTTTGGTGTTATCAAAACGGAACATTATATTTTTTTTTACTCTGTTGTAAACCCTTGTTACTTTCAGAGATAGGCACGACCAGACAGTACGGTAGGTAATGATTTATTTCTACCATAACCGTTCAGTTCAGTGTTTGCTCTTTCTGTTGATGCTAAACACTTTATTGTTAGCATTTGTTTAGCTATCGAACAAAAAATCAGAAATGTGCTGAAATCTGCTGTCTACAGGGAATAGGTGGCAGCTGTGAGTGCCCGTCGAAGGGGAAGTGTTTCTCTGGCACAGCTGACGTCACGATAGTATTAACGTGTGCGCAAGATCTTGTGCATGCGTTCGCACACGGGACCTCGGTTTTTGAAAAGTCGCATCCGAAGGACTTTTTTACCAACTTACGTCAGGTACGCATTTACACCTGGGTGGAGTGAGGAAAATAGGAGTAAAGTGCCTTTCCCAAGGACACACCACTGTGACCCGAGCTGGGTTCGAACCCGCGCACTCGTAAACATGACGGATTACGAGCTAGCGACTCTTACCAACTGAGCAACAGTGGGTTGACTCGGAGGAGAAGGCAAAGAGCTCAAAGATTGAGATTTCTGATTGATGAGAGTGCACAAAGAAGAAAGCGATTGATTTCATTGTTTCTGTCATTGTTTGCTTCATCTTTTCTGTTCAGCATACAGGCACTAGACTTTCAACATCAACCACGCATAGTGCGAAGTGTGTGGTGTGTACAGCGCTCCACATATTGCCGAGTTCCTCTTTCAATTTTTTGCAAAAGAGCAAAAACTAAAATGTTTCTTTTCAATTCGACTTGTATTTGGTAATTGGTCATCCGAACACACATCAACCAACAAACTTGTTTCGTTTTAACTCCAAATGCACCCTTTTTAAAAAGCATCGTTCATTTTCATGAGAGAAAAGAAAAGAGAAAAGAATATAGGCCTGCACTGCTCTGAGTCCGAGACCGCTTTCTTTATACTGGTTTCAAGTGTAATGTAAATGCACAGAACCGTTTTCAAACCGATCTGAGACCAGTAAAATAGGCAAGTGTAAACGTCCTCTTACTAGTCTTAGTGGCACTGGCAGTGCTAGTGCCAGTTGTGGCGGCATAGTTACGGTGTTGCATATAAATAATTATAATATTTTACCCATAAAATAAATTAAATACACTTTTCCTCATTCAAATTGTTTGCTGTTTGGGAAAGATTCGCCCTTAAATACATTCAGAGGCGTCTTGTGGCATGCAGGAAGAACAGAAGATTCATAATTAAATATTGAGAAGTCAGGGATATTTTTCTAATATTTGTTATTTATTTTTGTTTGCACGGATGGTTGTTTATATCATCCGCCATTTTGGAAAATACAAAACTAAGTGACATGGCTTTGTATATCGATTTCTCTGCAATTATGTAGATTTACACCCTCCCGCTCTATTACTTGGTTCTTTCTGTGTAGAGATTGAGCATTTAAATATCAATATTTAAAATAATAGTTGACTTATTTATCACATGAAAGAAGAATGGTTCTAGTGCTGACTTATTTATCACATGAAAGAAGAATGGTTCTAGTGCGCTTTTGAAGGGTATTTATTTCATGGAACTTGACGGTAGGTACTTATTTCTCATGACAATGGTAACTAGTAGGCCTAGTGCCTGAGTACATGAATTTCGAGAGTAGGCCTATATAATCTACTGCAGTTTCCAGTGACTAAGCCGCACCACTGGCAAGAAAAAACTTACTTTCTTACCGAATTGCACAAGTTTGGAATGCTCTTCCAGTTCAAGTGAAAGAAGCACAAAATACTAACAATAACATATATAAAAATCTTCTAGACAGTTGTCCAAATTTTAATAAATTGTTTTATTATTATGATGAATAAATTTGAATGGAAATTATGAGTGTGCAATTGCAACCCACATTTATGAAACGTATGAAGGGGACGCTTGATAGGCAGCGAGGCCTAGGCTGATGAAGCCAGTCCCTCTACTATACACATGCTCTGATGACAATGATGCTGCGTTTCGTTCCTGACATGAGGCCTAGAAGTTTGCTTCAAAAGTTCCCATCTCCCAGTGCACTACAATGACACACATACTGACGTAGGCCTACACGACATACAGACCATCATCACCACCACAACCGCTACCTTGGACCCCCAGCCTTTACAAATGTGCTGTTTATCATTATGATGTGTACATTGGCAACGCATCTAGTCAAGGCCGTTAGAGAAAGCGTGTTTTCTCAAATATGACTGCCTTTACCCTTGGCTCAACCGTTGCCATTTCTGATTTGTTACAGCTGATGTTTGTGAACCAAACAAGAAGCTAAATATTCACAAAAAAAGGCCTGAATGACCTAAGGGTGTTTGTGTACAAAGTCAACAGTTTGTTTGCAAAATTATACGAAAATGCTATGTAGGCTATTGCAAACCCTGACAGTGACACACTTGTACCATCTCACCCTACCGAACCCATGCACGAGCACACACACACACACTCACACACAGTTTGTGTCACACACGCACACTACAAACGGATACAGATACACGCAGATACATACACAAACATGTAGACACACTGATTTCAGAGGTCTTGACCTTATTTTATGAAGAAAAGAAAACTGCAATCAAACAGGGCTGTCGCAAATGCACACACAAGCAAAAGTGATTTATTTTGAAAATAATGTGCATCAATTCAAAAGTTGAACTATGATCTTATGCTATAGTAACCCCAACATGGCATTCTGAAGCACGCACTGTGTTAAAACTATACTTCACACTCATCCAGTACAATGAAGCAGCATGTTTCCTGCTTGTGAAAAAGTTGGCAGCAGACGACACATTAGACACACAGTGGCGTGCAAAGCCAGTCCCATACAAAAATAGTATGAGGCTTTCGGTCATTTTGATTGGTTTAAGCAAATGCATATTCATTAGCCCACAGAAAGCACATACAAGCATTTTTGTTAGCCCAGAAGTATTGAAGATAGTGTGGTGAAAGTGAAAGTTCGGAACAGGTGTCATATTTTCCAACATGTTGCAATTGTACACAACTGCCCTAGCTCCGTCATGTGCTCTCACTTCTTTTTATAAGTAACTGTGAAGAAACGTTTTCACCACTGACTGACTGGCTATGTTAACACAATAGCGTATATATTTTAAAACATAGCATTAGCAACTTCAAATTTTGCATGCGGAGGTAGTTACAATGTCTAGGCCAAGTTTCAAGATAAGTCATTGGTCAAAGGTCAAGAACACTGGAGCCCAAAATACTGTCGCGCAGCAGCTTTATCTAGCTTTTTACGCTCAACTCTAGTTTTATTTATCTGTTTATCAATCATCATTGCATATTACCTGTGTCTGACGTTATTGATCAGCACTCCTTGTCGCATGAGAGCTTCGCTGACGACACTCAAATGTACAAGTCAAGCACTATATCTGAACTCACAGATGCAGTTAGCAAAATTCAAAACTGTTTCCATGATTTAAAACAACTACGCGCAACGCCGAGTACAGTAACGCCTAGTAACGGTAATGCCAAGTATTGGTAACGCTGAGTACAGCAAATTTGAAGCGATTCGGTTAAGAAAAGGCGGAGTTATAAGGCCCCGTTTCACGTTGGCGCTGCTCTGAGAGTGATGCGCTCTCCCTAATAACGGTAACGCCTAGTAACGGTAACGCCAAGTACTGGTAACGCTGAGTACAGCAAATTTGAAGCGATTTCGGTTAAGAAACGGCGGAGTTATAAGGCCCCGTTTCCCGTTGGTGTTGCTCTGAGAGTGACGCGCTCTCCCGATTTTTCTTCAAATTTGCTGCCAGGCTTTGCCCCTTTGACAGCAAGCCTGACAGCAAATTTGACACGATTCAATTTGAAAACCGGCGGAGTTATAAGGCCCAGCTTTTTGCATCATGCTGCTGTTATGCGCATAACGTAATCTGATTCGCTTCCAGTTTCGAGCCCCCCAAAGGACGCTTGACTTATTTTTGGAAGACTTTTTTAGTCACCGTCCCCGGTCATAAGTCTGCCAATTTTGAAGCAAATCGATTCAGAAAGCGCTCCGGAGATACGGGCGCCGACTAGGCCGGTCTGGTGTGCGTTTCGCGCATTTGCAAAACCGCCGCAAATGAAACGGCCGCCTAGGCGGCCGTGTCATTTGCGCGGGTTATTTGCAAATGCGCGAAACGCGCATCCTGACCGCCTTTCGGCGCCCGTATCGCCGGTTATTTCTGGACCGATTGCCTTCAAATTTGGCAGACTATATGATCGGGGGGGGTGGGGGGACGGTGACTATCAATGTGCCAAACCGGAAGCGAATCCATTACTGTAGGCGCATAACAGCAGCATGACTGCAAAACGGGCCTTATGACTCCGCTTAGTTTTTCGACCGAATCGCTCTCACATTTTCTGTCAGGCTTGCTGTCACCCGGGCAAAGCCTGGCAGCAAATTTGAAGAAAAATTCACGGGAGAGCGCGTCACTTCACAGCAGCTCCAACGGGAAACGGGGCATTATAACTCCGCCGTTTCTTAACCGAATCGCTTCTAATTTGCTGTACTCAGCGTTACCAGTACTTGGCGTTACTCGTTACTAGGCGTTACCTCTTACTAGGGAGAGCGCATCACTACTCAGAGCAGCGCCAACAGGAAACGGGGCCTTATAACTCCACCTTTTCTTTACCAAATCGCTTCAAATTTGCTGTACTCGGTGTTACCAGTACTTGGCGTTACCGTTACTAGGCGTTACTGGTACTCGGCGTTGCGCTAGTTGTTTTAAATCATGGAAACAGTTTTGAATTTTGCTAACTGCATCTGTGAGTTCAGATATAGTGCTTGACTTGTACATTTGAGTGTCGTCAGCGAAGCTCTCATGCGACTCCTCCAACATGCGACAAGGAGTGCTGATCAATAACGTCAGACACAGGTAATATGCAATGATGATTGATAAACAGATAAATAAAACTAGAGTTGAGCGTAAAAAGCTAGATAAAGCTGCTGCGCGACAGTATTTTGGGCTCCAGTGTTCTTGACCTTTGACCAATGACTTATCTTGAAACTTGGCCTAGACATTGTAACTACCTCCGCATGCAAAATTTGAAGTTGCTAATGCTATGTTTTAAAATATATACGCTATTGTGTTAACATAGCCAGTCAGTCAGTGGTGAAAACGTTTCTTCACAGTTACTTATAAAAAGAAGTGAGAGCACATGACGGAGCTAGGGCAGTTGTGTACAATTGCAACATGTTGGAAAATATGACACCTGTTCCGAACTTTCACTTTCACCACACTATCTTCAATACTTCTGGGCTAACAAAAATGCTTGTATGTGCTTTCTGTGGGCTAATGAATATGCATTTGCTTAAACAAATCAAAATGACCGAAAGCCTCATACTATTTTTGTATGGGACTGGCTTTGCACGCCACTGTGTGTCTAATGTGTCGTCTGCTGCCAACTTTTTCACAAGCAGGAAACATGCTGCTTCATTGTACTGGATGAGTGTGAAGTATAGTTTTAACACAGTGCGTGCTTCAGAATGCCATGTTGGGGTTACTATAGCATAAGATCATAGTTCAACTTTTGAATTGATGCACATTATTTTCAAAATAAATCACTTTTGCTTGTGTGTGCATTTGCGACAGCCCTGTTTGATTGCAGTTTTCTTTTCTTCATAAAATAAGGTCAAGACCTCTGAAATCAGTGTGTCTACATGTTTGTGTATGTATCTGCGTGTATCTGTATCCGTTTGTAGTGTGCGTGTGTGACACAAACTGTGTGTGAGTGTGTGTGTGTGTGCTCGTGCATGGGTTCGGTAGGGTGAGATGGTACAAGTGTGTCACTGTCAGGGTTTGCAATAGCCTACATAGCATTTTCGTATAATTTTGCAAACAAACTGTTGACTTTGTACACAAACACCCTTAGGTCATTCAGGCCTTTTTTTGTGAATATTTAGCTTCTTGTTTGGTTCACAAACATCAGCTGTAACAAATCAGAAATGGCAACGGTTGAGCCAAGGGTAAAGGCAGTCATATTTGAGAAAACACGCTTTCTCTAACGGCCTTGACTAGATGCGTTGCCAATGTACACATCATAATGATAAACAGCACATTTGTAAAGGCTGGGGGTCCAAGGTAGCGGTTGTGGTGGTGATGATGGTCTGTATGTCGTGTAGGCCTACGTCAGTATGTGTGTCATTGTAGTGCACTGGGAGATGGGAACTTTTGAAGCAAACTTCTAGGCCTCATGTCAGGAACGAAACGCAGCATCATTGTCATCAGAGCATGTGTATAGTAGAGGGACTGGCTTCATCAGCCTAGGCCTCGCGGCCTATCAAGCGTCCCCCTTCGTACTTTTCATAAATGTGGGTTGCATATTGCATTTTTGCACTCATAATTTCCATTCAAATTTATTCATCATAATCATAAAACAATTTATTAATATTTGGACAACTGTCTAGAAGATTTTTATATATGTTATTGTTAGTATTTTGTGCTTCTTTCATTTGAACTGGAAGAGCATTCCAAACTTGTGCAATTCGGTAAGAAAGTAAGTTTTTTCTTGCCAGTGGTGCGGCTTAGTCACTGGAAACTGCAGTAGATTATATAGGCCTACTCTCGAAATTCATGTACTCAGGCACTAGGCCTACTAGTTACCATTGTCATGAGAAATAAGTACCTACCGTCAAGTTCCATGAAATAAATACCCTTCAAAAGCGCACTAGAACCATTCTTCTTTCATGTGATAAATAAGTCAGCACTAGAACCATTCTTCTTTCATACATGATAAATAAGTCAACTATTATTACAATATTGATATTTAAGTGCTTAATCTACACAGAAAGAACCAAGTAATAGAGCGGGAGGGTGTAAATCTACATTTTTGCCAGAGAAATCGATATACAAAGCCATGTAACTAGTTTCGTACTGTATTTTTTCCAAAATGGCAGATGATAGAATATAAACAACCATGCCTCCGTGCAAACAAAAATAAATAATAACAAATATTAGAAAAATATCCCTGACTTCTCAATATTTAATTAATGAATGAATCTGTTATTTCTTCTGTTCTTCCTGCATGCCACAAGACGCCTCTGAATGTATTTAGGGGGCGAATCTTTCCCAAACAGCAAACAATTTGAATGAGGAAAAGTGTATTTAATTTATTTTATGGGTAAAATATTATAATTATTTATATGCAACACCGTAACTATGCCGCCACAACTGGCACTAGCACTGCCAGTGCCACTAAGACTAGTAAGAGGACGTTTACACTTGCCTATTTTACTGGTCTCAGATCGGTTTGAAAACGGTTCTGTGCATTTACATTACACTTGAAACCAGTATAAAGAAAGCGGTCTCGGACTCAGAGCAGTGCAGGCCTATATTCTTTTCTCTTTTCTTTTCTCTCATGAAAATGAACGATGCTTTTTAAAAAGGGTGCATTTGGAGTTAAAACGAAACAAGTTTGTTGGTTGATGTGTGTTCGGATGACCAATTACCAAATACAAGTCGAATTGAAAAGAAACATTTTAGTTTTTGCTCTTTTGCAAAAAATTGAAAGAGGAACTCGGCAATATGTGGAGCGCTGTACACACCACACACTTCGCACTATGCGTGGTTGATGTTGAAAGTCTAGTGCCTGAATGTGGCACAGAAAAGATGAAGCAGGCAATGACAGAAACAATGAAATCAATCGCCTTCTTCTCTGTGCACTCTCGTCAATCAGAAATCTCAATATTTGAGCTCTTTGCCTTCTCCTCCGAGTCAACCAGCTGTTGCTCAGTTGGTAAGAGTCGCTAGCTCGTAATCCGTCATGTTTGCGAGTGTGCAGGTTCGAACCCAGCTCGGATAGCAAGGTTGTGTCCTTGGGAAAGGCACTTTGCTCCGATTTTCCTCACTCCTCCCAGGTATAAAATGGGTACCCAACGTCAGTTGGGTAAAATGTCCTTCGGGTGAGACTTTTCAAAAACCGAGGCCCCGTGTGCGAACGCATGCACAAGATCTTGCGCAAACGTTAATACTATCGTGAGAGTCAGCTGTGCCAGAGAAACACTTCCCCTTCGACGGGCACTCACAGCTGCCACCTATTCCCTGTAGACAGCAGATTTCAGCACATTTCTGAATTTTTTGTCCAATAGCTAAACAAATGCTAACAATAAAGTGTTTAGCATTAACAGAAAGAGCAAACACTGAACTGAACAGTTATGGTAGAAATAAATCATTACCTACCGTACTGTCTGGTCGTGCCTATCTCTGAAAGTAACAAGGGTTTACAACAGAGTAAAAAAAAATATAATGTTCCGTTTTGATAACACCAAACAAAAGGTAAAACGGGAAAAAAATGTTGATGCTAATTTTTTTAGTCTTCTCTATCATTATTTATACCTTTTCACGTTATCCAATAACATGAAGCTGATTCTATGGGGTTTATGTAGTCCACACGGAAAAAGCCCCCCCGCCCCCCCCCCCACCCACCTCACCTCCCCGCGCCGCACAATCCTCTCTCTCTCTCTCGATCTCACACACCACAAACACACACAAACACACACACTTACACTATAGTTAATCAATGAACAATATGTGATGCAGCACAGTAAAACAAGGCTAATGTCGTAAATGATCACTTTTGACCTATTCATATTTTCAGAAAGGCCAGAGAAAACAGATTAACATGCAAAAAAACAGAATTCATCTATCTCTAATAGTTCGTTTTTTTTTAAAATTCAATCAATCAAATCTCTCTCTTTCTCTCTCTTGTGGCTGCCCGATTTGAGCCTTGTTTTCCTGTGCTGCATCACAAATGTTCGTAATTGTAAAGTGCTTTGAAATCCTCTGGAAACCCCCATTATGTACAGCATAATCTGCCCCATCTAAAAATGTGCTCCACACTTCATTTAGTTTATCACTTTATGTACAAAGGATACTCAACCCACTTCCCGTGTCTGGAATGTCTCTGGTACTCAGCGCCCTAGCAATCTGATAACGGTTCTCCTATTACACTAATTTACAGCGCACATTCCAGCACGTAGACCAACCACTAGTATTCAAACTGTGGCCCAGTACAAAGTTAGTATGTCCCTTAGGCCTAGTGCTACTATAGTAATAGTTTCTCCTAAAGCAATCATGGAAAAGACAGGGCTTTTTTAAAAAAGATGTGTCGGACAAATATGCAGACCCGTGTACAGGTTCGGGAATTCCCGTCAGAAAATAGTGCGGACCCATCCCCAGGGAATAGCACAACCGTCCGCACTTATTGTCCGCTCAGTCGCGTAAAGGTTAAAGCCAATCAAAGTATTCGGTATGAGTAAGACCGTGTGTGCTGGTAGTATGGCACACACAAATTCCCATAGCACGCAATCCTAGGTGCGCTATTAAATTATCTGCACTGAAGAACTGGTGGGTGTGGGGCAGGATAAACCTCCCCAACTGGAAGAAGGTGTGAAAAACGGAAAAAAGATCTAGGGTGTGCTCTCCCCTAGTTTCGTTTGATGAATATATGCCTCTATTTGTGGCCCTATAAACTATGCCTATAGATGCAGAAGAAGAACCAGGAACACAGCGAAACCGAGCGTGCTGCTTCTTATGTCGCCCGTGGAATGGCGTGATGCATTTCCACATGATTTTCCAGGCATTCATGTCAGGCTGCCTCTTAAGGCCATTCAGGGTTCAGTATGAGGTTACAGCGGTTCTGTATTTCCTAGTGTAATTGCAACGAAACCGAACACGCCGAATATGGATTGAATCCGCATCCAGAAAGCGGTTTATATTTACATAAATGGCCTCCAACTCAAATATGACTAGGCCCAGAACTGAAGTCGCAACTATCACTAGTCTACGTATTTCAACTATTTGAATCATACAGACTTCAGACTTCAACATTTTCTAACTTCAACTTCGTATTGTTTCATTCAAGTGACAAAGTGCCTACTTACGCAAAGAAACAGGTTGAAAAGCGGAAAGGATTATAACAAAGAAGTATTTTCGTCGACCGTCTACTCACGCAGAGCACTCTCTAGCGGTGGAAAAAATTCTACCTGGTAATTTATCTTACTACACAAACCTTATACAAAATCAACAATATATAGTAAATTTATAGGGTGCCTCTTGATCTTGATCTTGATGATGTTCATCGGCAGGATCCAATTTTGGATATAAACGTCAACGTGGGGGAAAACTGGGGAGAGCACCTAAACCTATTGATCCCTAACGAAAAATAATACACACAAAAACAAAGGGGGGGGGGGGGGGGGGGTATGATCGGCAGGCTACAACGTTCCACTTTTCATCCAGCTGAAAAAACAGCTGGACCAGCCGACCCCCAGCACCATCTAGCATGTTAGCTGGGGCCCCCTCCTACAGTTCAGGATGGTGGTTGTTTGCTGTGCTGACCAGACACAGCCGTTCTGAACTGGCTGGCCGACGACAGTGTGACTATATCGTCTGGAAGGCTGTTCCACTCAGGTGTTGTCCGTGGAAAGAATGTGTTCCGGAAGACTATGGTAATAGATCTTTCGACCACGAAGCAATTGGTGTTGTTTCTTGCCATAGTTGATACCACGTTGGTTGTAATGTGGTCCTTTACTTGGCGGGGCACAATTCTCCGACTACTTTAAGAACCATAGTGAGCGATGTTCGGTCCTCCTGGCTTGCAGTGGGGACAAATGCTGCTGTTCAGCATGGTTGTGACGCATCCAGGGGTGCGATCTTTGCAATTCTGGGTGATGAAGCGAGCGACTGCATATTCCATCACTGGGCGCACTGATCCCCGTGTCGACGGTCCTCATATCCGCTGCTGAGCCCCCAAGAGGGCCGGCAGCTTTTTCAGGAGGGAGAGGCGGTTAGGTTGCTTTTCCCCTCTGCTCTCTGGACGTGCATGGTTGCTCCAGTGAGCCTAATTCTGTCAAAAGTGACACACAATAAGTAGGGTGTCAGTCTGTGGCAGGTCGTACTTTGTTTGAAAGCCGCTAGCTCTCGTTTGATGATTAGACGTTGGAAGCAAGTGGATAAGTCTCCCGCGTTGATTTCGACACGCCCAGTCCCTGCCCATTTCTGGATGCTGTTCAGGCCTCCTGCAGGCGTCTAGTTACTGGGGCGCCGTAGAGACATGTTCTGCTGCGTGCCAGGCAGCCAGGTCATCTACGTGTAGTGCTCTGGGGATGCGTACCGGGCCAATTTCCCTGTGATGTCATTGATTAACACAAGAGAGCGTAGGTTATTATTACTCTCCCTGTGGGCGCCTCTTTCAGCTTGACGAGATGCTTGTGTCGCCTCAGCTGATCCGGGCAGTTTCTCATGGACAGAAGCTACGAATGCAGTAGTACATGAGTCCACGATCCCACTGTTGGCGAGTTTTCAGGAGACCCCTCCTCCAGACTTGTCTTAATGCTTTGGATAAATCGGAACAAATACCTCCAGGACTTTCTTCTTTTCCTGAAGTAATTTTCCGATCTCCTGCGAAAGGTTTACAATCTGTTGTCATGTTGCGCCCCTCCTGATCCAGTCTGGCTTTTGGATGTAGGACACAAAACAAATTTCTTGTCTATGAGGTGATGGGATTCCAGATAGTTTCAGTAGTCTGTGGTTGACTCGTCGCTCCTGAGTTCCCAAGACAGCTTAGGAGGCTAATCGGTCTGTAGTTGCCTTATGCTTCTTTTCTTTTCTTCTCACAGAATGGGCACCACTATGCTTCCTTCCACTGTCTGGATACTTTCCTGTCTGTCATGACTTGGTTGAACACTGAGGAGTTTTTGTCTTTTGCTTGGGGTCCAAGTTGCGATCCTCTCATTTGTGAATTCCATCTTTTGCCAGTGCCTTCTTGATTATTACAGTTTCGATAGCGTGGTTTAGTTCTTGCAGTTGTGTAGCTGTCTGTCATGCAGGTTTGTGGGTTTTGATTTTGGAGGATTGTTTGGTGCAGCCGCTTCTTCACTTCTGACGTTCGGTCTTTGGGCATCTTAAGGTGCTCGCTTCCTGAAAAGCGTCTGCGTACGTTGGCTCCATTTTTCTGTGTGTAGGGCAACCTGCTTCTTCGATGACAGTTCTGGAGAAGGGCTGATGGCGTCTTCATTCAAGCTCTTCTTGAGTCAGCAGATGAAACACATTAATCACAACAAAATATTAAGGACCTTGCAAAGCATTTTTTTCCGAACTAAATACGCTTTATAAACTTATTTACAAACTCTGAGAACTATATTGTCATTTTCATTTCGACGTCCGGGAATATATATTGTTATTTTTGTCAAATGAGAGAGAGAGAGAGCGAGGAGAGAGAGATAGAGAGAGAGAGAGAGAGAAGAGAGAGAGAGTGAGAGATAGAGAAGAAGAGAGAGATAGAGAAGAGAGAGAGAAGAGAGAGAGAGAGAGAGAGATTTCAGACTTCAGACTTCAGAAATTTTATTTTACAAGGATAAGAATTTAGGCTGGGGCTAGTCTTCCATTCTGTCCTTGATTCTAAGCCATGCAACATAATAACTAATACTATAAACCAACATTGAAACACAGAAAAATCGTCAACAGAAACAACAAACAGTAGCATAAATACGACAGTGACATGGTTGGCAGAGCATCAACATCAGTAATGAGAACAAGCAAAACAGAAAACCAATCGACCAATAAACAAACAATAAAAAAGAACCCCCAAAAACCCAACACACTTCCGCCACCGACAAATTACTTCTCACTATTACCCTGTACCGACTCCTAACTACTTACGATTACTACTACTACCACCATCGCCACCGCACTACTACTACTACACTAACTACTGACACTACTACTACTCTACTACTACTCTACTACTACTATACTACTACTACTACTACTCTACTTACTAATAACTGCAACATAATAATTAATAATATAAACTGAATAATGAAACATAAACAATCATCATCAGAACCAACAAACATTAGCAAAGATACAACATGACATGGTAGCAGAGGCATCACAGCAGTAATAAGAACAATCAAAACAGCAAACCAAACAATCTAAATAAACAACAACATTTTAAAAAAAAAAAGAAAAATTAAAACCCACAATTTCCACCACAATTTACTTATTTATTCCTACTACTACTACTATAATCTCATTCTACTACCTCAATCCCCAAAACTCTACTACTTATAATTATACTACTACTACTAGTACTGACTACTAACTTTACTTTACTCTTAATACTTACTAACTTTGTGACTGACTACTACTTTACTACTGAATACTACTTACTTAACTACTACTACTACTAACTACTACTACTACTACTATTTCCTACCTACATACATTACTAACGTTACTTACTTATACTATTGCATACTCGACTACTACTTTACCTACTTACTAACGACCAGTAAGAAAGTACTACTTATCTACTACTCTACTACTCTACTCTACGAGCTCCTCGCCAACTATTCTAAAGAAATCATAACACAAGTAGTTTTAAAGTAAATCAAATAAAGAGAGAGAGAGAGGAGAGAGAGAGGAGGAGAGAGAGAGAGAGAGAGAAGGAGAGATCAGAGAGGAGAGAAGAGAGGAGGAGAGAGGAGAGAGAGAGGACAGACGAGAGAGGAGGAGAGGAGAGAGCGAGAGAGAGGGAGGAGAGAGAGGAGACAGGAGAGATGGAAGAGCAGGAATGTGGATGGAAGAAGAGAGTTAGACTTAGACACAATTGGTTAGCCACAGGCCACATACGATGGGCTTCACGTTGACAAAAGTATGACATCATCATCATCATAAGTAAAGCCAAAGCCAACTGTCCGTCCGTAGTGTGTTTGTTGTGTGGCTTTTGTCTGAAACACAACGGGCCTTATAAATAACTCCGGGGCCGTTTTTTTTTTTTCCTTCGAACCGAAAAAATTTCCGCTTCAATTTGCTGTGAGCCCTAACGGGGCGATGGAAACAGCAACTCGAGGGCGGGCCCGTGTCATTTTATTTGCGGCGGCTTTTTTTTGCAAATGCGCCGGCGCGAAACGGGCGCATCCCAACGGCCTTGTCGGGCGCCCGTATCTCCGATCCTCTCCTCTTCGGTATTTTTTTTTTTTTCCTGGACACAACCAATTAGCCTTTTAAATTTGGCAGATGATAATGATTATGAGACAGGGGAGGGACCGCGGGGTGACTATCAAATTGTGGTCACGAAAACCGGAACGAATATCCATTACTTAGGCGCAAGCAATAAAACAAGCACATGATATGCAAAAAAACGTGAAGGCCTTATAAA